>JASPKZ010004195.1:1007500-1385000 GCA_030220185.1 Diploptera punctata
GAACACATATATGTGCTCAGTTTTCTATTTTAAATCATTTTGGCCCGGTTTCACCAACGGTTGTTGGGTTTAACAAATAATTTCATTGTTTTAACACGTAATGTAACAAAAATTCAATTTCATCGGCATGTGTTATTTTAACAATATGTTGTACTCCGCACTAAATCAATACCCTCTTGCCTTGTGTTAAACATTTAACACATTATTATCAGTTGGAAAATGGCTGTCATCTATGTATCTGAAGCACATTTGCTTAATTTGGATAATTTAAGTTTTCTTTAAAAATATATGGCTACTATTTTTATAGATTGCACCTAGGGAAACAATTTATAATGCAGTCACCACAAAAAAAATGTAATTGCTCAACACCACTTATTAATACAGACCATCATTTAATATTGTATTTTGCCTGTTCATCTGTGAACCCAAATTCGAATCCCACGGGTTAGAATTGTTTTAATCTCAAGTTATCTAGGATGACATTAATATTTGTAATCTCTAAATTAAGCACCAAATACTTGATTTTATTATACCAGAGAATAATCATAATATGTTTCATTTGGATATTAAGCCTAGAAGAGTGTTATGTTTTTCGAAAAGAGTACGGAATTGCAACTTATCTTCATCTACAAAACACAGACATGTGTTATACTAATATTCCTACTATACAACATGCACCATAACACGAAACGCATAAAATAATACAAACCACAATAACATAATCAATTTGCTGCATGTAAAACCCAACGCAAACAAAAGCATAGAATGAAAACTAAAAAAAGACTTGGCAAAGAAATCTCATAATTTGTAAATTGATCACAATTTAAAAAAAAAAATGAAAAAGTAATTGCGTTGGCATTACATTCATCCGATAATTTCTATTACTTCGTTTGAAAAATTGACATCAGCGTGTGCTTAAATCGCAACGAGTATCTCACCGACATCTGAATTTGTTACGTTTATGACACCCGCAAGACTTAAAAAAGATGTTAAACAACATTTTACAGAAAATTGTTGGTGAATGAAGATATTGAAACATGTTGCTTAAGTATTAGCATTCTGTTTTAACAAACAAGATGTTAGTGTAATTTTAACATCTATTGATGAAACCGGCCCTTACTTTATGAATCGCAATTTTTTAATTAATTATTGTGTTTCTAATCCTCTTGATAATTAACTGGTTTGAGTCAGAAACAAAATACTAATATTGTATTTTACAACTTACAATCCTTTTTGAAATGACATATTTTTTCCGTCGTATATCACCAGGATTTTGTGACATTTCTGGATTTCTTCCCCAGCATTGGCGTAATTGTAATCAATTTCTTAAATTCGGGCACCTGAAAGGGGGAGTTACGTTACCCCGATGATATGATGTGTTTAATGAAGCGCCAGAAGAGTACTTAACCTAAACTTAATCTAAATTCCAGACATGGGCAACCACAGGAATAATTTTCTTTAAGGAAAAATGTATATGGTCTGGCCAAGAATTGAACCCGGGACCTCATGATCTGTAGTTAGAAGCGCTCAACACTTGCCCACGAGGCTCGTCAATGACATAATACAGAACGTATCAAATATATTTTGCTCTGCCACAGATTTCATCCTCAGCATCTTCTTCTTTCAGGTCTTTGCTGATTATGTTTCTCCTTAATTCATCCACCCAATGTTCCCTGGGTTTCCCCTTCTACCCCCTGCCTTCGTTATTCCAAATCAGCATCATTCTTGGGATTCTATACTCTCCACCCTCTTCAGATGTCCATACCATTTCAAGCTTTGTTCTTATATTACTTCTGTAATATTATGTTTAACATTCATTATTTCTCTCATTTTCTGGTAACGAATTTTCTCCTTTCTTGATTTTCTTGCTGCCCTTCGCCAAAAAACCATCTCTGTCTTCCATTTTTTTTCTTGCTGTCTACCTGAAGTCCATGTCTCTTCACCATATAACATAACACTTTGTACTAATGATTTAAATATTAATGTCTTGGGTTTATGTACGGTATTTTTACTCCATATTACAGAATTTAGTATTCCAATTACATTTCTTCCTTCAGAAACTCTATTCTCAATTTCAGAATAATTTTTCTCATCTGATTTTAAAACTGATCCTATATATTTGAATGTATTAATTTTCTTAATTTCCGAATTTTCACATTCTAATTTCTCTTCATTCTCCAGTTCTGTCGTGAGATATTAGGTTTTCTTAATATTTATATTTAATCCCCATTTCTTGTATTCCTCATTTAATTTCCTTGTAATGTATGATGCATTTTCGTATCCTGAGTAATCACCAGTTGGTCGTCTGCAAACAGCAGAAGGTGTAACACATGTTGATTAATTGGCATTCCCATTGGTTTATATTTTCTAGTCCAATTTCTTAGGCAGACTTCTATAAATATTTTAAACAATAATGGTGACACACTGCAGCCTTATAGTAATCCTTTGGTAGTATAAATTACTCTAGATAGCGTACTTCCGATTTTAATTTGGCATCTATTTACTGAATATATTGATTTCTAACATTTTTATTGTTTTTTCATCTATTAATGCTTATTTTAGTGCTTCCCATAATAGTTTCCTCGGGACAGTATCATATGCCTTTTCCAAATCTATGAACATTAATGCTATGTTTTCTTGACTTTTCCTTACATTTTTCCAATAATAATTTTACTGTGAAAATGTTATCTATGCAGGATCTTCCAGCAGTAAAACCACATTGTTATTCAATGTTAACATAATATTGTTCTTCTATATGTCGTTTCACAATTTGCATAAATATTTTCATTATAGGGTTTATTACATAAATTCCTCGATAATTAGAGCATAATTTTCTGTCTCCTTTTTTTGTATACGGAAGTGACGTACCCCAATTTCATCTGTTTTGGCATATCTTTCTCATTTAAAACATTTTTATATACTTTTGTCAACATTTCCAATAATTTTGGTCTTCCATATTTCAACATTTCCAAATGTATCGCTCCTGGTCCAGTTGCCTTGTTTTTTCACAATGCTATGAAGTATTGTATACTATCTTCTGTTACTTCTCAATCTATTTCTACTATATGTTGAAATTATGCACTATCATCTTGAAACTCTGGTCGATTTTCATTCAGTAAGTTTTTATAGTATTCTAACTATTGTTTCATAGTGATCAGTTTAACACTAATTTTATTTCGCTCATTATTTCTCAATCCACTTGACATTTTCCGCTTTGCAGCTGACTGCTTGAAACCTAATTCACAATTTATATCAGCATATAGTAATCATTCCCAGTATTCATTTTCCTTTTTCGTACTTATTTAATAACTGCATTCTTCTGTTTAAAAAAATATATATTCTTATCTTATATTTTATTTATGTTTAACCATTCATGATATGTTTTCATTTTGTTTTCTATTAGTTCTAACCAAGATGTTAATCTTGGCTTATCCAATTATTTACTTTTGTTTTATATTGTTCGGTTCCTAGAACTTCAAATGCTGCATTTTTAACTGTTTTCACTAACCCTGTTCCATGTATACTTTTATTGTTTCTTTGTATTTTAAAGTTGCTTTACCAAACCATTTACTTAATCTAATTGCAGGTTATTATTTTTGTTACTATTATTATTATTATTATTATTATTATTATTATTATTATTATTATTATTATTACTACTACTACTACTACTATTATTATTATTATTATTATTATTATTATTATTATTATTATTATTACTATTTTTCTTTCTTACCCTTGTCAAATTTATACTGTGTAGTCTATATATATTATGTATCAATCATAATTCTTATTGTATGTATAATTTAACCCTGATGAAGTGGAAGAGAAGACCTTACGGTCTTAACTCCATCAGGTAAAATAAATAAATAAATAAATAAATACATATATACGTATTAATCTTAATTATTATTTTGTACGTTTATGCTTTTAAGTGGAAGACAAAGACTAGACGTCAACTCTGCGAGAACAACATTATTTTATGTCCTTGTACGGCCTCTCGGCGTCGGTAATATACTGTAGTGGTTATTTTCCTTGCTTCTAGTTCCAAGGATCGCGTGTTCAAATCGGGCTGAGGTAGATGGATTTTGAGGAAAGTAAAATCCAAGGGACAAGTCCTCCGGGAGAGACTTTAAGTCGTGCGTCCCAAGTCCGAAGATTTTTGGACTCGTAAAAGAACCTAAAGCATACACCGTGCCTTTGAAAGAAATGTATCCGGTTGTTTACCACCCAAATAATACCTTAGTTTCCTACTAGATATCTCCTTGAGGCTATTTGCTAATCACATGCCCTTCACTGACATCTGTAGTTAAATAAAATTAACTAAATTAGTCTGGTTAAGAAAATCCTCACTAGTGGAGTACCCACGTCCAGAGCAGGACGAACGGAGATCAATCAATGTTTTACTGCCTAACAAATATTAACCATCAGTTTCTAACCAATTTTTCACGTCACCTCTTACCAGAACGACCCACAAATTTTCAGCCATGTAATATAAAATAATTATAGACTGCCCTTGGAATTCTACTAATGACCATTCTTTCAATATTTAATGTTGAATTACTCTGATACTGATTGATATATTCGAGTACTCTTTAGTTTTCAAATTCATTCAAAATTTCAGTGTATTCTTTTTTATCTTTTTTTACAAGGAACTGTCAACCATTGTATGCCGAAACCTACCTTGAAATTTATCCCAGAGAAGCATTGTGATGTACCAAGACTGAGTCCAAAAAATTATCTGTCGTTTCTATCTGCAAGGCAAAGAATTCGAAGCCAGAATCCAGCAATGGCAAACCACCGATGGACTTCCTGCAGGAGTAAGAGAGTAGTGGAGTGAGACGGGACGCGGTGCGGACAGTAGGTACTAAGGGTTATTCAATCTACTTCCCTACCGTTTAAACCAGAGCGTTGGCGCTGGATTTTAATGCCTCGCAATTAAAACTACATTTTATTTGGCCTTGGTACATCACAACGCTTTTCTTGAAGAAATTTCAAGGCAGGTTTCGGCATGCAAAGATTGACAGTTCTCGTTAGTATATTCCGCTTTTATCCGAATGAAACACAGTTCACAAGCTATTATTCTGCTTTCATGACTTTTCCTTTCTCCTTTTTATATTATTATTATTATTATTATTATTATTATTATTATTCCTATTATTATTATTATTATGTTACTATATATCATTGGCGCAGGGATGTGGTGACCCCATCGCCCAAAGTCTATCCTCACCCTCGAGGAAAATATCTTGTACGCTCCAAAATCACAATAGAAAACAAAATATTGGAACAAGTAACTAATTTTGATTATCTTAGTTGCAATATAAGCTACGACAGATACAGAGACTTAGAAACCAAATTGAACAAATTTCAGTCAGTATGTGAGACAATAAATATAACTCTCCACAATAAAACTCGAAAAGACACAAAATTAAAGTTTTGTAAGATAATGCCTGTGATGTTAGGGAGTGAATCTTGGATATTACAGGAAAGGGATAGAAGTAAGATTCAATGGGCTGAAATGAGGTTCTTCGTAGGGTAAAATGTTGCACAAAAATGGATCTGATAATAAATGAAGATATAAGAGACGAATTGAATATGTGCAACTTAAATGAGAAAATAGAGGAATATAAAGATAATTGGAGAGACAATCTGGATCGTATGAATAACGAAAGGATCCCAGCACTTGCGTATACGTATCAACCTCGAGGAAGAAGAGATGTGGGACGTCCGAGAAAGAGATGGTTCTAACAGTGTGAATACGGAACTGTCAAGATTGCCTAATCCGTTCAAGGAAGATTATGATGAAGATCATCATCATAACTAATCAACTAATCAACTAACTCACTGGTACAATCTAACCCGTAAGTTCATGGCCGCGCGGACATAAGCTCTCCATACATACCCCTTCTAATGTTTTCCAATCTATCTAATGTTTCCAATCATTCCCTTAAAAATCTACTTCCCTCAAATCATTGTTAATGATATTCTCCCTCCCCATTCTTCGTCTACCAACTGAGCGTTTTGCCTCTGTTTTTCCAACAAGAAGCTTCCATGCACGTCTTTCCAACATGTCCTGCCCATCGCAATCTACAAGACTTAACTGTTCTTATTTATATCTGGCTTCGTAAAAAAGACCATGCAGTTCACTGTTATATAGTATTCTCCATTCATCTCTCTTTAGTCCATCATCATCATACTATTTTATCTGAAATTACTAGTTTTCAGTATCCTATGTTATATTTATCAAGTTGCATTAATACCTTATAAATAGGCCTACATATTCCTATAGAATTACAGTACCGTATGGTAATGAAATTATATTGTATAAACTTTAATGACAGCTATTTTAAGTGTTGACATTTATGATTTTCTAGCTATAACAATATTTTATTAATTTAATTTTATCGGCTTACAGACATGTAACTGTCTGCTATGAAGAATGTATGCATTTTAATGTGCGACAGAGTAGAAAAACAGATAGAAGCATGTACACCGATCCTACAAAAAGTTGTCAAACTACTCCGTTCATTACATGAGCAGTTTTTATTTCAATATGAGAAATGAAAATCTCCCATTATATCACTTCATATTTAAAAAATACAGACAGAATTCATGATTCATTATATAATACCTTCAGCTTAACTCTGAATCTAAAAATGAAAATGAAAACTTTTGCAGCGCCTAATTTTTTTAAGATTCAGTAATTATCCAGTTTTAATTTAATTACACCGCTGGTAACAAAACATTTCCGTTAATGTCAAGTATGGCAATTTTAGCTAGTGTTATAGAGATTTTATTCACGGTTGTGATCAACAGTAACTTAGTTTTGTCAATTAATTCTTAATAATTATACATAACTTAATTAATGTATAATGCTATTGTATTATTATATAATTGTAATATTCTTGTGTTTTTCTTTATGTAATTTTAATGTAATTTTCTTTCTTTTTTTTCTTTATACTATTACCAATTATTACTTTATTGTAACGGACTGTCAACAGCACGTACGGCTTACTGCTCGTGCGACCCACATTTGTAAGTAATATTGTAAATATCTTACTTTTTGTCTAATAAAGTCCTCCGTACTACTAGTTTGTCAATATTAGACAAAATTTTATAAATGATTATCATTGTGTATTGAAAAGAATTTATACGGCATCTAATGCATTTTAATTTAGCTAATTTAACTGAATTGTATGTTCAGTGAATGCACTTTCCGGTTAGTAATGTTTGTAACAGTGTTTACGTGAAACACTAATGTGAAAATGTATTATAATAAACGTACATAAATATTATTCATTACTATAAACTTCCATCTGTTTTCCATCAATACAGGAAATTACTATTCACTATGTAGGAAGGTGAAACGTGCTTATTTATTGTTATTCAATTGTGTTTATTTATATTACTAATATAATTTATTGCATGCTTTAATATTACATAATTATTTACACTAACTAACTCACTGGCTCTATCGAACGTGTAGGTTCATGGCCTCGCGGACTTCTGCTCTCCATACATCCCTATCCTGAGCTAATGTTTTTCAAGCATCCCATGTATAACCTACTTCCCTACTAATCTACTAATTATATATATATATATATATATATATATATATATCAACCGCTGTAGTCTCGAGGTAGCGTGCTGAATTGTCACGCAGCGGGCCCCGGTTCGACCCCGGTCGGGGCAGTTTTTCTGTGTGAGGTTTTTATCGGGGTTTTTCCTCACCTGTAAGACAAATGTCAGGGAAACTTTAAGGCCCAAACGGTCCCCGAAATCATATGGCCTTCATCATTATCCTTATCATTATCCTTCACCGGTGAGGAAAGCAACGGGAAGCTACCACATCTACAATTCCCTAGTAAAGCTGCAAACATAGCATGAAAATGCTATGATTGCAGTGAAGGACCTGCCTTCGGGCAGAATTACTATATATATATATATATATATATAACATTAGTAGATTAGTAGAGGAGTAGTATATATATATATATATATATATACACTAAATAAAATCACATCGTAAACAAATCAATTACATTAATAAATTAATAAAGAAAAACAATCTGTATTTAAGGCGTCTCCGTGGCGCAAGCTCGCCTCTCACCGCTGGGGTCCCGAGATTGAGCCTCGGTCACTACTAGTGGGTTTCGTGGTGGACGAAACGGAGATAGGGCAGGTTTTCCTCGGGGTTTCTCCCGTTTTCCCCTGCCACAAATTTCATTCCACCATTCCTCCATAATCATATCATCCATTTCGTTTCATTTAATTCATCCGCCCCTGTGATGGTGCGTCAGGAATGAATGGCTGGCACCTTGTCGTTCACAGACCTCTTTAATTATAGGGGCTTCATCTCATTCCTTGACCCGACTCTGAGTTGGACACGAGTTGAGGATATTTATTTATTTAAACTATATTTAATTCTAGGTTTCCTGTATGATGATTCGCTCGTATTGAATTAATGATAAAATTATTTGTATTAAATGTGAATAAATTTAAGTATTGAATATACTGTTTATCCACATATTTATATTTCGTTGATCTTGAAAAAGCCTTTGATAAGGTAATAAGAATAAAATTATGGGAAATAACGAAGGCAAGAGGGTACCCGGCTCAACTTATATAAGGAATAAAAAGTCTTTATAATGGGACGAAAATTATTCTTAATTTAGATAATTAATCCAGAGAAGACATTTTAATAAATCAAGGAGTTCGACAAGGGTGTACATTATAACTTACTTTGTTTAATATATATTTTGAAGATGTTATACGAAAATGGAAAAAATCAAGTCCAATAGGAATACAAATTAATAAGGAAATATATATGAATATTTTAATGTATGCAGACGATCTGGTAATTATAAAGACGTGAGGATGATTTACAAAGAGCCATTTACATGTTGAATCAATTAGGACTCTATTATAATCTCAAAGTCTCAACTTCAAAAAATAAAATGTGACTTTTCAGGGCAAAGTGCCAGTCAGAGCAAAAATAGTGATCAATAATGAAATAATAGAACAGATAGCACACTTCAGCAATCTAGGTTCAGATATAACATATGGCTATGATTGGGATACACATAATAAATTACACCGATATCAAATGATGTGTGGTACCATGAGAAGAACCCTCCGAAAGACTCGAAGAGAAACTCAGCTCAGGTTTTATAAAATTATGGCTGTTCCTGTTATTTTATATATCGGAATCTTGGGTACTTACAAAAAATATATCTCACACATTCAAGCCACTGAAATGAAATTTTTAAAATCTGTGAAAGGATGTACACGCATGGTTAGATAACACAATGAATCAATAAGAAATGAACTGAAGATATTTTCAATAGTTGATAAACTAGAAGAGCACAAATACCAATGGAGAGAACATTTAGACAGAATGGACAATATAAGATTACCCAAAAAGATCAACACCTACAAACCACATGGGAAAAGATCTTTGGGACGGCAAAGGAAACGATGGACTTCAGACCGGAACAGGTCACATTGACCTAATCCTGGAAAGGAAGAAGAAGAAGAAGAATATTAAAATTGTATGAAGTAATATGACGTCTTACAATGATACAAACTCTCTATATGTATATTACACTCCCTGGGGCGACGGGGCATGAAAGTCCTTCGGCCTCATATCCATCTTCAGCAGATAATCACAAATACGCCAGTACCAAAACAACATTCTGCTGAGCATACAAACTGTACATCCTAATGGTATATAGTGTTTTTAAAAAATAACAGTTAAGATTCAATTTTACCAGTCTTCAGTTTTATAATTCCACATTAATACTTTAGTTGCCTACTGGTTGACTCTTTGAGGTGATGATCTAAATGCTGTCACACGCTGCAATCTGTAGAGAAATAAGCGTAACTCAAATACATTGGTTAAATAACTGCCGCAAGGGAGCACAAGTGTCCCAATTGAGAACGCACAGCTATAGACAAACAAACATGTAAGGTCAAAACGTGACTCAAATATTTAGCTCTAATAAGTATATTTTTGTGTATTCAACTGTTTTTGTCACAGTTCACAGATTTATTGCTTAACGATTTTATGAAATAATGGATACAATTAAATGAGTCGTGGTAATTAAATTCCAACCCAATGTCAGCCTTGTCGAATGAGAAAAATATAGAAATGAACCTCACTCAGTTTGGTCAACACCGGAATTTGAACCCTGGACCTCCTGAATATGATTCTCAAACTCTACCGCCTGCATCAACTCTCAGGCTTATGTAAGTTAGTAGTTAATTATTCTACAATTAAATTCTTTGTTTCTAAATAATTGATTTGTATCTTAATTTAGATATGTTTTAATTTACTAATTCAAGATATTTGAAATGTACAGGATTCCCACAAAATTCCTTTCGGGTTTCGAATATGTGTACGTTTCGTTTAATAAAAACTTAAGCTGCATGCAACAAGCACCAACGGAAAGAGAACTTCAAGAAGTTTGGTTATAATATCTTACAAGTGTTCAATGTGAGCTCCTTGTGTAACATGGCACACATCAAGGCTATGGTACTCTATTTCCGCCCAAGTACATTGTAACATATGATGGCCAATTGATGTGATGGTTGGTGTGATGAACGCTCTCAGATCAAGGACAGTCTTTTGAAGGGGTGGTTTGTACACAATATCTTTAACAAAACCCCCGAAAAAAAAGTCATGATGTCTGGTGAACGCGGAGGCGAACGAAAAAGTTCTCTACCTTCATTACCAGCACGGCCTATCAATTTATTCGGTAATTTTGTATTGAGCGCCAAAGTCTGCAATTAATAATATTGTGCATGTGCATTAATATCCAAGTTTACTGGGGTCCATCAGTTTTAGAACTAGACGTTGGTCAGATGTCATGTTGCAGATTTTGACCAATGTGCAGAACTCATATACAAGGAGACATTTGGGTGTACATGTGCCTTAAGAAAATGATCTTCTCTGTATGGCCTACTGTTTCTAAATATTTTCCGATGAATTCATGTAACACCCAGTATATAGATGCCCTCCTTAATCGTACTGTCCATTCTGCTGGACAATTTCTTAGAGCTTCTATACTGTATCCTTATACTCGTACAAATTTTAACACCAGAATTGTACATTTTTCTGGAGGGTAAATATTTATAAGTTCTGATCATGCGAGCATCTGATACACTTGAATACGGCAGAGAGAATAGGTTATAGGTATATTGATCGAATAAATTATGTGAAAAACTTTCACTATATTCCAAACTGTCCTCGTCTGTATACTACACCATAAACTAGCACAGAGTGAGGCACAATTTTAACAGACGGTGAAATTCCGTATATACGGCTGTATATGTAAATATAAGGCTTAACAAATATTTGTCCAGTTAACAAAATTGTTCATTACTTTTTCCTTAAATGTGAAGATACATTAATATGTTGGTGTTAAAATGTTATCAGAAGTGAGAAAGATAACTTCCGATTTGTTTGTATGTCACTTCTATATATTGCTTCCATAATTTTCTTCCATTGTTATTGCTAAATTATGAACCGCACGGAAGGAGAAATGTTGGACGCCCACACAGAAGATGGTCTGAACAATTTTAACAATTCTAGCTTTCATGAAACCGGAACGAGGCAACAGACTTAATCCCTGGATGATGATGTTACCAGAATTTTATTCATATGATATTAGATAGACTCTAATTTAATCCTTACTCTTCATTCATAAAGTGTTTGGTAAAATTAGATTTCAGTTCCTTAAACTTCGAATTAATGTGAAAGCGATAAAGAAAACGAATGTTTTAACTGTGGATAACCCTTTCATTCTATGTCCATCGGATTTCTATGATAGAAAAGACTCTGAATTTAGTTCTACAAATCCCATGTAGCAGAGAGAAATTTCTTGAAGGCGAGAGAAATCAATCTGCTTGTGTAAACAGGGAAATTAGAAGCCGACCGTTGCTTGGCAACGTGTTCCTGGAGCGTTTGTCAATTATTATATTAGCATCTAAGGAACAGAACACTTTTTATTCCTACATGCGATTTTCAAGTGTTGTATGCAAGAGTTGATTTGATGTATTATCAAGTCAAACTTTCTACGTAATGACGGCACTTTATTTGAAAAGAAAAATTGGAGTAATAAGCATTTCTTTGTCAAACTCGTAATTATTCATTTAAAGAAAAAATAATAATAAGGCATTCAAATTAAAAAGATCTAGCGGAATTCAGGGTATGTTGAAACACCAAAAACACTTAATATGTTGGACGCAACAATAAACCAATTATTTTTTAAGAAAACCCCGAGTCCGAAAGTTCATAGTTTGCGCGTTCTGGGGCGTCACAATTTATTGGAAATTTTTGTTCTAATGAAACCATTTACCATCAGTTTAAGGGGTATGCCGAACTGCGCTTTAACCTTGTGAGCACGTGCTACATCCTCCATAATCCATGGTTCGTATCCTAATCGGTAATTTTGTCCGTATTTAGTAACATTCTTGACAATATTATGTCATAAACTAGTACGTAAGTATCTAAATAATCCATACGTCCCTTTAATTCCATTCGTATGTCAGAACTATTTCACGATTATATTATATATTATATGTGTAAAAGTTTCCCCAACAGAAATACTCCGCATCATTCGGCGTTCGAATCAAGTGAGAAGGCAGAAAAGAAAAACAAAGAGTTGCAAGTAGGTAACATAATTTCAACTTGTTACATATGACAATTATAATACGTACACTTCCCCAAAAAAAGAATGGGTCAACTCTTGCTCGTGCACATGTCTAAGATTTATAGCCCGATTCACAAGAGATGCAGCTGTGAGACCAAGAGCGCAAAGACTACTAATCCTGCTATCGTGTCCCCGTGGCTCATACGGTTTGTCATGGCCCAATATGCTATCTAGGGGAGTGCCTTGCGTTCGATCCTAGGTAGCACAATTTTTTTAATATTATTGCATGTTTATTTTAAATTTTCGGAGTTCCTGGACTATCTAATTAAAAAAAGAGTGGAATAATTTATACCCAACTCCTGTGGTGGATAGGCTGAACCTGGCTTAAAAAAGCAAACCATATATGGAAGTCAAAGTTCTACTTCCTCACATAAAAAAATTAAATCAAAAGGCAAAACAAAAGAGACCAGTGAACTTAATATCTTGACCACAGGCCATCAGTTTCTACCACAGCTCGAAGTCGATTCGGCATGGATCTGACGAGGTCGCGGAAGAATTCTCGATGAGGATTGTCCTACTCTTCCCGGGCAAGATCTTTCTAGGTAACGAGAACTTGATTCCACAACTTGTCTTTATTTCAAGGGGTTGGCGGGCATACTTCTTAATCCTCTCCTATCTCAATTTCGCCCATGCATGTTCAATGACATTAAAATCAGGTAACTTCGGAGGCCAATGAATTATTTCGATCTCGGGCCTCGTTCGAAACTATATTTGAATTCTTCCGGCATAGTGCACAGAATGGTTGTCCTGCTGGAACGGTATTGTTCCATTGGGAAAACGTTCTTGGACGGAAGGAAGGAATACATTTTCCAGAATATTTTCATACATTTCCGCATCGAATCGGCCATCAATGCGTTCTGTTATGCCAGCCCCATTGTAAGACATCCACATCCACAACGATACGCTAAAGCGATTAGCAACCTCCCCTAAATTTTGAAATCCATGAGCCCACCTAATGGCCGTGCTGTAACTCGCTGTCTCAGATCATGTCTGTTCGCCTTGATTATGAAGAATGAGGGACAGCATGAGTTGTTATACGTAGACAATGACTATTTAATATGAAATAGTAACCCCATAATAGTGAATATCACAATCCTAAATTGAATTAATAAATAACAGGATAATACAAGATCGTCATTGTGGCCAAATATTCTAAACTACAGTATTCAAATTAAGTTCAATTACATAATGTAAACAAACCACAAAGTATGGCACCATTACATATATACACATTTTAGATTACCAGAGAGAACGCTCTGCAGTTCCGCACTGGACTACAGAATTGAACATTGAAGGTTCGAATCCAGCCGAGGAGTTCATATTTTTTATTTATATTAGGTTGCATTTTATTTATAGCTGTTAATATTCCCTAAACTATTTATTTATAATATATATGTGTTTCACAACAAAATATTATTTCATCTCAGTTTTGAGTGATTTTCGGAGCCAGTTATCATATCAACCCATAAGAGAACAGGATTAAGTAAGTCTTGATGCGGTAGGGTGTGTATCATGGCTCGAGCTGTACGCCCATGCGCAGCATCATCTATCTGGGACTCTAAATATTCCACCGACCCATTCTTTTTTTTTTTTTTGGGAAAGTGTACGTTCAGTAAAGCGCGTTTTTCTATTTATTACATTTTACTGTGCGTACAATAACAGTGTGTAGTATTCCGAAATTTACTCTAAGTATAGTAGGCCTCAACAGTGCAACAATTATTCTGTATTCCTTTCTGGTATTAGCTGTCAAAAGTTATACGGGCCGTCTTGTATACGGTTGTAAAAGTATCAGTCTATCAGTACTCGTCAAGTGACGGAAACGTTGGACATATGGCATGTTAACGTGTGTAGTGTTGTAAGTGAACAACTGCTATATTCATGCTATCTCCAGAAGACCATTGAGACGAGTATTGTTTGAACACTGGTATATTTGGATTGCTGTATACTTCAGCCAAGCTAATGACAAATAAGGGAAATTTTGAGTGAGTGGCTGGATTCAAATACCTGGGAACAATAATTACATATAAGAATGAGATGCACAAAGAAATTAAACGTAGGCCAAATTCTGGAAATGCGTGCTATTATGCATTACAGAGACTCTTGACGTCCCAACTCCTTCCAAAAAACGTTAAACTGAAAATATATAAAACTATTATTCTACCAGTTATATTATATGGATGCGAAACATGGACTCTTAATTTAAGGGAGGAAAGGAGTTTACGAGTATTAGAGGGTAAAATTCTTAGGAAAATGTTTGAGCCAAAAAGAGACGAACAGACTGGTGAATGGAGAAAACTTCATAACAGTGAACTACATGGTCTCTATAGGAGGCCAGATATAATAAGAACAGTTAAGTGTCATAGACTGCGGGGGCAGGACATGTGGCACGAATGGGGAATGAAATATGTGTATGGAAGCTTCTTTTAGGAAAACCAGAGGAAAAACGTCCAGTTGGTAGACGAAGAATGCGGTAGGAGAATAACATTAACTATGATTTGAGGAAGTAGATTAGGTATGGAGAAGCTTATGTCCGCGCGGCCATGAACCTACGGGTTCAGTAGTGCCAGTGAGTTAGTTAGTATACTTCAGCCAGAAGTTCCCGGACCGATGAATACAAATTCACTCGAGACGGCTTTGTAAACTTGCACAACACTCAACATCCATTGGGCAGATGGAAATCCGCCATTGCGAGTGATTAAAAGTATCCAACACAGATTAGTTTTCAACGTATGAGCTGAGATAATAGGTGAACAGATTGGATCATATCTGCTATCAAGTAGATTAACAAAACCGATCTACCATTTTTCTCAAGATATTATTCTACCCTATGTGTGTGGTATTACAAAGGATTCGAGAGGAAGTGGCTGAAAACGAGGGACTTCAGTTCAAGTTGATGTAAATGTGCTGAACTGAAAGCTGCATGTCAATATCAGTTGACTGGTAGAGGAGAACATGTTCCATACACTACACAGTCATCAGATCTTACATATCTTGACTGTTTTCTATGGGTTACCTGTGATATCAGAGGATGATGACCTTATCAAACGAATCCATGCTGCGATTGAGTACACAACCGCATTTAAATTACAATGTGTACCAGTCTCTGCACCGCCGATGTACACTCTGTAATCAAGTGGAAGTTCAGCATTTTGAACAGCATTTGCAATTTACTTCACGGTGTGATACAAATTTTGGATTCCTTAACGAAATATGGAATGCACATCTAGTATCCAAATTATGAATTTCCAGACATTGGTTCCCTATTTACAATAACTGAATAGTTGCTCCGAAAAGAGATCTAAAAATTTGAAAATTGAGTTTTCAGTGGATTAGTGATATGTTCGGAGAATATCACAGCATGATGCTCTCTTTCGGACCTGTTTTATTTATTTTTAAAAGTTGGCATTCAAGCTAATAGTAATCTACTCGTATATGTAACAAAATGGCGGAAGAAGCTAGTCAAGTCATGAGTAGCAGTTTATGGGTTACATCTGTTTTCGGGGCAACTATTCAATTTTTCATTTACTGTCCCACCCAACTTACTAAGCGATTTCGAGTTGTTTCTGTACACTTTGTGTGATCTATGTCATTAGTTTAGCATACACCACTATTGCGCAAACTTTGAACGTTTCAGACCTCTTGTACAGTCTCCCCATCTTAATTGTACACTTTAACCTTCAATTTAGTTAAACAAAATCATTCGTAACTATGTCCTAAGGACGTCACACTTTACACTTGCCTGTATCCTCAGCAAACTAATCCAGTTTATATATCCAAAGTTTAATTTCCTATAATTCACGTGTAAACGAATATTTCATCACGACTTCCATTTCATGCATTGTGATAGTGTTTTAGTTTAAGCTCTTGAAACGAGTACACTCAGCTTCTCAGTTGATATACATGCTGACCGCTAAATCATAGAGACAGTATTTTTTATAATTCTATTTGACATAAACTACTTTTAAAATAGTAATCTTCCCATAAAACACAACAAAGAGAATAAATTAAACTTCATAAAACAAATCCACTCACTGGCACTATCGAACCCGTAGGTTCATGACCGCGCGAACATAAGTTCTCCATATATCCCTATCCTGAGCTAATGTTTTCCAATCATCCCCTGTATAATCTATTTCCCTCAAATCATAGTTAATGTTATTCTCCCACCTCATTCTTGGTCTACCAACCGGGCGTTTTCCCTCTGGTTTTCCTACAAGAAGCTTCCATGCACGTCTTTCATATCCCATTCGTGCCACATGTCCTGCCCATCACAGTCTACGAGACTTAACTGTTCTCATTATATCTGGCTTCCTATAAAGACCATGTAATTCACTTTTATGCAGTCTTCTACATTCACCTGTCTGTTCATCTCTCTTTGGTCCAAAAATTTTCCTAAGAACTTTATTCTCAAATACTAGTAATCTCCTTTCCTCCCTTAAAGTAAGAGTCCAAGTTTCGCATGCATATAATATAACTGGTAGAATAATAGTTTTATATATTTTCAGTATAACATTTTTGAAAGGAATTGGGAAGTCAACAGTCTCTGTAATGCATAATAGCACGCATTTCCAGAATTGAGCCTATGTTAAATTTCCTTCTGAATCTCATTCCTGTTTGTGATTATTGTTCCTAGGTATTTGAATTCAGCCACTTCCTCAAAATTTCCCTCATTTGTCATTAGCTGTCCATATCCATTATATAATGTATTTTTATAAATCCAGAATTCATATAATTATTCTAATATCAATCCAGCCGACTGAGCCCAAAAGGGTCATTTCCTCGAATTGATAACAATGTTTTAAAAGTATTGTGTTAAAAACTCTTGGACAAAACAGTAGAAAGACATCAGCCTAGTTAGTAGGCTCGTAGATTGTACAAAATTAAATGTCGGAGCCATGAACTGGATTTGGTTGGCTGAGGATACGGACCATTAAAAACTGAGACTTCTTTAAGACATAAGAGTTACTTATGAATTATTTTATTTTACGAAATTTAAGAATATGATAGGCCTACATTGTTACGAGACTTCTAAAGGATTCAATGTATGCGTAATAGTGGCGTATGCTAAAATAACGAAATAAATCGCAGGGTGTATAGAAACAACACCGATATCGCTTAGAGTGTTGGAAGGGAAGGTAAACTGATAATTTTTCGAAAATTAATGGTTTGGCGTCGATTAAAACCATGTATATAGGCCTAAGCAAAGTGCGATCTTTTGTTCATGCTTGTTTTCTCCATGAAGAATTCTAATCGATAGCTCTTCAACAAAAGCGTCATCACGGGATTCGTCTGGTTCAAAGAGATCGACAAGAAAGGAAAAAAGGAAATACATGTGAACAAATAGCAGGTTTAAAATGGAGGGGAAATAGGTTACAACCGTCAATTTACGAATCAAAAGTACAGAGCGTTATTGTATTATACTGTGTTCAGCTATTCCTTACAAATCATCGCACCCCGACACACTGTGATCTTGAGATACTTAGTAACATCTGATTAATAAAACCATGAGCATAATTATATTGTGTTTATTTTTATTTTTGTCGGCTGCGGTGGACTAGTGGTTAAGCTTCTTGCCTCTGGTCCCGAGGGTCGCGGGTTCTAACCCGGACGGGGTCGATGGATTTTTTTTAGAATGGAAAAGTCTAAGGAGCAAGTCCTCCGGGAGGGACTTTAAGCTGTGGGTCCAGAGTATGAAGATTTTCAGGCTCGTAAAAGATCCTTAAGCCTGAATGAAAAGGCATCTAAGCAAAATTTACCAAATTTTCACGCCCTAGTACTACCTTGGTTTCCTAGATGTCAGTATGAGGCGGAACGCTGACCACGGACCACTCAAGTGACATCTATACGAAAACAAGTGTAACTAAATTAGTATAGTTCAAATTCTTCCCTGTAGGGGGAGAGCGCCTAAATCTCTGTTAAGGAAAACATGGGCTTACAAGATACAAGAAGATGATACCAAGTACTAGCGGGCAATTTATGTTTAAACATCAAACAGTGTTTAAAAAATGAAATGGCTTATTAGAAAACATACATTTTTTTTTATTATTGCCAATTTAATGCAATATCCATACGGTAATGTCCGTAGGTTAAACATATTCCTCTACGGTAATGTCCGTAGGTTAAACATATTCCTCTATCAAGTCAGTTAAGTTCGGCGTTCCTCTCTCGCCTTAGAAGAACCAGGCGTCCCAGACGGAATCTCGGTACCACTGTATGTAATATATGTAATATAATGGAAGAGTTTCAGCAGGTATTTTTATTCATATTCCACCAAATACGTAGCCGAGACCATATTTCCCTATACGTTCTTTGCACTTACTTTTTTATTCGGACTAGGCGGGTAGACTGGCCTCTGCACCGCGGTTGAAAGATCTACTGCGCTACCCAGTCGGCCTATATTATGGACGAATTGAATTCAAGTCTACTTTACGGTGTCACTTCAGTTATAGGTCGTCTTTCCGGTCCGGCACGCCCGGTTCTTCTCTCATGGCCCATAGCGTCCATTTTGGATTGGAATTTAGCAGTGAGGGACTACAACACTCCCATTGGCCACTTCTGTCCTTTTCTACTCCTCAGGATCTGAGTTATGAACCAGCACCCTGGTGGACTCAACTAGATCCCCGCAATCACATATTTTCAACACATATGTACACATTTCATAACATGAGATTGGGTGATGGGTGACGTAATATGAAAGTCGCTGTGGCGTAGTCGGTAGAGTCCCTACCTTCCACTCCGGCGACCCGGGTTCGATTCCTGGCGGGGTAAGGGATTTTTAAAATCTCAACCTTGGGACTGGGTGTGTGTAGTGTCCAAGTTGTACCCATTGGGTTTAATTCCTCAAAAAAAAAATGGGAAATGAAATGGCATGAGAGACAGAGAAGGGAGAATGTTGGTCGAATGAAATTGGGGAAACGAAAGAACTCCGAGAAAAAAATGAAAAATCCGGTACAGCCCTCCACCAATACCTCTCTAGAGTTGTCAGGATTCGAAAGTGGTATCCCATTCGGGACAGCTGCACGCGCTAGCTACGCGTATACCGAGTAATGTAGTAAGTTAAATGAAAATAAAACTTCTAATACATAACAATCTACCAACAATGCTGTATCTCTTCACAAGACCTCTTTTCAATTAAATGATTTAACATTAATCACTACCTCTTCCTGAAATGTCCTCCCTCAGGATATCAGGAATTGCACAATACTTAACACCTTTAACTCAATTGTTTTTTCCTTATAATAATTAAATTTATGTTACGTCATTAGAAGTTTTATTTTCATTTAACTTACTGCATTTTTAATATTCATTCTAAAAGTTAATCATAATTACATTTAGTGCAATACTTATATTGTAGGCATACTATGTATGCATTTATTTTCTCCTAACTTTAGGTGTAACTTATAAGTATGATTATAGTAAAGTTTATTGAACTTGCTTTATTAGTAGACAATATCTTAAGGCCTGAACTCTACTAAGTAAAATAAACTGTTTATTATTATTATTATTATTATTATTATTATTATTATTATTATTATTATTATTATTATTATTATTATTATCTCGGAAGTCGTAACGTATGTAAATGTTTATATGTATATACTCCGTACGATCTTTGTGCAGACTTGGATGCTCCCCTAGCGAGATTTTCTTGACAAAGTTAATTTATTTACGTTAATTTCCCTACATACGTCAATGAGTAACACGTATCAGTACACATCGTCTCAATGAAATATCTAGTGCGTACGCTACTAATGCATTACTTGGATGGGAAATCTCGATTAAATTGTGCTCAGATGCCCTAATTTAGACTTAAGGCTCTTTTACGAGCCCGAAAATCTTCAGACTCAAAATCTTGAAGTCCTTGAAGTAGGCCTACGTAAATAGTAGAAGTGAACTAGCACATATAGATGAAGGGCGGAAGTAAGTGTACTGGAATTATATACATTATCATAAATTGGACAAAATGTAGTCTCAATCAGGCAATTCAGCCCGATCCAAAACGATTTCGTACTTACTACTTGAAAGACATTACCACAGGCTTGTTCTTCTGCTCATACATAAAATTAAAAAAGTTTACCTATTAGTAGTTTTATTGTGCGTTAAGCTCATTTTGTTGGAGAGTACTATCCTACAAGTGTGGTGTTAGCATTCTCTCGAAGAACTAGTAACGTACAATAAAACATTAGGAAATGCAGCAAAGAGCTTTAAAATTCAGCTCACAGTATCTGAGAGTACTCTTCACCCGTTACCATGACTACACTTGACAGAATTCTGTAAGGTTTCTTACGTAATGTTATCCCTCTTCACTGTGGTACGCTCAAGATACCTCATCTCACTACATATAGGCCTACAGATGAATTACAGCAAACCATCCATTTGAAGCAGGGTTCTTAACCTTACACCCCACTAAAAACAAACTTAAAATTCACACCTACCCTCCTTTCAGAAAGCAATTACACTGGTCTACACTCAAAATCTATCCGAGTTAATTCATATTGTTTTTGATGTGAAATAAACGAATATGATGTTTAAAATGTTTACTTAGCTCTCATTCTCTTGAAAAACATGATTTAATTTTATGATAGAGGGAAATTTTATAATGTTGGTAATTTTTACTATTACAAATATAGATTCATATTATGTTTCTAGAGGAGCCATTTTGTTTACACAAATATCCTTTACTGTGTTCAAAGACCTGGCTGCTCTTCTTTCTCAGTAATTTGCCGAGTTTGAAGTTAAATTTCCACAGGTAAAGTATTTGAAGACAAAATTTCCATATCTCAGTAAAGTTGAAAGATCGAAGAGGGAATATTTGATGGCCCGCAAATTCGAGAACTGCTTAAGGATGGAACATTTCATAGGGCAATTGAAGGTAAAGAGTGAACAGCTTGAGAATAGGCTACTTCAAAAATATTGTTCACAATTTCTTGGGAAATCAAAGATCTGAACATTACTATATAGCTGTTAATGAACTTTTGAGGTCATACCAAGAGCTTGGGTGTAATATGTCGCTCGGGATCCACTTTTTGGACTTACATATTTCCAAAGATTTCTGACGCTCTGAGTCACGAGCACGGAGAGCACTTCCAACAAGACATTCCAGCAACGAAAAGAAAGTATCAGTGCAAATGGAACTCATCTATGCTTGTAGACTGTTAATGAAACGTCATGTTGCCTCAGAAGTAGACTATACAAACGAAAAAATAAAACGCTCTGGAGAATAGTTAAATTGATAACATTTCAAAGGGAAACGTTTCACATATACAGATATAAATATATTCAAACCAAAAGCTAACAAAAACATTCTGGTGCCATATTTTTGTTCTTCGACCTCAATTTGGTAGGAATTGACTATTTTTGTAATGGATAGAGACAACTTTAATTTCTTTGTAGATCAGTGTCATTATTGGATCAGTTACATATGTAATTAAAGTGAAAACGATTTTAAAAGATCACAAAAATATAAATAAAATTGTATACTTTAGGAACACTTTTATCTTCCTCAGTTAAATTAATTCATTGTTGTAGTTATTCAAACTATATAGATCTATTGTTGTGATCAGAGTAAAACAAAAACATAATCCTGTAATCTAGTTGTAGCGTAATGCCACATGAGATGATATGACGCCCTAGCATTGAAGGTCTGTGATATACACACGCATGTCGACTGACCAGGCGTGTCACACTATCGCAGGAGAAGATACAATTAAATGAAATGAAGTAGATGAGATGAATATGGTGAAGTGGTAGAATGTAGTTTTTATCAGAGGGAAACTAGGAGAAAACCCGAGAAAAACCTGAGATAAATTATTAAATTTACATATTAACACTTACTCTATAATTAGTATTTGGTCCACCGCTGTGGTCTCGGGGTAGCGTGCTGCCTTGTCACGCAGCGGGTCCGGGTTCGATCCCCGGTCGGGACAGTTTTTCTGGGTGATGTTTTTATCGGGGGTTTTCCTCACCTGTAAGACAAATGTCAGGAAAACTTTAAGGCCCAAACGGCCCCCGAAAACATATGGCCATCGCAATCATCATCATTCATATTCATCTTAGGTTAAGCTTAGGATTAGGGACTGTCCTGGCGCACCATTATCATCATCATCACCCATCATATCATCGGGTCAACGTAACCCCGCCTTCCAGGCGCCCCAACCTCAGAAGTGGGTTAAAAGTACGCCATGCCAGGAGAGAAACCAGGAATGTCGAAAGACAAACCTGGGGCATTTGAAAAAAAAACAATTAGTATTTGATATTTTATATTGCAAAATTCCACGTATCAAGACAAAGGTTGCCAATTGTCAACACTTGGTTTAAGTTATGTCGTTTATGGGTATAAAATGAAATGAAATTCATGAAAACAATAGCCATGCTTATTAGTATGGTGAAATATCAAGAACTTTATGTGAGAATTTTCCTTGGAGGGTTGCTATCTTATTCAAGGAATTGGAAAAGTATTATTTATATTTATATGCCTTTATTTACTTAAATTTTAAATAAAACATAAAATTGTTAAAAATGCTTGAATTTGTGCCAAATTACTAAAAAATATATACAATATTAGATACTGATTTGTATGTGGTAAATGTTAAGTTCGTAACTTAGTATAATGAGTAGGCTTCTGACAGTCTTTTGTCTTGTTTCCACATACAAACAGATTACAACTTTAGTTGATGAAATCTTAAATTTTAGTATACGAAAATCTATTCCCTAATAATAACAATATCATTATGCATTAGACGTTATCATTGCATACCGGAATATTTAAATAAACTGGCATCATATATCAATATAGAAAGGAATGGCCCAATTTTTTGATAGTTATTAACATTATATTCTTTATCTTAGATGCAAGAAGGCTAATGTATAGAGTTGACGAAACATATAATAGTAATAATAATAATAATAATAATAACAATAATAATAAATAAGACACAATGTACATAAAAACAAACAGAGAAACAGAAAATTCACAGATCTTGCAATTGCTGAATAAAAACTGAAAAAAGTTACCATAAGGGGACTGGTAGGCCTATTAATGTACCATTGAACACGTGTTAGCTGAACTCAGTCACCTAAGAACGTTTCACGCATCTGTCCCAATTGGTGAATATCGCTCTTGAGACAACAAAATCATACAAATCCCATAGCGCGAAAAAATTGTGAAAAACCACAACGTCGTGTTACACACCGAAACATGGTTCACCAATAACAATGCGTAATATCCAATGGGGAATTGCCATTAAAATGTAGTGCTATTTTTCATAGCGCCGAGTGGGATATGGTTCATTCTGTGTCGATGGTTGGAGCTATGTTCATCGGCGGCACCGTTTACGATGCCCTGGTACAGCGTGTGACAACACCCTACTATATAATTATGTATCATTTCACTTTAATTTCCTACACCATCGTCTTATAGGCTAGGACAAGCAGTTGAATTTCCTGTATATATTCACAAAGGAATTAGCCGTCAGGGAGCATGCGAGTTCCAGAATCGGCACACTGGACGGAGCGTTGGTGACGTTGCATAGAGAAAGAGATAGATTTTCTCCAATTTTCTACTAATTTACTAATTTACTCCATGGACATATTCTGTAATTTGTTTTCAGTAGCATTCTTTTAATTGATCCAATATGACTGGGAAAATTAATGTACTAATTTATAAATTCTATTAATATTTATACCAGATCATATCTAACGTTTCAGGGTTGAATAAATACAAATCAGTTATAATATCATAGGATGCAAAATAAATTATTTATACAAAATATGTACATCACTGTGACATTTATTTCATAAATATATCACACTTATGCTCAAGGTTTGTAATTTATTACGCATTAACGAAATATTTTAATTAAAACTCATTCTAGAAATTAGTTACTGTAAAATAGCTATAAAAATAAACTATTCCAAATAATATGGTACTGTAAAGTTGAAGTTACTAGTCATAATGATAAAAAATATTTAATTTTAAAGGATTACAATTGCCTGGATAACCAGGACGCTATTTAAACAAATGAAGCGTAAAAAGTGCAATTGTGTTAATGAAATAAACATTAGTGTGATGGGAATGTATGAATAAATGCGTGTGCACAAAACAATTGAATTACATTGCATCACTGGATGTATTATTATTTTTACAGAGTGTTATAAAATTTAGCACTAGAGGATTGTACCTGTGCTACTAATTAATTATTTCTGTGGACATTAAATTTAATAATAATACATGCATAAATTCAGAATGTTTCAGTAAACGCGTGCAAAAACTTAACATGAAATAGGGGATGATTTACTTAGCACTTTAACCTAAGGAACTTGTGATCTGCGAGGTAAGCTGAAGGAGATAACGAGATTGTACAAGACAGACTTACTGGGCCATATCACCTACTTCTACTTGTAGTTAACAGTTGTTGGAAGACTTACACTTAATTATTTTTCCTCTATTAAATCCATCATAAGCATGATCCAAAGTACATTAAAAGACGGTTACAAAAATGGTAGAACATTTTATATAGAAAATAGCATCTTAACAAAAGATTTACAAAAAATTAAAAAAAAAACATTAAATACTTGAGGCAAATAACGTCAACTAGATTCCATCATGTTTGTAATTTACATTACGGTAGATAGACAACACTGCGTAACATTTTTTTCATAAGTGACTAGCTAATACCCGACATGCGCTGCTAATCCTAAATAAATGTTAATGTGTTTTTACCACCAGCCGTGCGCTGTTATGCTTGCCCGGGAATCTGCTTATCCCGATCTTCTTGGCATCAACGAAAGACAAAAATCGTTATTGTGAGTTATCCGTAGAAGATAAACATATGCTGTCGCGGACTTTTTGTAGAGTTTTTTTGAGATATTCAATTATGCGTACTTTAATTTGGTGTATTTGTTATGGTTTCGACAGCATAAGCCATTTAGGCGTCAAAATAGGGACTTTATTTCACGCTTTTCACTACAAAGGGTGATTTTTAAGGGTAAACAGGTAGAGTATTAAAACTCTCTTATAGCCTATGTTCATCCCCAGTATCTCCTTAACATTTTTCAAAAAGCCCCATCTGAATCGGATGAACGGTATGGCATAGCACGCTTGACCGGGAATCTACTTATCCCGATCTTCTTGGCATCAATGAAAGACAAGAATGGTTATTGTGGGTTATCCATAGAATATAAACATATGATGTCGCGGACTTTTTTTGTAGAGTTTTTGAGATATTCAATTCTGTGTATATTAATTTGGTTATTTGTTATGTTTTAGGCAGTGTAAGCCATTTAAGCGTCAAAATAGGGACATTATTTCACGTTATTTACTACGAAGGATGATTTTTATGGTTGAAGGGGTAGAGTATTACAACTCTCTTATAGCCTATGTTCATCCCGGGTATATCCTGAACATTTTGCAAAAGCACATCACAATCGGATCAACGGTATGGCCGCGCATATGGTATGAACAATCAAACAAACATTTTATATATTAAATGCCACGAGTGATTTCCAAATTATCGATAAATTCACGATGTCACGAAGTGACGAGTAAATTTATCTAGAGAATTTGAAATCAAGAGTGGCATTTGTTAGAACTATTTAACGAATAAAATTAAGCTATTTACTCTAACTTACTGCCACTATCAAACCCGTAGTTTCATGGCCGCGCGGACACAAACTCTCCATACATCCCTATCCTGAGCTAATGTTTTCCAATCATTACCTGTATAATCTAATTCCCTCAAATCATAGTTAATGTTATTCTCCCACCTCATTCTTGGTCTACCAACTGGGCATTTTCCCTTCGGTTCTCCTACAAGAAGCTTCCATGCACGTCTTTCATTCCCATTCGTGCCACATGTCGTGCCCATCGCAGTATAAAAGACTTAACAATTCTTATTATATCTGGATTCATATAAAGACCATGTAGTTCACTGTTATGTAGTCTTCTCCATTCACCTGTCTGTTTATCTCTCTTTGGTCCAAAAATTTTCCTTAGAACTTCATCACAAATCATTATTTAAATATAGTTATTTTAAAATATTTATATAAGTCCACCGCTGTGGTCTCGGGGTAGCGTGCTGCCTTGTCACGCAGCGAGCCCGGGTTGGATCCCCGATCGGGACAGTTTTTCTGGGTGAGGTTTTTATTGGGGTTTTTCCTCACCTGTAAGACAAATGTCAGGAAAACTTTAAGGTCCAAACGGTCCCCGAAATCATATGGCCATCGCAATCATCATCATTCTTATTCATCTTAGGTTAAGCTTAGGATTAGTGACTCTCCTGGCGTACCATTATCATCATCATCACCCATCACCCATCATATCATCGGGGCAACGTAACCCCGCCTTCCAGGCGCCCCAACCACAGAAGTGGGTTACAAGTACGCCATGCCAGGAGAGAAACCAGGAATGTCGAAAGACAAACCTGGGGCATTTGGGGGAAAAAATTATTTATTTAATGTAAACGGTGATGTTTGAAAACAAATGAGAAACGTTTGTTATGTTTCATTTGTTCATCACTGCAACCAGATCATATTATTTATTGCCAAAGGATCGCAATATTGTAAGAATGCACTCTAGTCGAGAAGAAATGAAACACATAAAACTGTTTATAACCAACATTATAGGTTACTAATTAATTTCTGATGTCCTATGATGTAAATATGTCAATTATATTTTTCTGAAACGTAAATACCTGGGTAGTAATAGGTTTAAGAAAGTGTAAACTGTGGTTTCTTTTATTGTGGTATAATCAATAGTAATATTTTTTCTATTATATCTCGCATGCGTTAAATAGTTACATTCGTGCACTATATATACAATCTGGGAGCTACATGTATTCCATGATTCTTACATCCTAATATTATATAAATTGCTATATTCAACTTATTTCTTAGAGAGTCAGTCACTGCAAAATAATGCTATGACCTGTTCATAATATTAAAAAGGAAGAGCTTTCTTTAATAAGATAAACTTAATTGATAAATATCAGGTGAAACACGACTGTGATTGGTTGTAAAACAAACTTCATTGAAACGTGATTGTTCACTGACTCCCATTTGGGGCATGAGTTAAATAGTCATAGGAAATATTTTGGATTTCAAAATTGGATGGCAGATGTGTGTAATACACTATATATTGCCTACATCCACCGTTTCCATATTCTTGGATGAGTATTGTCATTATCGAATCTAAGCAAAAATTATGAAAAACTTGTATTTTCGAAAGTAAAATTTTTAGTCATTTTCAATTGTTTAATTCTTTCAAAATTACTTGAAACTGACGAGTTGAAATTACTTAAACTTGTGTCAAATTACACGACGTACAGTAATAACTTACATTTACATTTTTTACAACGATCCGACACATTTAAATAACCGACAAAAAATAGTGTTTCGATAATTTAAGGATTAAGTCAATTTTTAATTTTTTTTTTCTTTGGTTATTACTATAAAGTTATAAAGTGCGTAAATTATATTCATGGCCTGATAATCTTTGGGAATCGAAGAAACTTGATTCTTTTTAAATTTTAAAGATCTCAAAAATGTGTTCTCAATTGTCAAATTTTATATGTAAAGTGAAATTTGTAATGGAAAAATAAAATTTGGCACCAAGAGTGTTAGGACTCTACCTTTTGTATATCGAAATATTAAATTGATAGTGCCGTACTAATCGCATAATTGTTACATGCTTTTACTAAATGATGCGGCAGATTTCGTACCTTGGGCTCTTACGGGACCAAGTATTGTCTGACTCATATTAAGGAAGTTGGTGTGTGAGACGCAATAAACACGTAAATTAATATCCAATTAATTTTAATTAAACGAACAAAATATTTTGTTATATGATGACACAAAGAGCTGCATGATGTTTATATGAAGCCGATATAATAAGAACAAAAACGACTCGTAGATGGGCAGGACATGTGGCACGAATGAGGAATGCAGGAGAGGCACGGAAGCTTCTTAGGAAATCCGGATAGAAAACGCTCAGTTGGTTGATCAAGAATGAGGTGAGAGAATACTATTAACATTGATTTGAGGGAAGTAGATTATACAAGGGATGGTTGGAAAACATTAGCCCAGAGTAGGAATGTATGGAGAGCTTATGTCCGCACGCCATCAACCAGCGGGTTCGAAACTGTCAGTGAACGAGTTAGTTAGTTAATTAGTTATATGATGAAACAAAAGTACCGTATATTCTCAGATTGTAATATTACGAAAATTTATGTCGGCATAGCCCTCAGAGTGCTGCCAAAAGGGTTACCCCTGCCGCACTGGTTGAAGGCGATAAGCCAGACTAACAAAAGTACCTTGGTCGAAAGAGTGACTATCTTTCACCGTCAGGAAACGCGGACATGGGTTCCATGAGTTAGTATTGTTCTTTGAAAAAAATCCAAAGGAAAATTTTTCCAATTTCTCAGAGTCTGACTTCAATGTGTATATCAAGGAAATATTTTCTATAATTTTGATTCGATGCACGAAAAAATAAATATTTTTTCTGCAGCAAATCCAACATCTATTGCATAAATCGTTCGTTATATTTACTTTAAGGAATTCGTAAATAAATTTACAATACTTACACTTTGTCTTTATTATTATTATTATTATTATTATTATTATTATTATTATATCCATCCATAGTAATTCTGCCTGAGGGCAGGTCTTTCACTGCTCTTGCATTTTTATGCTATGCTTTGCAGCTTTACTAGGGAATTATAGGTGTGGTAGCTTCCCGTTGCTTTCCACACCGGTATTGGATGATGATGATGATGACGGCCGGGTGATTTTCGGGAACCGTTGGCCACTAAGCTTCCTGACATTTGTCTTACAGGAGCCTGTCCCGACCAGAAATCGAACCCGGGCCCGCTGCGTGATACGGCAGCACGCTACCTCGAGACTACAGCGGTGGACATATATATACATATAAGGTACAAAATTATATTAAAGATCAAATAGGAGAAGATCAAAATGGATTTAGACCGGGAAAGTCATGTGTTGATAATACATTTGTAATCCAACAGTTAATTGAAAAAACGGACTACAGTTGGAGAAGAAACCCATTTGACAGTGATAGATTTATAAAAAGCTTATTACTCAATTCCGAGGAACAAATTATGGGAAGTATTAGAGAAATACAATATTGATAGAAACCTAATTGAAATTATTAGATAAATTTATAAAGATAGTTTGGCTTATGTTAAATTCTAAATATAATATCTAAGCCCATAAAAACCACAAATTTATTTAATATTTATGTAGAATTCATATTAATGAAATGGAAACAAAGCTGCAAAGGTATGGTATCCCAATAGGCAACAGATTTTTGCTGACATTACAATTTGCTGATTATCAGCTGGTTTTAGCGCAAGGCAAATTAGATATGGAATTCATGATAAAAATGTTAAAAACACATATGAATCATGATGTTTCACAGTAAATTTACAAAAAACAGTATATTTGACAATAAATAGCAATGAAAGAGAAAATGTAATATTGGAAGAAGGAATTCAAATAAAGCAAGTGAAATAAATTAATTTTTTAGGAGTAATTATGGATAACATTGAAGGTACAGGCAAGGAGAACATAAAGCATAGAATTGAATTGAGTAGCAGCAAAATAATATCATCGTTAAATTCCATATGGTGGGATAAGCATATTTGGAAAGACGTAAAAAAATATATTAGTAAAACATTGGTGGAATCTGTTGCAGTGTATGGCAGTGAGGTATGGACAATCAACAAGTGCTGCAAGAATAGACTAATAGCTCTAGAAATGGATTATGTACGCAGAAGTGCCAGATAGTCAAAATTAGAACATGTCACAAGTAAGAAAATTATAAATATAATGGAAGCAGAAGAAAGCATAATTGAAAGAATTGAGAAGAAGGAATTAAAATGGTTAGGACATATTTTAAGAATGGAAGATGAGCAATGGCCGAAACTAATATATCAATCGCAACCAAGTAGAAAGAGAAAAGAGGGAGACCAATGTTAACATGGAAGGAAAGCATAAAGATAGTAACGCAAGCAAGGGGGCTAAGCATTGAAGATGCCCAAGATCGTAGGCTTTGGAGGTTTGGCACGGGAAGACAGCAGCAGCTGTAAAAACCCGAAGATAGATAGATAGATCATTATTATTAATTCCATAGATTATTTAATATCTTAAAGATTTTTCTTCCATTTAGACGAAATAAACATATATTACACTATATCTAAAAGAACAGACATATAAGTTAAGTAAGCTGCTTAAAAATTGTTTAATTAAAATATGCATATAAAATAAACTTAAACCAATTAATGCACATTTAATTGAGTAGGATTATAACTGCGTGTTGCATGAATTCTATAAAATTAACTTAGTACAAATAATATATTATGCGTGTCAGTAATGTATTAACATACATTCATAACATAAAATTCTGTATACAAGTATAGTAAGGAAGGGTAACGATAAACTTTCAATATATAACATTTTACTAGTTTATTTTTGTAATTATGTTTAATAAATAGCATCTTAATTAAATTAGGACTATCGATATTTTGTTTAAAATATTCATATTTAATTGCATTTAGCTATATTTTAATTAACACATTTATTTAAGTTCCGAATTTAAACAGTATTATAGGCCTAACTGTACATTTTATAAAATTATAGTAGTCAGGTCTTATATAAATTGCAATGTTGCATTTCAATTGCTTCGTCTCAAATTAATATACGATAATACAGATCAAAAAAGTATGTAAAAGACTTTAATAAACATGTTCCTTAATTATACAAAAAATGACAAATACGAAAGTACACATTAATAAGCACTAAGTGCGTGTGTGTGTGTGTGTGTGTGTAATATTCTATTTAACGTCGCTCTTCGTTATTAGGGCCGTTATTTAAATCTGGGAGTGAAAAGGCTCACAAGCCTATTTTTGCCAGCTTGTGAATCTTCTAAGCCACGTAAATCTACAACACGCCCTATTTCCCTTATAAAAGAACCCATACTTAGTATTTTTACGACCTGAAAAAAATAATCGATTCCGGCCAAATTTCAATCCGCGAACTTCGGAACCATTAGTCCATCGACACCCACAATAAGAAACAAGTAGCTTATATTTCCCAGTATGATTAATTACTCGTGTTTGCTGAATTATGGTTATTGAATTATGTGAGAAAGGAATAATCCGTTTACAATATAATTAAAAATAAGTAATATGATTAATACAACGGACTAGAGCAGAAAAGAAAAAAAAACATATATTGCACTTGTCAGAAAAATAAAAATGGACATTATGAACCTTAAGACAACCATGTTACCAAAAGAAACTTTATTGTTAAAATCATACTACAGCTCTCTGAGAGTGATGGTAAAACATTACTTTTCGTTAATGTCTGATAATAATATACAGTAAAGCTCCTTATTCGCGAAGGGATATGTTCCGCAAATATGCCGCGAATATAGAAACCGTAAATATGGAATGGTAATTTGTATGGGTATAAAGGGAATACGTTCCAAGGTTACAGAATATAATAAAAAGTATCAAAATAAAACCAATTAATGAAAGACTTTGAAAAAATTATATTAATTATTATTATCAGGCTTAGCCAGGGCTTTAAAGAACTTAGTATTGTTTTCCTGTTTAGCCGCTCTTAAAATGCATTTCAATTTATATTGTTATTCAACTGTAAAATTCAGCGATAGAATTCCTTATGTTTACTTCGCATTTCTCGTCGAATCGGTGTGATATGGATGCAAACGACTCGCCAACGCGTAAACGGTTAAGAAAATTATATTTATTTTATGCCGCAATACTAATTTGTATTTCCTTTTACTCGACATTATAAATTGGGAACAAAGCAGAAAGACATGTGTTATTCAATCAAAACTACTGCAACGATTGATAAGTTGAAACAATAAAACACCGATCGTGGCGAGGTCAGCATTAATCGAAGGACATATCGGCAAGCGAAATATGGCTACGGCGACATTTAACAACGAACTTTAGGCTTAGTGACAATAAGGTATATTTGACTTTGACATTTATTTGTTCATTTGATTTAAATCAGTCTTGGCATGTGCCTTTAGTAAATAAGTTGCTGATGCGTTAATAAAGGATACCTAATCTTCTAATATACCCACTAGATCCGCGAAAAAAGAAATGATTAGCCTCGAATACAGGATGTATGTTGCAATTTTTTAACCACCGAATAACGGAAGAATAGGAAGCTTTTATTGTATAAGTATAAAAAATTCTCAGTTAAGAGTGGTTGAAAATGTCGTAGTTTTTTACCTTCGCCAATTAATTATAATCTATTCTATTCTACATTAATCCTGCCCGAAGGCAGGTCTTTCACTGTAATCATAGAATTTTCATGCTATGCTTTGCAGCTTTACTAAGGAATTATAGGTGTGGTAGCTTCCCATTGCTTTCCACATTAATTATAATAAAGGATACTTATAAACGAGTATAACAGAGTACAAAAGAAGAAGAAGAAAATACAAAACTCAAATAAGAGAAATTAAAAAAATTATTAATATAACTTTTTGTGGAGATTGACTATTTCTATGAACCGAACATATTTATTGGGTTATGAATAATAAACTTGCATTCAATAGGAATTCATATACTCAATATTAACATCTTATATATTTAAAAATATTTATTTTATGTTTACCTTTATTTTATTGAGAAGGGTATTTGTAAATCAGGTCATTAAAATATATTGTTCTCGAATTTATAGTTACGTCTTATGAGTCTGAACTCTATTGAAATCATTGTAATTGATTCTTCATAGGTAACAAACCGATACAAAACTTTATATGCAAAGATGTTGGCAAAATGAAGCAGAAAATACAAACACAATACCATTCTCCAAGAATTCCTCCTTTTTAACGCTCAAGTGCATTCAATTTATTGAGAAATCTATTCATTCCGTCATACTTTTTTTACCAAAAAAAGTATGTGCCTTTTTATAGCTATTCAATACAATAATGACGTCTTACTTTACTGTACAGACGCAATGAGCGGCTTCAATAACAGTCATGATATTGAGATGAAAGAAGGAAAAAAAATAGGTTATTTATTTTATAAGCTGAATTGAACTGTACGATAACAACATGTGAAGGGAAATTTCTTTGAGACCAATCACGTTGAGTGTAGGGGCGATGCTATTTTGTTCTGTATAGCGGAAGTAATATTTCTATTTCCTTATCAATCCAAAAAAAACTGCTTACAGTGTCTTTTCCCCTTTAAGTTTATTACGTCTTATTCTGTAAAAGTAACTTAATATAGATATCTGAAAATTGCCAGTGGCATTTCAATCTTTTGTGAAGATTTGTTCATTTATATAACACACAAATGCAATTCAAATATTTTATTAGAAACTTACATAATTTATATGCAAGAAAATTGAAAAATAAATGTAATAGAGAATTCTTAATTTCTTTACACTGTGGAAATTAAGTGGTGGCATAAATCAATGTTCTTGAAGTATTTACACTGAAACTGTCAGAAAGTGGAAGTAAGTGAGGTGAAACAGTTGACTGTTGATAACGTTAAAACGAGTTTTTTTTATTTAATTTGAGGAATAATTACAGATTCTTGATTGTTGTTCAATATTTTTCAAGGTTATTATAACCAGGAGATTGAGATGCGCAAGCCACAGCTCGAATGGTGACCGCTAAAATTATATCTAATTCTTTTTGGGGGGAACCCGTTGGGAAAGTACCATTAAAGTCTAATCGTAGGTGGAAGAATAAAATTCGCATGAACCTGTGAGAACTGGGTATCGATTACCAGTGAATGGTTTTCAGTTTGTTGAGCATAGGAGCCAGTGGAGAGCATTGAGTTTGTGGTTTCCAAATCCAGAGATTTGGTTATGTTGGTTTCATAAAAAATAACATTTTTAAATAGGGAAAGTAATTACGTTAAAGTTAGATTAACTCATAATATAAGTCAGTGATATGTCATTCACTATATTAATACAAAAAATGTATATGTGTGTACTCGCTCATTCATGTACATACCGGGTGAAACTTCTCATCCTGCCGAATGAACTTATCTAGTACCGAAGTTATACCTACGGTAGAAGGGTTTATGAATGAGAAGATAACAGAATTTTTATTTTGATTAAATTTGTACATATGGTATTTGTATCTGTGAGGTCAGATTGTGTGTTTATACGAAATCTGCTAAAACGAGAAACACGTAAATATTAACATGGTTGAGAGAAAAATGTGCTATAAAAGGAATTTCTAGACCAAAATTATGGAAAAAAATTAAGTGAAAAAGGGATTCCTCTACACTTGTTAGCAATAATTAAGAAAATGTATAAGAACACAAAAATAAAAATAAATTAAAGGGAACCAATACATATAACAGGAGGAGTTAAACAAGGTTACACACAATCAACCACTCTTTTTAACATTTACTTTGACGACATGATAAGATCATGGATGCAAATGACGACTGGGGGAATTAACTTAGGAAATATAGTAATAAAACAGTGGCCTTTGCAGATGAACAGATTTTAATAGCAAAAACGGAAGACGAATTACAAAGAATGCTATTACACTAAATGAAGTACCAAAAAAAATACAACATGGAAATATCATCAGAAAAATAAAAAAAAAACAGGCTTTCAAGGGCTGCCATCCAGTTTGGACAAAGATAATAATAGAAAATAAACCAATCGAACAGGTGGTATGATGTAACTTCCTGGGTTGCGAAGTATCATACACAGCGGAAACAGATATAAATAACAAACAAAATAAGTTTAATTATATAACAGGAACACTAAAAAAACTTTGAAAAATAAAGCCAGGAAAGACTCTATAATGAAATTATACAAGACAATGGCAGTTCCTATTATTACTTATGTATCCGAAACATGGACAGTGACAACACAACAATCTGCCAGAATACAAGCTGCTGAAATTACATTCCTCAGATCAATAGCAGGATATCAAAGAAAAGACAAAAAACATAACACAGAAATAAGACAACTAAAAGTAAAAAGTAAAGTAAAGTAAAGTGATCCCACTACAGGCCTCAGGAGGCCCTTGGGGTAGTAGGAGGTTAAGGCTCCCACTTTTTCTAGACAATCGGCACTTTATGTCAGCCGGGTTGTCAGCCCTGCGTGACGGCCGTCTTTACCCCAGAACAAGCGTCTGGTACTCAATTCCGTTAGAGGCTGAGTCGACCACAGGGCCATAGTGCCGCCAGAGGGTTTGGGTCAGTTTAAAATCCTGACCCCAACGGGACTTGAACCCTCGATGAAATTACATCAATGAAAAAACCATTATTTGTGGCACAAAAGGTGTTTTCCAGCCGTGACTGCCTCTGCGATACTTGTCCATTGATCACTTTTTCCAAAATATATTTTATTTATTCCATTTAATTGGTTATTTTTATTATGACATTCATCATCATCATCGGGTATCATGGCAGCTGCCGCCGTCTTTCGGAAACCAAACGCCATTCCTGTCTGTTTATCCATTGATTTCCTCCAATCCTCTGATATTCATAGCTGCCTGTACTCCTTCTATCCAAGTTTTCTTTGGTCTTTCTCTCTTCCTCCTCTCTATTGGGATCCATTCCATAACGATTTTTGGCAATCTTTGCTCTGGCATTCTTTTGACATGGCCATACCACTGTATATTTTCTTTTCTATAATGTCTATGATGACCGGCTCCTCTTCTACACCCATAATTTCCCTTATTTCTTTATTTCGTATTCTATCCATTCTATATTTTTCCAGCTGATCTTAAAACATCCATTTCTGTACTTAAAATTCTTTTCATTTCTCTAGTAGGAATTTGCCAGACTTCAGCACCATATGTTAAAATGCGCTGAATTATGGTTTGATATATTTGTAATTTTCTATTTTTTTGTAATATTTTGCTCCACCAAACAGATTTTTAAGCATTTATTGCTTGTTTTGTTTGTGCGATTCTACTTTTAATTTCCACTGTATTTTCGCCTGAATGGTCTAATTTTGTTCCTAAATAAGTGCATTTAGTACTAGGTCTTAATTCTTCTCTATTGTTGAAATTTATATTTTCCATTTCTCCTCCTATACACAGATATTTAGTATTTTTCAATGTTTATATAAAGTCCCCATTTTTCATATTCTTCTTTTAGTTTTTTAGCCATATATTCTATGTCATCGTGGTCTTGTGCTATTAATACCTGGTCATCTGCAAAATTTGGTAAATATACATGTGTTTTTTGGATTGGTATGCCCATTTTTTTACATTTTTTCCTCCAGTCTCTTAGTACTCTTTCGAGATACATTTTGAATAGAGTTGGAGATAAACTACAACCTTGCCTTAAACATTTTGTAATAGTTAATCCCCCTGTTATATGATTTCCAATTTTTATTTTCGATATAGATCCTTTGTATAATGCTTTTATAGCTTCTATTAATTTTTCTATTAATTTTTTAGTAATGTTAGAATTGTCTAAAGTTTCCCATAATATGTTTTGAGGAATACTATCATATGTCTTGGTTAAATAAACATATTATGACATTATATATGTATAAGAAAATAAATGTTTGTTCTGGATTCGCCTGGTAGCGTAAGTGGTAGCGCACTGAGATATCAACTCAGAGGTCCGGGTTCAAATCACGCCCAGGCATTTATTTTTCTTATCTTGTCATATATATATATATATATATATATATATATATTTATATATATATACACACATACCATTTCTGGTTTCACATCAAATCAATGTCAGAAAATAAGAAACAATTAAACTCGGCAATTTTTTTCTAAGAAGTTTCCATTTCTGTGGTCTCGAGGTAGCGTGCTGCTTTGTCACGCAGCGGGCCCGGGTTCGATCCCCGGTCTGGGCAGTTTTTCTGGGTGAGGTTTTTATCGGGGTTTCTCCTCACCTGTAAGACAAATGTCAGGAAAACTTTAAGGCCCAAACGGTCCCCGGAATCATATGGCTATCATCATCATCCTTATCATTATCATCATCACCATCAGCATCCTTCACCGGTGTGGAACGCAACGGGAAACTACCACACCTACAATTCCATAGTAAAGCTACAAGCATAGCATGCAAATGCTATGATTGCAGTGAAGGACCTGCCTTCGGGCAGAATTACTATGGATGGAAGTTTCCATTAATTTCATCTTCTAGGATCTTCCCCCAAACAGTTAAGCCTTCTGTGTTATGATTTTTAAGTATTATGTTAATATGTATTTCTCTAACTAACTAACTCACTGGCAGTAACGAACCAGTAGGCGAATGGCCGCGCGGACGTAAGCTCTCCATAATCCCTATCTCGAGGTAATATTTTCCAATCACTCCCTGTATAATCCACCTCCTCAAATCATAGTTAATGTTATTCTCCCACCTCATTCTTGGTCTACCAAGTGGGCGACTTTCCTCTGGTTTTCCTACAAGAAGCTTCCATGCATGTCTTTCATTCCCCATTCCAAATATATGTCCTGCCCATTGCAGTCTACGAGACTTAACTGTTCTTATTATATCTAGTTTCCTATAACGACCATGTAGTTTACTGTTATGTAAGTCCCTTGGGCTGGACCCAGTAATACATCTAGGTATTTACGATTTGCATGAACTACAATTAACTGTTCCTATGTATGTAATAGTATAACAGATGAGGGCAGTATTGCGCAGTTTATTTTGATCTCAAGTTTGTGTTGAGAATACGAGTAGTGTATGAATATAAGTGAGCGTGTGTCTGTATTGCGAGTAGTTAACCGTGTTTTTCCTGTCATTTCTCGAGACGTTGTAATTTATTCATTTTGAGAAACAAACTGGAACAATAAACTTAGTGTTGTACAGATGTTGTGGAATTATTTCACAAAGAAGTCACTTTGTACAGTACAGTTGTATTGATGTTTCTGCAACCCATAGCAGTTGCTAGATTTAAAATATTTTGAACTTTTTATAATTAGTATATCTATATGTAACCTCTATTGTTAAATATGTATTTGTAATTTGTGCTGGTTGAGTGGAAAAGAAGACCTTACGGCCTTAACTCTGCCAGAATAAATAAAACATTATTATTATTATTATCATCATCATTATCATTATTATTATCATTAGTATTATTATCATTATTATTATTATTATTATTATTATTATTATTATCGTTATTATTATCATTATCATTATTATTATTATCATTATTATTATCATTATTATTATTATTACTATTATTATTATTATTATTATTATCGTTATTATTATCATTATCATTATTATTATTATCATCATTATTATTATCATTATTATTATTATTACTATTATTATCATTATTATTATTATCATTATTATTATCATTATTATTATTATTACTATTATTATCATTATTATTATTATCATTATTATTATCATTATTATTATTATTATTATCGTTATTATTATCATTATCATTATTATTATTATCATTATCATTATCGTTATTATTATCATTATCATTATTATTATTATCATTATTATTATTATTATTACTATTATTATTATTATTATTATCATTATTATTATCATTATCATCATCATTATTATTATTACTATTATTATTATTATTATTATTATTATTATTATTATTATTATTATTATTATTATTATTATTATAGCAGGGACGCGTAATTTTTGTACTGTGTAAATGTAAGAAATAATGATTTTGAATAAGAAAATGTTTATATTCCTTACGTCAAACACCCATTTGGGTGATACTGCCAAACATGTATATTATGCAATGTATATACTTTAATTTACGCCATACTGTAAATATTTAAAAATATTTTAGGCCTACATATTAGATGTTCGCTTTAACAATTGATGCGTTGCGGATATTAAGGGCAAACTAGACTTACTTATTCGTATTTAAACTATAGTGGTTCTCCGAGATAATTCGTCCCTAATATTCGTAACTCCTCAATTGTAAATCAAGCTCATTTTAATTTTTATCTAAAAAATCTGATATTTTAAATGTTCTTGATCTTTCAATCATACATTGTGAAAGAGGAATAATTAAAGGGTTCCTTCTTCTGTTTTAGGTTTATAGGTTAATAAGGGATGTTTGGGCGCCAGGAGTATCAAGAAATTCTCAACGTATGAGAATTTGGGTTGCTCAGATTGGAAATTGGTAGAGTTGAGGTTCTTTCTACAGGGACAGCAAGGAGCTGGCCGGCGCAAGACTACGCTAGATGAATTTTAATAAATATGTTTTTATTAATCGATGTGGACACTGGTTACACGTATAATTATAGACACACTTAATGTCGGACAAGGTACTGACCGCGGAACACGTCTAGAGTTCAGACTGGAATCTCCGAGAGTCTATCACGACCGAATTATTTATAAGTATAAAATTCGCGAAGTTACGTTTCACCTAAATTTGCTAACTGATGGCCATTGTGCCGTTTAAAACTATGTCGATGAGTAGCGGGAACTCCCGCCTCCGTGAGTTACGCAGAACTAATTTAACATCGTTTGAGTAGTTATAAGGAAAACTTCGTTTACCCTCTCCTGTAATTATGTTGCCATTAGGTCATTACCTTCTCGTGATATAACCCTTTACTATATTGGCTGACAACGATTCCTTATGTCTAAAGAAGGGATCGCCGTCTTTTGATTGGACAAGATTTCACCAAGTTACGCCCTTCTAAAATGCAGTTTTATCATAAGTTCGAACTCTGGGGAATCCCGATCTAAGTTTGTTGTACGTATAATTTTGTTTAGGTCAGTGGCCTATTTCCCGCTTGTTTGATGGCTTGGCGTTCTCGCAGTTTGTCTGGTTCCTTATAAGGTGTTGTTTACTTCACGCTGTAGTTTCCAAACGCTATATCAATTCTTTGTTCTTAACATGTCCGCAAGCTCGGTTTAAGATCTTAGATTGCTGGTCTACAAAGAAACGTCTGGTAATCCGTTAGTACAATGTATTTCCTTAAACTTTAACCCTTTTGTCACCGCTTCAAGTATCTGTCGCTTGACAATAGCGGTACCATGTACTTGCTAAATGATTTCCGTAACTAACTGATAGTTTATTCGGGAGTCTATCTACTTCATTAATTTAATGTATTTATACTTACTTATATAAAATCGAATCCCTCCCTCATATTCTCACGATTTGATTGCATTTACATTTCGTATATCTCCGACGATTATTTAATATATGTATGATAATAATACTCGTCCTGATTAATTAATTATTTTAATTTCTTAATTTAGGATAGGCTGAGTGAATGATTATGCTTCAACATGCAAATTCTAAAATATTCAAATTTTAAAAAATTTGTTCATTTATTTTTTAATCATCCGATTATATCAACACACTATAAAAAATAAATTGTCCTAGGAAAACGTTCAATACGGAATTCTGAAATATTAAATTACAATTGCATTATCTTAAAATGTTTATAGAGAATTCGTCCAACATTATTACTCTTTTAAAGATTAACTTCAGCAACACACTATTTTCTGTGTTGTCTCTATTTATAGTCTCAATATGACCGAAATCTCAATTCTCCGTGTCTCTTTCAACTTGTGTCCACCCTTCTTGTGGTCACGTTTCTCTACGTCTGTTTTCTTTTTTTATTTTATTTTTCCTATCTATCCCCTCGAGTATTCTCTTCTCATGTCGCCACCATCTGTGACAATGTTGAAAATATCCCTTGCCAGCAGTGAATTAGGAAAGAGAGAGAGAGATAGAGATTCAGAACATAGGTGTAGTTTTTTGAAACTATTTTATAGCGTGTACTCGCAGTACATGTGTTAGAGTATTGAGGTAATTTTTGGCAGTAAAATATCCCATATGTTACTAGAAAAAGGGTCACTTTCACATAGAATAAAAAATTGTAACTCTATCGTGTTTTGCGAAGAAAATAAAGGGGATGTAACACGAGACTTTGTCGTTTTCTTTCTGACTCCATATAAAGAAAAATATGTACAATTATTTTGCGAGGCTCAAGCACATACGTATATGGTACACATAGCGCTGAAGCAAAAAGTCGTTGTTTCCACCATTTTATGAGTCTTAAATTTAAAAATATAGTATCAAACTATTTCAGTTCAGTTATCACTATTTGTCTAGCCAAAATCCAGATAATACTGAAATAGTAAAATCGTAAACAAAAAATAATACATAAGCTCCATGCTCCTCTTTCATTCCCCATTCGTACCTTATGCCCTGCTCATCGCAGTTCTTATTATATAATAATACGTAACTAGAATAAATAAATTTCTCAGATACAATGACAAAAATAACATAAGCAATATACTGTATAAGGTTCGCGTAATTCATAAGTCAGACACACATACACATTTGGACAGTTTGAAACGCAACTTCAAAAATTGTTCTGGCGCTGTCTGATGAAAAATAAATTAATTTTAAAATAATTATTATTTTATTTCACCTTGATCATGACTTAAGAAGACAGTACATCTAAAATGTCATTGCAAATATAGTTTGAAATATTTTCTAGTTTTATTTATATAGGTATTAATTTCTAACATCACGTTTCTCCAAACATGACGAGCTGAACATGGTGTACCTGTGCTCTGAACCAACTACATAATTATAACCTATGATAATTCCAAACAATATACAGTTACTTATTTCTTGGCTGACGACCCCATCGCGGAAAATATACTTATCAGTGATCCATCCATCCATAGTAATTCTGCCCGAATGCAAGTCCTTCACTGCAATCATAGCATTTCATGCTATGCTTGCAGCTTTACTAGGGAATTGTAGGCGTGGTAGCTTCCCGTTGCTTTCCACACCGGTGAAGGATGATGATGATAATGATAGGGGTGATGATGATGATGTCATATGATTTCGGGGACCGTTTGGGCCTTAAAATTTTCCTGACATTTGTCTTACAGGTGAGGAAAAACCCCGATAAAAACCTCACCCAGAAAAACTGCTCCGACCGGGAATCGAACCCGGGCTCGCTGCATGACAAGGCAGCACGCTACCTCGAGACTTCCTGGGTGAGTTTTTTTTCGGGGTTTTTCCTCACCTGTAAGAGAAACGTCAGGAAGCTTAGGGCCCAGAGGTCCCCGAAAATCATCCGGCCATCATCATCATCCTTATCATTATCATCATTATCCTTCAACGGTGTGGAAAGCAACGGGAAGCTACCACACCTGTAATTTCCTAGTAAACCTGCAAAGCATAGCATGAAAATGCTATGATTGCAGTAAAGGACCTGCCCTCGGGCAGAATTACTATGGATGGATAAAATATATAAGATATTGTTTTGTATATTTATTCTCATTTGCTCTAATTCCCTGTAGGTCAGACTGCGCTTTATTATTTTTAATTTTCTCTTAATTTGTTTTGTTTTATGTTATTTCTAATGTCTTTAATTAACTTCTTCAGTTTGGAATTCTATAATTTTTATTCTCCCTTGTATTTTTTAAATTTTTATGCGTCAGAATTTATTTTTATACCTTGAAACATGCTCCTAAATTTGTATTTTCTGTTTTCCCTCTTCCTTTAACTTAAATTCTGTAATATATATTTTCTGTAATTATTATTTCTATAACTAAAATGCTCCCGAGAACGAGCACTGCTCATGTACGATGTACCCGTATGAATTTTGTTGTGAATAAAATTTATTCGTATTCTTATTTTCATTCTAACTACTTACAACCAAATATTATAAATGCGGTATCACCTCAGTTATTAATGTATCTATATATTAAAATAGTCCACCGCTGTGGTCTCGAGGTAGCGTGCTGCTTTGTCACGCAGCGGGCCCGAGTTCAATCCCCCGGTCGGGACAGTTTTTCTGGGTGAGGTTTTTATCGGGGTTTTTCCTCAATTGTAAGACAAATGTCAGGAAAACTTTAAGGCCCAAACGGTCCCCGAAATCATATGGCCATCATAATCATCCTTATCATTATCATTATCACCATCATCAACCTTCACCGGTGTGGAAAGCAACGGGAAGCTACCACACCTACAATTCCCTAGTAAAGCTGCAAGCATATCATGAAATTGCTATGATTGCAGTGAAGGACCTGCCTTCGGGCAGAATTGTTATGGATGCGTATTAAAATAAATATATTGGCGACACTAAAATAATTATCACTGTTGATGGTAATTAGAGATTCTCGATTTACGGATCCGGGTTCAAATGCCGAGTACAATTAAATGAAAAGAAACTTGTTGCGATCGACTTTATGTTGCCCGAATATCGCCCCATCCGAGAGCTTTTAATAAATTACCTTCGAGTTAATGGTAAACCTAGATAATTGGTTGACGTGGGTAGATTTCTGGACAAGGCCCATAAAATAATAACATTCATTTCTTAACAAATAAATAATTATAAAGGTAATTATTAATACTACTACATATTATTAAGACAGGAACTTGAAATATTTGCAATAACTGATAAAATAGATACATATAGACAAAAATGGAAGCAACACATGGACAGAAAGAATGAAGATAGATATCCAAAACAAATAACAAAATACAAACCTAAAGGCACCCGAGATGTGAGCAGACCTAGAAAGAGATGGGCTGAAGTCGGAACGGGTAAACAGACCTAATCCATGAATGCAGATGATGATGATGACTACATATTATTATATAATTGCACTACTTACCTCAATTGTCAATACTTTTAAAATGCATTGTGATGTTACGTAGTAACATGTTTTAAAATATTAAAACAAGTACTCAATCGTCCTCAATTAAAATAGATTTCTACATTAAAAACTTCGCCAATTAAAAAAAAAACATCTAGGCCTTTCAGAATGTGTACAATTTATACACCAATGTCAGTACCAAATGACATGCTGAAGATAGAACATGTTCTGAAGGCCTGAATGGTTTTAACTAATTGACGAAGTTTTTTAAGCAGAAATTAATTTTAATTAAGGACGACTGATATGCCAGGTACTTATTTTAATATTTAAGAAAATTTTACCTCAGTTTTTTATTGGAATACAATAATTGTAAGGTTACATAGTGTTTTGCTTTGTTTTATATTAACACTAGACACTGCTGTATTAATAAAGACTCAAACGAATTACTGCCCGTGAAATCCATTTGTATATAATTTTGTTGTTACTATTTTTTTTACTTTAAGAAAGACTACTACTGCCACATATAAAGTTTGCCATTTCGATAGACGTTCAGATAGCGCGCGCTGTTGCCACGACTGGAATCCGAGGTCTCAATACTGGCGTTTCCAGAGGATTATTGGTGATGATCCATATTAGGAATTTTCGAGGTTTTCTCGGGGCTTTCCTGTTCCCCGAATTTCATCCCACCAACACTCTCTATTCGCCCTTCCCTCACCTTTATCCCATTTCATATCAACTTTCATCTCCTCTCATTTTAGGAAAAAGTAGTTTGGTTGGCAATGAAGAGGTTTTTAAAATTTGTGGTTGCGGGGATCAAGGGGAGAATTTCACCTTGAGGCTACCTCATGACTCCGAGTGTTAACAATTAAAAATGGCAGAAGGGGACAATAGGAGGCTTGTAGTCCCCGCGGCCATAGGTCCAACCTAAAAATAACAGTATGGGACATGGGGTTATAAACTGGCATGTCAGGCCTAGAATCTACAACTTACGTAACACCATAGAATAGATTTTAATTCCATTCATCTCAATATGCTGGGATAGCGCAACAGATCTTTCAGGTCGCGGATCTCAGGACAGTGTGCTCTGCCAGTCTGAATAAAGAACTAAAGAAAGAAGAATTAACGTTTCCGCCATCACATCATATCTTTAAGAAAGCGACATCCAGACAAAAACTATAATGAAGACATGGACGGCAGAAGTCCTGAAATGTTTCTTACTCGTACAAACACATATTCACAGTATAACGAAAATACTTAGTTAACTATTTACAGCCAAATATTCTAAACACATCACATTTCCTATTCAAGTGGCCATAAATTGAAAGAAGGAAATTATTTTTTACGCCAGAAGAATTACCTCAGACAGTAGTAATTACAGATTCATATTTTGTTGAATCCCGATTCAAACATCGAGATTCACAAACCTAACTAGTGTTCACCATAGTCGCAAAGGTAAAACATGCGCCTGAATTCATTTCCACGAGCAATCTCAACATTAAGTACCAGAGTAAAGATTCGTGTTTCTCGTACAAGTACTGAAATTATACTCTCAGTATGAAAAATAACTTTTTTATTACTGAAATCGAATGTCGTAAGTCTTACATTATTACGACTGACTTGCGGCCGGTGGCCGTTACTTTTTTATACTCTCAAAATCATGCAAAATTTTATCACACATTCAAACATTGATAGTAAGATAAGACACAAAATAATGAAGGTCATTATACATACATTGTCCACCGCTGTGGTCTCGAGGTAGCGTGCTGCCTTGTCACGCAGCGGGCCCGGGTTCGATCCCCGGTCGGGGCAGTTTTTTTCTGGGTGAGGTTTATATCGAGGTTTTTCCTCACCTGTCAGACAAATGTCAGGAAAACTTTAAGGCCGAAACGGTCCCCGAAATCATATGGCTACCATCATCATCCTTATCATCATCATCAGCATCATACTTCACCAGTGTGGAAAGCAATTGGAAACTACCACGCCTACAATTCCCTAGTAAAGCTGCAAGCATAGCATGAAAATGCTATGACTGCAGTGAAGGATTTGCCTTCGGGCAGAATTACTTGGATGGATGGATACATACATTATGCATTGTTGGGTAAGAGTGCATAGTAAATAGAGGAGAATCGATGTAGCTGGACACAAATCACAATGCTTATCATTCAACTTAATTAAAGTTACAAGATATCTTCATTTGTCATACCAAAGAACAGAATGATTAATGTTAACCAGTGAATGAAAATTATATTTTCTTGTTTTAAAGAAGTATAGTAAATCAAAAGTTATTTTATATGTTTTGCCTTTGTAAATTATTATTTAAATTAAAAGAAAGATTTAAAAAATTTGAAAGTGATATATGCTATTAATATTTTTTTTATTATGGTTGTTTATTAAGGGAATCAAACTCTCATATATATATATATATATATATATATATATATTTATTTTTTATTTATTAAAAGAGATCAAAATTATGCTAATTCCTTATATATGGTATACATAATCTTTTCGTATAGATTGTTTAATTAAAATAAATCAAAGGATTAAAAGATATGTCGAATCTCGGACTCTCGGATGAGAGTCGGAATTTCGGCTGAGGAACATGAATGCGGAGTCTCGTCTCGGGACATGTCGGGGAACATAACTCCAGTTCATAATATCATTCCATTCTATTAACTTAGTTTATCTCTCACTTTATAGGAACTTTTACAAGTCACGTGCCATACGTCACGCGGCCCTTACAGTTGTACGACCTGTCGGGAAGAGAATTTTAAATTATGTATTTCACAATACTATTTTGATCACATAAAAACCATAATATCATTAAAATTAAATTACAAGGGAACCATTCTTATAACACCTGTTCAAAACAATATAACATCAATATAAATACATGACAAAATAGATAAAACGAAACATTCGAAACACAATACATTATATGTACCAACCATGCGTAAATAAAATGCTAAAACTATTGACAGGGCGAAAATTTGGCTTCGACTCCTTATTTTAACATTCATAATCGGGAAATAGTTCAAATCCACCGGCTTAGCTTGGGATTTTCTTATGTCATTTGACTTTCAGTATATCAATCTACCTCACTATTCCATTAAAATTACAAAACACATGAATACAAACAATAAATATTCACAATAATCCTGTTTGCGACATGATCAAAGTTACTCGAACATCCTAAAATGAAAGTGACGTAAAAGTATGAAAATAGAATATTAAAATACAATTAGTACTTGGTAAATCAATCATCCTCAACTAAATTATAAACCCCATCAAGTAGTTAAAATATGAAGGTCTTTCGAAAACAATGCTTCATCTTCTGCATTTCAACTGGTACTGATGTTTGTGAACAGGTTGTACACGGATTTTTAGGTCTGCGGGCTGTTCTTGTTGAGCAAGCCTGTATTCTTAGCTTCTTTTAAAATTTCTGTCTTCAAGGATGCTAATCTTGTTGTTGTTATACTCTCTGTGTAATATTGACATAGTATTATCGATTTTGCCGAATTGATGACCCGTTTTGAGTATATGTTTGGCAAAACGTGATATTTTCTTCCTTATTAATTAAATGTTCAAAATCACGTTTTGTCAAACATATACTAGAAACGGGTCATTAGTTCGACCAAATCGATAATACTATGTTAATATTGGATAGAGAGTATAACAACAACAAGATTAGCATCCTTGAAGACAGAGAAATTTTAAAAGAAGCTAAGAATGCAGGCTTGTTCAACAAGAACAGCCGCAGACCTAAAAACCCATTGTGCAACCTATACAACAACACCAGAACTAGTTGAAATGAGAAAGATGAAACATTGTTTCTGAAAGGCCTTCATATGTTAACTACTTGATGGAGTTTTATAATTTAGTCGAGGACGACTGATTCATCAGGTACTAGTTTTGTATTTTAATATTTTATTACATAACCTCAACGTTGTTTCAAAATTAATTTTAAAAGTATTGAAATATGAAAATGTAGCACTTGCTATATTGTATGAGGTTGGTATTCTTGGACTAGTGGTTGCAGTACTCATCTCTGATTCCAAGATTCGTGGGTTCAAGCCTAACAGAGGTGCATGTATCTTTAAGGCTTCCTTTCGAAGAGAAATATGTGATTCCAGTGTCACAGAATTAAGTTAGGCCTACATAAATGTTCTTATGTATAAAATCAGAAGTTTAAAAACAAAATTGTTCGGCCTTCCAATGCCCAGATCTGAATTCCAATGCTAATCGTCTGAGTTATTAGAATACTTAAAAAACACATATTTGACAATTTTACTGAACGAACAGTAATAAAAGTTAACGTTTGGAATTCGTTTTCGGTAGTCTAATACGTTTAAGAGAAAGAATCCTAAATCTTATGGAATGATATTCCAGCAAATTTATGTTATTTTGTTATGTCTTATAGCTGCAGGAATATTGTGGCAGAAAAGAGGTTTTGAATCTCTCAGAAACGTATTTCACGCTTTTTGTATGTTCCTTTTCATGAAAGTTATGACGTCAGAGCCCTAGTTTCCAAAAATATGCCATGCGCGTAGCACTTGGGGTATTTTCAAATTATAGCCGAGCTTTAAAGCAGACATATCTCGCACATTTATTTACAAACTTAGGTTAGCGCGGCGTCTGCACGCGTTATCTTTACGAATACATCCTCCTCTCTGACAATCATTTTGCTGCTGTGTTACGTAGCTTTTACAGCGTGATCCAATTATTATTAAACTCTGCAGTGCGTAATGTGATAATATAATTTATTTAAATATTTTTGAAATAGCAATTACAATCACAATAACTGTAAGTTCAAATTCATCTTTACGATCTTGTTTAATTGTATTACAGTTGAAATTCATAATACAATAAAAATACGAGTTTAAAAGGTTCATGATTAAAATAGTTTCCATGATTTTCGAGTTTTTCTAAGTAAAATTCAATATACTTCTGAAGATTTGTATTTGAATAATTGTAGCTACTGGAATAAAATATGACAATAATATAAAAAAATGTAAAATTATTCCCTCCACATAATTAAAACAGACAAAACGAAAAACAGAGAAAACGACGATAAATTGCAATTGTACAGGTTCTAGAAATAAAACATATCTGATGCACGTTTCATTATTAATACTAACTTTAAAAACATACATTCTGATAACAAAATATCTCAAACATTACTTTGCGAGACAACTCATTTTTCCGTCACATTTTCATGTAGACCTACCTGATGCCTGCAAAGAAAAGAGTCAGCCCATTCTTTTTAACTTTGTTTTACATCCATTCTGCAATTTGTTTCTAGCTCTGCCTCTCCTCTTCTATCTTTCACTCACAAACACACAAAACACACAGGCATATTCAAACAAGTGTCGAAATATTTAGATTTTATTCTGAAAGTTTGTACTTTTTAAATAAGAATGTATAACAGAAAGTGAAAACAGTTGATTTTAGGCTGCATATAGTCCTATTATTTATGCAAATATTCGTGTTTTTAATGTATCAAGTATATTTTATGTACTAAAAATATTTTTATCAAATTATTTATAACCTCAGGTTCTATATTGCCAGGTTTCCTCAATAACAACAAAAATCGAACTATTAGGAGGGGGTTAACATGAAGCGAAAAATTTAAAAATCGTCCAGAGAGAACAATTTTCGATTTTTCGAAACTAATATTAACAAATTTCTGCCTCTTCAGTAATAGGTCAAGATTAAGAAATATGAGTATTTTTGAGCGAGTAATTGAAAGTTTAGTTCCCATTTATTGAATTTCTAATTATTTGTTTTATTTCATTACAGATTCGAGAGCCATATCCTCCGCACATGTCACCCCTGCGACTCCTTTGTAATTGACGCATGTGGTTGTGAGGCCAAAATCTATTTTTGTATGTCACACACCTCTCATCCCACTAGAGGTCTATCTTCGGCTTAAATATAATCGGGATTATTACTAATCAGATACGTAACCCAAATAACCACTGACGATATTAACATCTGGTCATTTTTCATTATTTTTATATTTAACCCCTCACACTACTCCTCTAAGGAGTTATAGGAATCTCTTACAGCCACGGGTATTTTTTGTTTTCAAATTTTAAGTTATAGGTGGACCCAATTTGGTTGAAATTGCTCTAGGCGTTCCAGAGTAGATATTTAATAACAAGATACAGTGGAAAGAATATGTAGAAAGAATGGAAGGAAGTAGATTACCAAATAAAATCTTCCATTATTTTCCAAGAGGAAGAAGAGATGTCGGACGTCCTCGGAAGAGATGGTCTTAGATCTATTAGTGAAGACGGAACAGGCAACTCATGCCTAAAGCAGGAAGTGAAGAAGAAGCGTTCCAGAGTTGTGGGGAGTTTACTGTTTCACATTACATCCTTCTCTCACCCCATAGGGGTGTAGAGGTATTTTACCACTTAGAGCCAATTTTCTAGATTGGGTTCATATGTATACCAAATTTGGTTTTTTTTTCAGGTATTGGAGAGTTATTGTGGCAAACACCCACACATACACACACATGTGTGTGTGTGTGTGTGTGTGTGTGTATGTGTGTGTTTTTTTTTACTCTCTTGCATAAATTGGTATACGTAGGCCTGTTTTATTTTACTAAACTTATATTTAAGCGATATAACAACTTTTCCGTCTGCCTACGTATAGAATATTTCAAATTTATTTGATTTATTTTTAAAGTTACCTAATTAAAACTTCTAGACTTGCTCCCTATATTGACGATGTAGTGTTTATCAATGTTGATTTAGAGTAAATAGATCCACAAAATATCAGATTTTTAATATACAACAGATTTAGAACATGGTGCACTGTCTCATCAATTACATGTAGACTTCAAAACGGCATAAGATTCAATTAAGAGGGAGAGTATCTGCTGGACTAGGAATTCCTAAAAAGTTAGATTTACTGAAATGTGTTTAAATGTCACAAAGAGTATGGTACATGTAGAAAAACAGTTTTCAGATACTTTTCATTGAGAGTATTTGAGAGTATATTACTTAGGAAAATGTTTGGGTCAAGGACAGACACACACAGACAGGTGAATTGAAAATACTACATCACAGTGAGCTACCTGATCTTTGTGGAAAACCAGACGAAATAAGAACTGTCAAGTCATGTAGACTGCGATGGGCAGGATATGTGGCACGAATGAGGAATGGAAGAGGGTAATAGATGTTCCTTGTAGGAAAATCACATGAAAGCACCCAGACCAAGAATGAGATGGAAGAAAAAACATTAAAATTATTTGAAGGAGGTAAATTATTCAGTGAATTATTAAAAAATATTAGGTGAGAATAGAGATGTATGGAGAGATTATGACCTCGCGGTCATGAATCTATGGGCTCCATAGTGCCAGTAAGTAAGTTATAATTAAAACTTGAATTTTATAAGCAACATTTTTTATCCTTTAGTTTAATACATATATAAACAAACGCACATAACACAATTTTAGCTAATACATTGATAAGATAGTTCACTCATTTTTATTTAAATAATTTTCGTGTCATTATTAAGTAATCAAATTGAAATTTTAGGAAATAAACAAATAATGAGCAAATATTATATATAATTCACAATTACCTCAATACATTTATTTTAATAATCCACTAATAATATAGGTGTACGCCAAGACTGTGGGCTCTCCCCTATACTATTTAATACACACACACAAACACACACACACATATATATATATATATATATATATATATATATAAAATTAAAAGGAATTTCAAGGACAAATATCGAATGGCTTGAACCTAAGAAGGCGAAAGAAATTAAATATTCTTATCTACGCGGATGACCAACTACCAACTACTATAAGCACAATCAGAAGATGAATTACAAATCATGGCACATACATTAAATAATATTGCGAAACGATGTAATATGAACATTTTATGTCAAAAGAAAAATGGATAGTCACGTGTAGGGAAAACCGTATTAAGAGTAACGATTGTAATAGAGAACAATATCATTGAACAAGTAACTAATTTGAAATACTTAGGCAATTTGATATCAGAATTCAAAAGTGATTTAGATATCAAAATATAAACATATAATAAAATTAACGGAACCAATAAATGCCAATTTGGGAATCATATGAATTATTCTAAAAAATTACGAATTCACAATATCACAGCAAAAGCAGCCCCAAAATTTGGTAGTGAAACATGGATACTGAAAAAGAGGGATACACAAAGATTGGAAGCAGCACAAATTAAATTTCTCAGACATAACACAGATCGTATAAGAAGTGAATCTATCAGGCTAAAAATTTAATGCAATAAATATAGTACAGGAAATTAAAGAGTTCCAACAAAATTGGCTACAGCATGTAAGAAGAATGACCAGGGACAGAATCCCTTGGCAGGGGAAAACGAGACATTGGAAGACCACTACAAGATGAAGACTTGCAGACTCATCTGGAGGAAACAGGAACAGGCTAATAAAAGCCTAAACCTTAACTGTTAATGATGGTAATGATGATTAATAATCCACTAACTGCTATACTAATTTAATTAACAAATTAGTTCAACTGTATCGGTAATAATAGTTTAGTTGAATCATCCTCGCCTCTGGATACGAAAGCTGTCTTAAATGCAGAAATTCTGAATATGCCTTCTTACGAAAGTCAAACAATGTAGTAGATTTCATATCATAGATTTTTGGCAAATAAAAGAATCTGAAGTCTAAAATAAGAGCACGTGGGGCAAACTTTGTCGACGAGAAAATTCCACATAATAACTCAACATTCCATTATATATTAGAGGTCGATAACGAGTAATTCCAAGGGATTTGTATGTATATTAAAAACAACATGTTAGAAGCATACAATCTCGCTGTATGTTATACGTAGGGAAAAACACAATTTGCCTCTAGCTATGCTTTTGTTACTTTAATTCATGAGAACAACGCTCCCAGACACTGGCGCTCTTTGTCAACATTCTGACAGCTGTGAATTTGAAAGTGTTGCTGTTATTCTATTCCGTACCACATCACGTATGTGCGGGTAACATCCCCTGAGCTTCAGCAAAATGTATTCTGTCTATAAAGTTCTGTTTACAGTGCTATCTACAAATCCTTGCAGAAATATCACCATTATTATTATTATTATTATTATTATTATTATTATTATTATTATTATTATTATCATTATCATTATTATTATCATTATCATTATCATTATCATTATCATCATCATTATCATTACCATTATTATTATTATTATTATTATTATTATTATTATTATTAATTACCCACATTACGTAACATATTTATACATAAAGCACTGTCAAACTGGAGCAAAAAATGTGTATTAATCGGAGTACCACTTGGAGATGGATCAACAGATATATATTTGCGGATGACCAGATATTAATTGCTCAATAATATGAATACATGGAGTTTATGTTGAGAAAATTATTGGACGAATACGATAACTGGAGTTTGAAAATAAATAAAAAACATTTTATATGGGATGTGAAGCAGAAACCGAAGATTTAATATTAGAAGATCAAAAGGAATATATTAGAGGATGCGATGAATTTGAATATCTGGGAGAAAAAGTAGATAAAGAGAATAAACAAGAAAGTGATATTAAGAACAGAATAAATAAAGATTGAGCACTAACAGCAATGATGAATGCAGTCTTATGGAACAGCCGTATAACCGGAAAAAGTTACAAACATATATAATTCAATAGTGAGAAGTACTGTCACATATGGAGCTGAAGTTTGGAAATTCAACAAAAACTTAGAACAAAACTTATGTCGATGGAAAAGGATTTCATAAGGAGAGCAGCAAGATGTTCAAAATTAGAAAAAAATAAGAAATACTGTCATACGAGAAAAAAAATCAATATTATATATTCAATAGTAGTTTATATAAGATATAAGCAATTAAATTAATATGGGCATGTACGACGAATGGAAGAAGAAAGGTTATCCAGAAAAACACTGGAATGGTGTCCACCTGGAAGGAGAAGGAAAGGAAGAGCTCGAAACTCGTGGATGCAAGAAATTAGAACTGGAATCGGAACAAGAGGACTACAGGGCATGGAGTAGATGGACAGAGACGGATGGAGAAGGAAAGTAAACTTTAGGCACAGAAATATGTGAAAACATTAAAAATCTGTATATAAATAAAAATGAAAATAATAATAAATTACTATTATTATTATTATTATTATTATTATTACTATCATCATCATCATCATTGAAGTAATGGAATGAATAGAGTATTTGTGAATAAAGTGCTTAGCAAATGTTTGCACTAAAGACAGACGAACAAGCAAATTAAAGGAGAAAATAAATAACAGTGAGCTACATGATCATTATCGGAAACCCAATTTAATATAAAAATTATGCCTCATGTACTGCAATGGGAAGGGCATGTGGCACAGGTGGGGAATGCAGAAGAGGTGTGAAAAAATGTTTCTACGAATATTAGAGAATGCTCCCAATAGGTAGGAGAAGGATGAGGTAAGAGAATAACATTAAACATAATTTGAGGGAGGTTAATTAATTAAATAGGGAATGACTGGAAAATATTAGCTCAGGATAGGAATGTATGGGTACTGTACCCGTATATCCTTGTAGCCATGAACCTCCGGGTTCAACAGTACCGGTGAGGTATTTACTTATTTTCTATATTATCTTGTAATCGAGATAATGACGGTTAGAGGAAAAACAAGCTGTACAGATAGAAATCAAATAATACTGGCCACTTCGATTCCATCATAGACATCAGGATTTTATTATTGAAAATAAGTGAAAGTGTTGCGTACTCCTAATGCTAATATGATCACAAATTCCTTACAATGTTGTAAGCATTAATAACTGCATTCTCTGCATATATATATATATATATATATATATGGTATGATAAGAAAAATAAATGCCTGGACGGGATTCGAACCCGGATCTCTGAGTCTGTTCCTCAGTGTGATATCCATTACACCACCAGGCGAATCCAATTCAAACATTTACCTTTCTTATATATGTATTATATTCTCCATTATTACTAGATATATTATTACTATATATATATATATATATATATATATATATATATATACCGAGTTCTCGCGACATCTAGTAATAATGGAGAATATAATACATATATAAGATATATATATACGAATACTAACTTCGTATTCTTAACGATGTATTTTTTATTCGATTCGCTAATTAAGCACTCCAATACCCTTTAAAACATGTATCACAATGTACCATTCTAATAAATAGAACCTTATTAATGGAAATATAAATTGTGGTTATTACAGTACTACCCATATGAATTAAGAATAATGGAACATTCACATTAAGTGCTCAATCTGGTGACCATATTCAGTGACACACATGTCCAATCGTCAAATGAATGAGGACATTGATTCCTCCACAGTTACCAGCTGAATGAAACTACAAGCATGTGATATACGGTTGTACATATTCTCTGGAGTTGTCGGAATATATCGATAGACAATAATTATATATATAATAACTGCCCTCAAATAAAGTAAAATGTAATAAAATCAGGAGAAAGAGCAGGTGATAGGTAGTCCTTCATCTATTAAATATTTGATGGCATGCCTGGACTTTGTATCACAAATGCAAAGTAACGCTTCCCAAAGTCGGCGGCCCGAAAAAAAAGTTAGATTATTTTTAAAGCATTTTCTTCGTATAAATAATTTTCAATTTTAATTGACGTTTTGATTATCTACTCTTTTGTTTTCCGAATTTTTTACAAAATAAAAAAAAAATTCACGTGGACTAAAAGAACTCGAACACTGATAGTTGAGATATGAACATAGAAAAAACGTAATACAAGTATCGTAATAATGTGCGGTAACTGTGAGGAATAATTCTCATGAGAGAGGGAAAATCAAACTAATAGTCATCCTAAGTAGGGAATTCTAATGAATTAACTTACATTTAATTAATTTAATACAAATTAATAGGAAGAAATTGAAAATTGGTAAACAAAGTTTCCCGCGCCGTAGCCGAGCGGTTAAGGTTGGAAGCCTTGGCGCAGAGCTACGGGACTTGCGCTGGTTCGAGTCCCCATGGGGGAAGAAATTTTCTCATGGTATTTCGGCCAGTATGGGACCGGTGCCCACCCAGCATCGTGAGGCAATTGGGTAGCTACAATAAGTACCGGCTCCAGGTTGAGGAACCAGCTATAACGGCTGGGGGACTCGACATGCTAACCACATGTCACCCCTACACTGGCTGTTGATCATCTACCTCTCTGATTGACACATGTGGATGTGAAGGGCCAGCAGCCGGCTGGTAAAAGGGCAACCGCTGAAAAGTGGAAAGACCCTCAATCGGATCGGTAAACAAAGTAAGAACAAGTGTCGAAAATCGTATTGTAATAATAAAGATAGAAAATTAATGGTTATATATTAAAATAACGTATCGATAATTATTGGGAAGAACAACTATCAAGTGAGAATATATGTTTGTGAGAATATATGTTTTAAAATTCAGTAATTTACTTAGACTGCAATTTAAAATTAATAATGGACAATAGAAAATTTTAAATCAATATACCAATAGATGCTATGGTATTATAATTTTTATCTGTTTTCAATGACACTAGACATTAATAACATAGATGAAAAGCAATACATATTAATATATATAGACTTATAAAACCAAATTCGTGTTTCTATTAAGTTAACCCATTGGAGACTTTTAACGAGTCTCCCTCGTGAGCAGGTAGAAAGGCCAAACAGCCCAACAACGACCTACACTCGTTGTGTTAAATCCCACCACTATAAGAAGATGGCACTCTCTTTAGTGATTAAAGTTTTCTGTTCGCCGTCTGTAAAATTTTTTGCAGGTTTATATAAAGCATATATGTAGGACTAGTATATTGTAGAGTATATTATAGAAATAATTTATAGAATAATTTACTTTTTAGATACTTATTACGGTAATATATATATATATATATATGTAGTTTCAATTTTTTTTTTCCGAATATCATGGCTGGTAATATAACTTTTTTAGAAACACCTTGATGAAGTGAAGGCCTATTTACACTATAAGTGAAGATATAAAACCTAACATAAAACGGTTCTGGAACAATAGACCAATTTTATAAATGCCCATTTACAGCAAAACTGTGCCTTTCAAAAGTTTATTCCTAATTTCGATGTTTCTTCACTTCAAAGACAATGAATCCGTAATTAGAGATGACAGAATTTACAAAATTAGACCTGCTGTAGAGTATTTGAATACAACATTTCTGTCCTTGTATGTTCAAAGTGAAGACATTTCACTTGAAAAATCTCTTACGAAATTACGAAGTATATTGGCTTACGACCAGTTCAAAATCTCTAATCGGAATAAAACGGCACGATTTGGAATAAAATATTAGAAATTGTACGAGACCTCTTCGGGATATGATCCAAATAAACACTGAACGAGATGCACCAGAAAATTCAGATTTTACTGTAAATTAGAGTGTAGTCCTAGAATTAGCAAATCTGTTCGTAGACAAAGGTTACACATTACAATTAGACAACTTGTGTTCTCCTAATTTATTTTTAGAGCTCAATAGACGAGAGACATATTAGGGACAGTAAAATCTAACAGAAGAAACATACCTATGGATTTAGTGAACATCAAATTAAAAAAAAAAGGAGAGGTAACATTATCTAGTCGTAGACTTCCTGCATTGAAGTGGAAAGATAGGAAATATGTTTATTATTATCATCACCCAAACACAAAAATGCCGACATCACTGTCACCAGTAAGAAGCAATGGAAGAATAAAGGCAGATAACAAGAAGAAAAATTCGCAAAGGCTAAATGTATTCTAGAATACAATACAGAAAAATGCTTTTTACATTATCGATAATTTGAGAAGAACTTTTTATGATTTGATAATGTATAGGTCTATGCTTTTATATATTTAATTTAATTTATTTTTATAATATACTGTATTGTATATTGTTGTTATTTTTACAGTTCCTGTTAGAACATATGATTCATGTTTACTTCAAATTTAATGACCAAGAAATGTTAGTAAAGGACGGTTTTTGAAAGGTTTGTCAACTTTCACAGCCTTCAAACTAACAATAAATAACGGTTAAATTACACAAAAGAGGGTTGTAAGCAGGCCACATTCCTTTGCAATTCTTAAAAGTACAAAATACTACAAGAAAAAACAGGGGTAAACAAACTATCTGAAATTCATAAGTTCTGGGACGCAGAACGCATGGTCTGATTTAAAACCCAGTGCAGCGCTGGGGTGATTTAAATGGGTTTCCAGTGAACGTACCAGGCGCTTTAAACGTGTCTTCAATGGGTTAAATGTCTTCTGTTTTCTTGATGTTGTCTAAGATTTTAAGATAAAATTCATGAAACGATAATCTTGACTGTGGGTTTCTATGGGTATGAGACCTGGACTTTGGCATTACGGAAAGAAAGAAGCCAATCAATTAAAAAAAGTAAGTTCTTAAAACGAAGAAGATTAAAACCGAGAATGGAAGAAGTTTCATTACGAAGAGCTGCATAATTTATACAGGGTGGACCGCTCGAATGGACCTAATTTCAATTGCTTGTTACTGGCAAACGGTTGAAGATAGAAACTTAAAACAACGTTCATAGTACAGAAAAACTCACCAAGTTTCGAATCCTGTCGGTAGATGGCACAAAGATACGTTTCTCGTTCTTAGATTTAATTGTTTGTGAAAATGGCGACTCCGCAGATGAAAGCGCAAGCTGTTTTGTGGTATGCGGAGTTTAAATCAATCATTAGAGTTCAAAGGGAGTTCCGGCGTGTGTTTAACCGTGATGCTCCAACTGCTAGAAGCATAAAGAAGTGGCGTGATACATTATTAGCTACAGGATCTGTGTTGAAGAAGCATGGTGGTGGTCGCAGAGCATCCGATGAAATGGTAGCAAATGTTCAAGCCGCATTTGAGCGAAGCCCCCGGAAGTCATTAAGAAGAGCTTCGCGAGAACTTCAAATACCAAAATCGACATTACAACGGATTGTCCACAAACGCCTCAAACTGCACGCATATAAAGTGCAGTTAGTGCAACGTCTGGAGCCGAATGACATGCCGAAACGAGTGGAATTCGCCAATACGATGCTGGACCGTCTCGGCGCTGATCCTGACTTCATGACCAAGATTTTCTTCTCGGACGAAGCCACTTTCCATTTGTCAGGCAAGGTAAACCGGCATAATGTGCGGATCTGGGGATCGGAGAATCCTCACGCTATTCAAGAGCATGTTCGTGATAGTCCGAAGATGAATGTTTGGTGCAGTTTGTCACATAATAAGGTCATTGGACCGTTTTTCTTCGCCGAGAAAACTGTTCGTGGTACCACATATCTTGACATGCTGGAGCAGTTCTTCTTTCCACAAATTGAACAACTGCAGCCTAACATCGTTTTCCAGCAAGATTGTGCTCCTCCCCACTGGTCCAATGAAGTTCATACGACTTTGGACAACATTTTCCCTGGCCGTTGGATTGGTAGGGGAGGACCAATCGCGTGGCCCCCGAGATCTCCCGATTTAACACCACTGGATTTCTTTCTCTGGGGCTATGTCAAAGATAAAGTTTACACCACCCCAGTCAAAGATCTTCGTGATCTTCGTGAGCGCATCATAGAGGCTATTGAGAACATTCCAGAAGACATACTCCAACGTACTTGGCAAGAAATTGTTCATCGCTTTGATATCGTCACAGTGACTGCTGGGGCTCATATAGAGATGTGGTGATCTGGATATCAAAACTTGGTGAGTTTTTCTGTAATATGAACGTTGTTTTAAGTTTCTATCTTCAACCGTTTGCCAGTAACAAGCAATTGAAATTAGGTCCATTCGAGCGGTCCACCCTGTATAATGTTTCTAGTGCTGCGAGGAGATGGGGATACGTAGATCATGTACCTCGAAAGAATTACAGTTGAAAAGCTTTCATAAGTTTTTATTGGGAACTTTAGGGAAATACCATTAAGAAGTCTTGCGAAGATGACAGGATTGTATTCGGATGGATTTTGAGGAACTATATATAGGTCATATGTCTTAGATTCAGTTTTCCGAGTATTCGGACTATTGAAGGAGCTTAGAGAATACGAAATTAAAGGTACAAGCTATACAGATAATTTATTATTACAATTTATAATTATCATCAATACCGATATTATTGTTACCATTATTACTATAATTTGTATTATCATCATTATTATCATTAGTTTTCTCATTATCATTACTATCATCATCATCATCATTATCATCAACATCATCATTAACATTTTGATTATTATTGTTATTATTATTATTTGCATTTTAAGTTAATTGGGATATCCATTTTTATTTTACATGTAAAATATGTATTTATCACAAGTAAAGTTGTCAATTTACAGAACTCAAAATATCTTACTTTTTAATGTTTTTATTTTATTATGAATTAATTAGTTTATTTTATTGGATCGTTTCATTAATATATCTAAATAGTTTTGGATTTTTACAATTTATAAATATTCCCTTATCTCAGCGTATAAGTGTAAAATTTTATATGTGAATTTCTAACACAAACATACTTAAGTACCGTAACTTAATACAAAATAAAATACCCTGCCTTTCAAAACAATCTTCACTCTAAAATGATTGTAGAATGGGTTTCAATTAAGACATAAAATTACCAAGGAAGAAAAATATATGTGCAGAAGAACTTTTATTTTATTGAATCGCCGTGATACGTACAGTAGCGACTACTTCTTCGAGACTACTGTGCTGCGGATAGTCTAGTCATGTGTTGCAGGCGCTTTCGAGTATCATAAAGTCAATACCAAGCTGCATTGCTGTATTCCCTGCTTTATCCTCTGTAATGTTTTCCATATATCAAAAAAGCACATGACTTGAATTTTTTTTCAGATACAGTCAAATAATAGTCAACTGTATTGAAATGTATTGACAACAAAATTACTGCTTAGCCTGATTTTTAATGATGATGATTATATAACATTAGTGGCTAATAATAATAATAATAATAATAATAATAATAATAATAATAATAATAATAATAATAATAATCTACTACTGTGTTCAAAAAGTAAAATGTGATCCAGAATTTAAAATACTTGTGTATTAAACCAGGTTCTAAAATATGGGGCACATAAAAGTACGATAAAGGGATAATTTAAACTAGGGAAAGGAAAGAAAAAATCACAATAAAAGGTAAGCGGACAAAAAAAAAACAATAGTACAAATATGTTGGTAAGGAACTAAAATAATAACACAAAATATAATGAAATACATAACTCTTGCTAAGGAATTAAATCCTCCTACAAGGTGACGGGGTAAAATAATCTAGTGATTAATGTTTTCAGCTCTATAGGTTAATCTAGGTCACTATTTACTATTTCTCAAATGTTAAATGTTACAATGATCAACTCATACCTGATTTTTCATATTACTGACTTTATGACATTTCAAGTATAGTGTATTGTACTATTATTAAAAAACAATAAGGTATATGGGGTTGGAGGAATTCCGATGGAACTTATTAAATTAGGTACTAACAAATTATATGAATTAATAAGAACGCTTTTTAAAATATCAAATAATTGCTACCATTATTATGAAACAAACAACACATAAATGTAAATGTGATATGTGATGAAGTATTATTTTGTAGTTTCAATGATAGAACTATAATGCATTACTCCCAAATGGAAGATAATGATATTCCAATCAGGACGATGACTCTTTATGAAGGGCATGGAATTCAATTATCCATTTTTCTCCAACGATACTCTGAAGCAAACATTGTCTCGATAAAAAAAAATCGGTATTAATTTTAGGATGTCTAGGACCAATCTCGAGACGAATGACAGAAAATAACTCCACCCCTCCGTTACCCGGGATGGAATCCGGACCATTCTATCATAACCAGAGGACTTGCCTCCTGAACTACCGATCCACTCTGAAACATAATTCATTATAGCGGATTTAATTCTAGGATCTACCAATTTGATTACTTTTCTATTTTTATCTGTGACGTCAAAACAAATGTTCAGTTAAATTTGCATTACCAAGATTCGTTTTACACTTAACGATTTCCAGTAAAGACGAATTTTTTTTTCAGAACGCACTCCTGCACTACTGAAATGTCAAAGTTCCATTAGATAAAACAAATAATCCACTATTGATACTATAGGAATGGGTATGATCTCACAGGTTAAAAACAGCAAATAATTTAATAAACCACTCCCCGTCAATAGAATACTCTGTTATGTAATAACTTAGGGCACACTAGCTTTGATCACTTAAAATGTTCCTATGATATAGGTATTAATATTATAAAATGTATTAAGGTTCCAGTTGGTATCCACACTCCTACTGAAAAACATTTGCCCTGTACATGCTGCCCGTACTAAAGGTAAATCATTCCATTTCGTATTGAAGGATTCTGAAATAGGTGTACCATTTGTCGATACGTTAGGTACTATATAAACCAAGACATTGATATGTTTGTAAATAACAATAAAATATAATATTTGGAACTTATTTTTATTATTATTTTATACATTCTTTAACACCTAAGATAATTTGCCTTGACAACATGAAAATCTAAGTAAAACCTCAGTCAGGTTCGTAGGCACCGGGGTTTGAACCATAACCTACCAAATGCAAGTCTCGAACGTTGCTACTTATGACAATTCGTTCAATTTCGATTAATGTTTTATAGGTTATTGAAACCTTAAATTCTGAAGAAGTAGATATATTACATATCTCGTAACTCAAGAGATCTTATAAGAATTTCGACAACACACTTGTAAAAAATAATAATACTTTTGGAAAGAGGAGGACCAAGTTCGCTTGTTTTCAACTCCTTGACGAGCTTTACCCTCCTACACTCATGTTCCGAAGGGGACAAGGGGAGGGTTTCTTACTCTTGGTTGCAAGCTCTCTCCATTTCTGCCTGCAAGGCTAAAGTCTTTTCTATTTTCCATCGGATGTTGGCAGTGGGAGGAGAATTCGAGTCGACAGTCCACTAATCCAATAATTCAGAATACAGCTACTTCCATTCGTCCTCTCACAGTAGTGGTAGCAAGTGTGGTGGAAATTGCCCAACCTATTTGTGCCAGGATTTTAGTGCCCTGCGTAGAGCAGAAAAACCAGCAACTTCGATTTATTTTTCCCCTTCCCTTCTCTTTTCGTCACGTTTCTACCGAAATTTATAATATATTTATGTGATGTTTATCTATTTGTGGATATAGGTTAAATACAGAAATAACTTCCTGAAATTAAAAATGTACAAAATTATTGAACTACATTAATGAGCGAATTGATTCGAAATGTAGTTTTCAGTCTTGTCATCAGGAGAACATGATTTCAAATCGCACAGTTTTTTCGTGATGTTCCTCAGACATTAAGGAAATTCGCGTTAATATTTGTTTCAAGTTTTAATTAAAAATAATAGAAGTAAACATTAATAACCACAAGATATCAAAAACAGAAGCTAAAAATATGTATCCAACTGTTATATGTCTAAAGATGTGGCGCGATCAAAGATGTTAAAACAGTTTTAAATAAGATGTAATTTTGGAATCTTGAAAAAAATATTGTTAATGTTCGGATAAATTATTCTATTAAATGAACTACTAGAAACAACAGACTCAAATGGCCATGGTGTTACTATAAAAATAAATTTTTGTTTTGAACAACTGATACTATTTATATTTTTGCAAGCCTCCTGATGCAACTGTATTCCTCATGAGACTCTCTATATAATCGATATTTATAATAGTTTTTCTGACTATTTTTATTAAACGGCGAAAAATATGAATATATTTATACAATAATTTCAGAATATATTAAAATGAAAATACGATAATATATTATGTTTCAAACATTACTAAACTCTTCTGAAGACAAGTTCCAACCGTGTCCGCTTTTAACCGTCAATTCAGAACATAAGCAAAACACAATAAAATTTAAATACATTTCTACAATATTTCGTATGTCCATTGAGAGGGCGTTATTAACATTAATGTCCTAGTTGACCAGTGATTATCATAAAAAACGTAAAGTGATTCCAATATGGGCCTCAGGGACCATTGGGGAAATTTAGGCTCCAACCGGGTTGTCAACCCTGGTTCATAGTCGGTACTGATTACGGTTAGTGGTTCAATCGACCCCAGGACCATGGTGACATCAGAAGGTTTAGAGCAGTTTAAAAACTGTCACCCTCATTGGTATTCGATCCCGTTACTTTCCGGCTTGTAGTGTATTGCCTTAACCAACTACACTGCTGCATACCCCCAGTGGTTACCATTTTTTCCTCTGTTTCCGAGGTTAGAAGGTTCAAACCCGGTAAAAATGTTGAGTTTGGCATCCTTCGGAATGGAAGTAAATTCGGGATCCCGCGTCATGAATTTACTAAATGCTTGTAGTTGAGTGGTAAAAACATGATGCCTTGCCGCCAAACTACGGGACATGCACTGATTCAAGACACTATGGGTGAAGAAATTTTATCATGGAATTTGGACCATTTGAGACTGATACCCACACACCACCGTGAGAAGTTTTTGTAGCTAGAATTAGTAAAGTACCGGCTTTAGGTTGTGAATACTGCATTAACGGCTGAGGGACACAACAATCTGACCACATGTTACCCTGTATGTGCATGATCGTCTATCTCTGTGAATGACACATGTGGATTTGAGGCCAGTAGTCAGCTGGTAGATCAAACCCTTCTACGCCAAACGCTCCATGGAGTTCTATTTAAAGAAATTCACTCTTAAAATAAGAGGCTTCTGAGTGAATTTCGTACGCCCTTTCACGTATAAATTTGAATTAAGACCTGCATTCTTAAAGAACGTCGTTGAATTAAAATGCTAATTTTAAAGACTTCTCCCTCCATGGTATCTTTACCTTGTCGTGGTGGAGTGGTTTGCGTGCTTAAATGATCCTGAGAGCTATGCTGGCGGTAGCATTGCTGCCGATAGGGTTACCCATGCCGGACTGGTCGAAGGTGATAAGCCAGACGAAAAAAGTACCTTGGTCGAAAGAGTGACGATCTTTCACCGTAAAAATAGAACCGTCAAGAAATGCGGACATGGGTTCAACTGGGGTAAAATTTTCCGGAGGTCAAATAGTCCCCCATTCGGGGACTATTTCAGGGAACCCATGCCAAAGGCTCAAACACAGGGACATGTTCCTAGGAACATGGAATGTTAGGACTTTATACAATAGCGGGGCACTAGAGATATTAACGCGGGGACTAGATAAATCGCCCTTGGATATAGTCGCTTTACAGGAAGTTAGGTGGCCAGGAGAAGGTAGTCAGGAATCAGGAAGCTTTGCATTATACTACGGGGGTGCAGAAAGATCCTTTCAAAAAACGTTAAACTGAAAATATATAAAACAATTATTCTACCAGTTATATTATATGGGTGCGAAACATGGACTCTTACTTTAAGAGAGGAAATGAGATTACAAGTATTTGAGAATAAAGTACTTAGGAAAATTTTTGGACCAAAGAGAGATGAACAGACAGGTGAATGGAGAAGACTACATAACAATGAACTGCATGGTCTTTACAGGAAGCCAGATATAATAAGAATAGTTAAGTCTCGTAGACTGCGATGGGCAGGACATGTTGCACGTATGGGGAATGAAAGACTTGCATGGAAGCTTCTTGTAGGAAAGCCAGAGGGAAAACGCCCAGTTGGTAGACCAAGAATGAGGTGGGAGAATAACATTAACTATGATTTGAGGGAAGTAGATTATACAGAGAATGATTGGAAAGCATTAGCTCAGGGTAGGGATGTATGGAGAGCTTATGTCCGTGCGGCCATGAACCTACGGGTTCGATAGTGCCAGTGAGTAAGTAAGTAAAGACTTCTAATTGGACGATGTTATGCATCAACCGACTATGCGCCATATTTAAAAAAATGGGATTTTGATGCCATCTGTTGCACTGGCTCATGAGAACTAAGTGTTCGCACACACTTCTAGCGTCAAATATTTAAATATAGATACATTATTAAAGAAAAATATAAATGTCATCAGTACTGTCAGAGATTCAACGTTTTGCAAAAAACGGCTATGAAAACAGATCTTCATAAATGCTAATCAAAGTGTTGTATCATGCAGCTAAGCGCCAAATATTCCCGCATCTTAGGATTGTTAATACAGTACTGTCAAACAAGGAAAAATAACTTGCAATATTCCAGTATGTGTTAGTTTTTAGCGCTATAATAAATTAGTGAAGATTGATTTTAAAATTTTAAAACGTATTTTTCTTCGAAGCCTTACATAATGGAGCGTAGCCAGTTTGATGCCCATAACGCCGGGCCATGCTCAAGATCCTCCAACTGATAAGTAATGCAGTAAATAAATGAGTTGATTTCAGTTGTTTTGTTATTATTAAAATTAGTAATAGTATATTACGATGCGAGGGTTGGGAAAATGATTTTTACAGAAGCGAGGAAAAATTTTTAAAAACCGAGCAATAAGCGAGGATTTTAATTTCCGAGATCCTGTAAAACACTTCACAAACGTGCGTTGTACATTATTTTTTGCGCGATGGTGTTTTCAAAATAATAAATAATAGTAAAATAATATCTTTGTTGGAAATATTTGCGTTCATTATAGACAATATTGACTGGCGTTAACAGTGTGGGCATGTTTTTATTAGTTTGAAACAACAGGAGGCCTTAAGAACATTTTTTGATAACATGGCCGCAAGTTCGTGTGTATTGTTTTACATTGTTTTCAAGTAAATTACTGGTCAGTTAAAATGCAGTGATTTGTTTCGTATAATGTATATTAACACTATCTTTGGATATTTTCTGTCTATACATTTTGTACGTAGTATACATAGAGGGCAGTGGTTTTACTTACCGCACGTGGGTGTAAATGTAATATTTACAGTATGGTTATTTAGGTGTTGGCAACCCCGAAATGTAGGAAGTTGAATTAAATTTCAATAACAGTCGGCAGTGCTGTGGTAGTACGACAAAACGCACTGTCGCGCAAAAAAGTTGTTGCATTTGTTTATTTCCACTTATTAGCTGTACTCAAGACTTTCTAGCTAGAAAAGTTGTAAAACGATTAAATAAGTTGGTTTTAGTTTATTTCGTTGTTTTTTATTTATTACTAGAGAATATCCAGCATGCGCTGCTACGCCCAATTTTTTTTTTCATTTTTAGTTGAATATGTTAACAGAAATTGACTGAATTCAAATACCTACGAACAACAATCACAAATAGGAATTAGATGTACAAAGAAATTAAACACAGGCTCAATTCTTGAAATACCTGCTACTCGTATTATGCATTACAGAGACTCTTGACTTCCCAACTCCTTTCAAAAAAGTTAAACTGAAAATATATAAACTATTATTCTACCACTTATATTATATGGATGCGAGACATGGACTCTTGCTTTAATGGAGGAAATGAGATTGCGGGTATTTGAGAATAAAGTTCTTAGGAGAAAATTTGGACCAAAGAGAGATAATCAGACAGGTGAATGGAGAAGACTTCATAACAGTAAACTACATGGTATTTATAGGAAGCCAGATATAATAAGAATAGTTAAGTCTCGTAGACTGCGATGGGCAGGACATGTGGCACGAATGGGGAATGAAAGACGTGCATGTAAGCTTCTTGTAGAAAAACCAGAGGGAAAACGCCCAATTGGCAGACCATGAATGAGGTGGAGGAATAAAATTAACTATTTAATACACAAGTGATCTTCTTGGTGATGTAATATTAAAATATATATGTAGTCAATATGCCCATTTCACCAATTAATGTTTTAAAATGGTCAACAAGTTTCTACAGCCAAGCTGTCATTCTCAAGACCAGATATTGACTGAATATCTGGTCTTGAGAATGACAGCTTGGCTGTAGAAACTTGTTGACCATTTTAAAACATTAATTGGTGAAATGGGCATATTGACTACATATATATTTTAAAATTAACTATGGTTTGAGGAAAGTAGATTATATAGGGAATGATTGGAAAACATTAGCTCAAGATAGGTATGTATGGAGAGTTTATGTCCGCGCGGCCGTGAACCTACGGATTCTATAGTGTCAGTCAGTTAGTTAGTTAGTAAGTTAGTTATGTTAAAAGAAAATTGAATAGCTCATTTCAAAAACATCATATATCCAAAATTGTTAATTTTTATTTTTTTATATGAAAATATTTTTTTCAGAGAAACAATTATTTTGACATTTTTAAAATGTCATCACTATATAATATTTGGAGGAATTAAATCATTTCTAAATGGAACCTAATCTATACATCAGGAATCATAATAACCAATACCTTAACATTAAATACCCTACTTTTCGCAGATGATCAAGTTATAATTTCCATTTCAGAGAATATCTTACAAATAGGACTACACACACTAAATAAAATATTAAAATATTTTTGGAATGGAAATATCAGTACAAAAGTTAAAAGTAATGACATTCTTAGCAGAAGATCCAATCAGAAGTAAGATAATACACAATAACCAATGCCTAGAACAAGTACAAAATTTCAACTATTTAGGTTGTAAAAATCTTGTCACATGAAAAATATGTGAACAAACAAAAATACTAAGTTTACAAAAATCAAAGGAATAATAAAGAATACATTAAAAACTAAATTAGTTAAAAACCCCACAAGAATAAAAAATACAGAATACTTTGGCATTACCTTCCCTTTTATATGGAAGAGAGATTTGGACATTAAGAAAAGAGACAGGAGCAGAATCAAAGCAACGGAAATTAAATTTCTCAGGACATATTTTAGATCTAACAAAAGAATGATGAAATCTTAGAACAATTAGAAGTAGAATCAGTAGAAGAAAAACTGAACAGACCATATAAAAGAATGGATAATTCAAGAATCCAAAATACGATGATGCAATATAAGCCCAAAGGACATCGTCGACCAGGAAGACCTCTTTAAAAGACTGCTGAATGAGGCAGAAACAGGTATACAAAAGCCTAATTCGTGAAGGATGATAATGATGACAATGTGAAAATATTCGTTTTGCATCCATGCATCATATCCACTAATGTTATGTTCAAATTTGTCTTATGTCCCACGTTTACATGACTGTGAATTGTTTTGTTTTTTATTTCCAAGGCATCTTACATCCATTTGACGAAACAGCTGACGTGGGTTCCTCAGATCACATGACTCAATATGGCTGCTCACGTAACTCATCCTGTTTACATGTTGGAAACAGCTTCTGATTGTTGATATTTGTTTATTTATTTTGATTTTATTGAAATGGATAAATTTAAGAAAGGAGTAATGCATCACATAGGATGGAAACAAGAAAACGAAGTCGTATGCCATCAAAATGGACTAAAAAACAAAGAAAAGGCACGTAAATATGCTAGTGATGGTACCGCGCCAAAACTACGTTGTATACACAATGCTGGACATTGTTATTCTGCAGTACTTAATTCTAAGGACTGCTAAGCATTTTCACAAGATGTTTTATGAATAAAGATTAAATAATGCTAGCAATGCTAAGAAAAACAGAACACGTGTGTAATGTGACTCTAAGTATAACATACCCTTTGGGAAGTCATAGTTATTTGCCAGTAATTTGCTTTTGGACAAGTATAAAATTGGGCAAGCTCTTTTATCTATAGACTACCATAAAATATTTGAAAATGTCGGAATGGTACGTGTTCTCGGCAGATACTGGTTTCCCTATGATTGCAAATTTCTGTCAGGCAGCTCATTAAATACAACATGGATTTTAATATAACAGATGTAAAATGTATTGAAATAATTAACAGCAAAGTGGCTTGCCAACCACCTATTGTATATCGGTGCGTTTTTATACATTGTTAAAGAGGATAAAAAAAGTGGACGAATCTGGAACCAAAAGGGAAACATTACATTGGAAAATTAATCAAATAAACTAAATTATATTAAATTGATTTTTAAATAAGGTAAACATATCTGAGGGACATCCAGCAATGTCATTTTGGCAGAAGATTGTGGCACCAAGTTCAATCAATGCCAGTATAGATTGGTCTTCTGACGAAGACTGAATTCAATTAAAATAAAATACCATTTGTAGTAATTGACATCTGAAACTTGATTTTATTATTAAATTAACTAACCTCTATGACATTATTATTTCCGAAACGTCTCATCTCCACGCCCTTCGTCAATAATATGGTCATTTCTATTGGTGTGATGATTGTTGTCCTCTTGTGTATCACTTCTCAATATAATTACCAATAATAATGTTATGAGTGTATGAAATTATTTTCCTGAAAATAAAAAAAATGTTTTCCCAAGTTCACCATTTCATGGATTTAAAACACTTTGGAAGCAAGCTCTTCAATTACGGGCTAATTAAATTGTATAATATACATTGCGACGACCCAAACATGGCGGTTACTAGTCAATATTTAATTTCGGATTTCAAGTAAACCACCATTTCTAATGACTGGATTTCGCGGATTTTTGGACTATCTAACTCGGTTTATTATAATAGGCCTAGTATATACTGACTTTCGTTGTGAAACATAAAAAATTGCGACCGTTTGAAAGATTTTTAAAGTTTTGTTTCAGGTTAATTACTACACCTAAGGGCTTTAGAGAATAATAGATGGCGAGTGGAACACTCGCCGAACCTGAAACACCTGTATGCACAAATGTACATAACAATCGACCGGCTATTTATCAAGTTTTGCAAGTAATAAAATCATCTTGTCCTGTAAGCCCATGTTTTCCTTAACAGAGATTTAGGCGCTCTCCCCCTGCAGGGAAGAATTTGAACCATACTAATGTTTTTTTAGTTTAATACTTGTTTTCGTATAGATTGTTTCATTTTGAAGTGGTTCCGTGGTTCAAAGCGTTCCCGCCTCAATACTGACGTCCTAGGAAACCAAGTTAAGTACTAGGACGAGAAAAAACTTCGGTAAAGTTTTTTGACTTCGATGCCTTTTCATTCAGGCTTAGTGATTCCTTTACGAGCCTGAAAATCTTCAGACTCGGGACCCCGGGCTTAAAGGCCCTCCCGGAGGACTTGCTCCTTGGATTTTTCCGTCCTAAAAAAATCCATCGACCCCGGTCGGGTTTGAACCCGCGACCCTCGGGACCAGAGGCAAGGAGCATAACCACTAGTCCACCGCGGCCGATTAAGTAATAAAATACAAAGACTAAATGTGTGTATATATATATATATATATATATATATATATATAGTAAATAATTGTTGCATCTTTTATTTTCACTTCCATTTCCACTTTTAGTAAGAGCAAATTGAATATAGCATTAAATGTGACTTGCTTTTCATCCTGTTTGGTGTTTGGAAAATAGAGAAAAAGTTAGCTTGCTCATACTTTTCCGACTTTAATAAATAAATTATTGGGTACTTAAAGTTAGTGCGAATAGGTTAAACAATTTAATTTTTGCTTCTGGGAAATATTACTCGAGTTTCCAACAATTATAAGGTATATCATCATATTTTTTACATGAACAGTACTGTACTTCTCAATTAAAATTAACATTTTATCTCTAAATAACAAAATGTTTGTATAACATACTTAATTAAATTTTCCATGTCATACTTCGTTATTATGCTGTTTTAATTCAATCTATAATTATAAAATGTATGCATTTGACTTTTGTTTCCATGCATTGTTTTTAATTTATAAACTTGTTTTCCATAACTATTTTATTTTAATTACTGTATTTTATAAACCTCTGGGCTACACTTCAGTCGCTAAATTTAAAAGATGCTAACTAAATCTAGCCACCCCCTACACTGGTTTTCAACTACAGAAAGTTTATAAACATTCGCTAAACAGATTAACTAAGTAACTCAAACTATTGAACCCATAGATTCAGGGCCGCACAGACATAAGCTCTCTATACATCCCTATTCTAAGGTAATGTTTTCCAATCATCCCCTGTATAATCTACTTCCTTCAAATAATGGTTACTGTTATTCTCCCACTTTATTCTTGATCTACCAATGGGGCGTTTTTTCTCTGGTTTTTCTACAGTAAGTTTCCATGCCCCTCTATCAATCCCCATTGTGCCAAATATCCTGCATACTGCAATCTACGAGACTTAATCGTTTTAATCCCTACAATACCACGCAGCCTTCTCCATTCTCCTCTATGTTTATCTCTCGTTGGTCCAAAAATATTCCTACAAACTGTGATATATAGTTTAAATTTCCTCAGAAGTATAAAATAGTTCCGCACTTATAAATAGGTGACACAGTAATGACGAACATGCAAACAAGGTCAATACATGTACAAGGAACTAAAGTACAATATGTGGACGAATATATAGGTCAGTTGGTATCTTTCACACATAAAATGGACAAAGAAATAAACAGAAGAACAGCCCAAGCTTTGAAAACTTTCTGGTCCATCAAATTCATCTTACTGGACAAGACACTGAATCAGAAGATGAAATTAGAGACATTCGAGACCTGTGTTTTCCCGTGTTGCTATACGGATGCCAGACTTAGTACCTTACACATAGACATCGGAATCTTTTTTTTTCTCTCTCTCTCTCTCTCACTAATGCCACCAGGTTGCCTTTTATGACATTTCTGGCTTTTACCCTGGCATTGATGGAATTGTAATCCATCTTCTCACTCGATAAAATAAATTAATTAATTCATAATAAAGTAAATACTCAGGAAGACCAGTCTAATATTAATAATATTAAAAATATATTCTTAGGTTGGGGCACCTGGAAGACGGAGTTACTTACCCCGATGATATGATGGGTGATAAATGATAATGAAGCGCCAGGAAAGTTCTTAACCTAAACTTAACCTAAATGCCAGACCATGGGCAACTACAGGAATAATTCCTTTTAAGAAAAAATCCCTATGGTCTGATCGGGAATCGAACCCGAGACCTCATGAACAGTATTCAGTAACGCTGACCGCTAGTCCATGAGGCTGGTAATCGGAAAAAAATATTGAAATATGTCAACGGAAAATGGCGAGGGAAATATTAGCATAACAAGTGAAGACAAGATGTTCCAACAAGAGGCCCCAAAAAATCACGGCATCGCAGAGCATCGCATAACGAGATGCAGTCACCAAGTGCAAATGGGGCGGACACGTAGCGAGGCTATAACACGCCAGATGAGCGCAGACAACCATCATGTGGGATCCCCACGCAGGCAAAAGGCTACATGGCAGGCCAAGAAGAAGATTGGCGGACCTCTTCAAACAGCAAGTAGGAATAAACTGATCTAACGTCATCCCTACCCGAAGTGTGTTGAGCGAATTAGGACAAAAACTAAAAAGACAAACAATTGTGAAAATTGAAAACAATGTACAAACACCTTCTTATGTTGAATAGCTCGCTGCGTTGGTTAACTTTTGAGCCTCCCCCCTCTCGCAGGAGGTCCTCACCCTTCAAGGGACACAATTCTACTTATTAATTCATTAATCCATTCATAAATAGGTATTCCTATCATTCAAATAAAAAAATAATTGTAATCCATTTTTTAAGAAAAAGAGATATTAAAACATGTGTGTATAACCTACATCCCAATTTGGGGAAAGTGTCCTCTCTTACGGGAGTTAGTTAAGCTAATTTAGTTACAATAACTCCCCTATAGATGAGAAGAAGTAACATGTTAGCCCATCGCCTCAAAGAGACATAGGCATTATATGGATTTGAAAGATCGATAAAATTCTCTCAGAGGCTGTAAGTTAGGTGTGATTCTTTTACAAGCAAGAAAAGCTTCAGACTCGGGACTCACAACTAAAGTCTATCTCGGAGGAGTTTCGTTTGGATCTTTTTCATCCTAAAAATCTACCGAATCCATCCGGTTTGAACCCACGGCCCTCGAGACCAAAGGCAAGGAACATAGATCAAGAAGGCCGATGTTTTAAAATATAAAAGAGGTAAATTAATTAAAACATACAATTTGACTGCATAGACTGGCCTTAAATATGACGTATCAGACAAGGAACAGTGGCCTGCAAAGAAGAGTCGTTGAGATAAGAATCGCAAATAATTAAAGGATAATAATAAATCAATCAATTAAAATTAACTGTGTGGGAAAATAATGTCAATGGGGAAAATTTTGAATTGTTACAAGAATAACGTAATTTATTTAATCTTAATCCATCTACTTATAAATGAGTATGAAAATAAAACAGCCGTTTAATTTGTACTGAATTATTTCAAATTTTTAATTAGATGATAGATAAATAAGAACGTTAATAACAATTATTAGATAACAGTATTTTAAAACAAGCTTGTGAGAATATCACAATTACTTTTTCCTTAGTCTTAAGGATATTACAGACACGAAATTTCGAAAATACAGTTAAGAGCACTGGGTATTGATTCCTATATGATTAATACATTTCATGGTCACATGTTAACTTTAATATTTCTACACTCTTAGTGCACAAAATGGAACACAAATTTTCGTTTGTATACTCTAGAATGTAGTGAATCAATTGATATGAAATAAATTCTTTGATTTTGTATGAAAAGTAATTAAAAATATTGATTAAATATTTACCAAATTTTAAAAGTGTTTTAACTTAAAGTGTACTTTACTTGAAACATGTTTACCTAAATCCCTGAATTTTTAATTCGTTAAGCAACATCTGTTCTAAATTCTGAACCCAAATCAATTTAAGTATTTCACTCTAAGTCATAAATAATAAAAAAAATTAACTTTGATAAAAATCTTTTAATACTTTTTATGTTATGTATAACGCTAGGGTGAGGCATTTAAATAAATTTAGATGCAAAATTTAGAATGCTGTATATTACTTGCACTTGAGAGATTTTAAAATTCAAGGAGTGTGTGTAGACATTTTTGAAGTAGAATGTATTTTATGTTTAATATTAATTTTAAATATCTGTTAAGGGAAACATGGGCTTACAAGATACAAGAAGATTAATTTTAAAAATCTGGCAAACAGGTCTCAGTTAACTATTTAACTAACTCACTGGTACCATCGATCCCAAAGGTTCATGACCCCATGGACATAAACCCTCCACTATGCGTATCGTGAGCCAATATTTTCCAATCATCCCCTGTATAATTACCTCCCTCAGATCATAGTTAACGTTATACTCCAACCTCACTCAATCTCGTCCCTCTAATATGCGCTTTCCCTCTGGTTTTCCTAGAAGAAGTTTCCGTGTCCCTCTTTCATTCCTCATTCGCGCTACATATACTGCCCATCATAGTCTTCTTATTACATTACATTTCCCACAAAGATCATGTAGCTCATTGTTGCACATTATTGCACACAAAACTAATCAGTTGATTTTATAACATACAAATACAATGTTTTGATGTATAACCATGACAAGTTTTATTCAATTTGAGCACCAAGGTACTAGAAATATTGAAATAAACATTTCATCTTGAAATTCATTAAACAAATAGGAATCACTGTGTAGTTATCTTAACTAATTTTATCAACAGTCAGGTTTCCAAAGATTTTAAATAATATTAGTATAAATATCACTTCTACTATACTTTCGTATTAATTTATCAACATCAGATTTTACCTACTATCGTTACTCACAAATCTGTCATTTTATCTTCCAGACTAACGGTTCCCTATTGCATACTGCTTGTGTAATTTTATTCTGCAAGAAGTTAAAATTGTGGAGGGTAATCCATTTATACTCTGTATATTACGAAATAACTAAACTAGGCCCTAAGTTTAACCATTTGAATTTCAGTAGAATATATTACAATTTAATGTAAAATAGGAGGACTAGGTTGGCGCTGTGATCCGTACAAGCACCAGCAGATACGAATTTGTGGGAAAATGGTGTTAATTTATGAATTGCTGAGCAGTATATCAGTACAGTGTTGTATAACAGATACACTATCTTAAATACATGGGAATCCGTCATGGTTTAACACAATAGAACGTGGTGTTGGGGATGCCGTCATTAATCAAGACGGCCTGGTAACAAATAATATTTCCTACGTCACTCCTGCTTGCTAGCGTGACCCCTCTGGCGTTAAATCCGGCTACTAGATGTATTTCACAATACACTATAGTTATATTGGTATTACAAACTTCAGTTTTACTGCTACCGAATATAATTTATAACCCTAAAGCACCCTTTTTTTAAATTACGGATGATTATTTAATGCAACATTGTCTCCTCTTTTCAGAGAGAATGTGTAACACGGATATCAGCAAATTAAATTTCCTCTACACAATACATGAAAGAAATAAATAAAAATATAATTTTCATAAGTACAAAGATGAATCAACAATTTCCGATGCGTACATTTTCACGAATTTTTCTATAAGATGTTAAATATTAATCTACGAGTCCACCGATGTGGTCTCGAGGTCTTGTCACGTAGCGTTCGATCCCAGGTCGGGACAAGTTTCCTGGGTAAGGTTCTTTTCGGGGTTTTTCCTCACATATACGTAAGACAAATGTCAGGATTCCTAGAGGACCAAACGGTCCCCGAATATTATGTGGTAATCATTGTCACATATAGAGCTGAAGTTTAGAAATTCAAGAAAAAATTAGAACAAAAACTTATATTGATGGAAATGGATTTCGTAAGGAGAGCAGCAAGATGTTCAAAATTATAAAAAAATAAGAAATACGAGAAAAAAATAAATACGTAGATTTTCAATTGTAGATTATATAAGATATATGCAATTAAATTAGTATGGGCATGTACGACGAATGCAAGAAGAAAGGTTACCCAGAAAAACATTGGAATGGTGTCCACCCGGAAGAGGAAGGAAAGGAAGACCTCGAAACTCGCGGATGCAAGAAATAAGAAGTGGAATGAGAACAAGGTAACTGGAGTGCATGTAGTGGATGGATAGAGACGAGTGGAGAAAGAAAGTAAACTTTAGGCACAGAAAATTGTGTAAACATTAAAAAAAATATATATATAAATAAATCATTATAATTAATATAATAGTCACCTTATTAGCTTATGCTTAGGATTAAGACATCTCCTGGCGCACCATTACCATCACCATTGCCCATTACATCATTGGGGCAGCGTAACCCCGTCTTGCAGACGCCCCCAACCTCAGAAGTGGGTCACAAAACGTCAATGCCAGGAGAGAATACCGGAAATGTATAAATGACGAACTGGTGGCATTGGATAAAAAAATTATATACGAAAATTCGCTGATTGTTTGTTCTAAAGTTTGAAAATATGTGGAAACACTGTACGATTTAATATTGTTATAAGTATATACAGATATGAAATGGCTCAGAATTTGTGTTCGATGGGTAAATTATTGAGGGCTTGTTTTTGGATGTAAAATTGCATGTTCGATATTGATTTCAGTCTCTATTTCCTCTCTCTTTTACTTCTTTCTCTTAAACATAGGGTAATATAAGAGCGCAATTTCATATTTCAGCGCTATATAATAAAATTCAAGACGTGATTCAGCCCGTTAGTCATTCAACCAAACTCATATACTATCTAAAGTGATGTCTATTATAATATTCAACTTTAGAGCGTTGCCACATTGTAGTACATTTTTTTTGCAATTCAAACTTGAAAATAATACAGAATTTCAGTAAAACAAAAAACAATATATATGCCAACTTTTCTATAGATAATCTCGTAATACGGAAAGTATATACATTCAAAAACATTTAAATATTTTAATGAAACCATCTCTAAAATTAAATCGTTAGATTAAAATACATTATGAATGCAGTTTAAGGTAATGGTTCCACTATGAAATTTACAAAACTAAAACTATACCAAGCGAATATTCCAATTCGAAATCTACCCCCTTAAAATAAAATTCATTAATGCAGTTTAAGGTCATGGATCCATATAAATTTTATAAACTAATTCGCTATACCAAGGGAATATTTTAAGAATAAGGTTGGAATAAATCTTCTCACGAAAAATAAGTAAAAATAAAATAAATTCAAGCTTCTAAAAGTACATAATAATAATAATAATAATAATAATAATAATAATAATAATAATAATAATAATAATAATAATAAAACTATAACTACAAAGAAATTTATAAAAAACGTTCTGTCGAAAGATTCTTCTTCTTCTTCTACTTCTTCCTTTCCAGGATCAGGTCAATACGACCTGTTCCGGTCTCAAGTCCATCGTTTCCTTGGCCTGGCCATCCCAAAGCTATTTTTCCATGTGGTTTGTAGGTGTTGATCTTTATGGGTAATCTCGTATTGTCCATTCTGTCTAAATGTTCTTTCCATTGGTATTTGTGCTCTTCTAGTTTATCAACTATTGAAATATATCTCCAATTCATGTCTTATTGATTCATTGTGTAATCTTATCCATGCCTGTACATTCTTTTACGGATCTTAAAAATTTCATTTCAGGGGCTTGAATGTGTGAGATATATATATATATATTTTAAGTACCGGTACCAAGATACAGATCCATATAAAAGAACAGGAAACAGCCATAATTTTATAAAACCTGAGCTGAGTTTCTCTTCGAGTCTTTCGGAGGGTTCTTCATATGGTGCCACACATCATTTGATATCGGTTTAATTTATTATGTATATCTCAATCATAGCTATGTGTTATATTTGAACCAAGTTAGTTAAAGTGTGCTATCTGTTCTATTATTTCATTATTGATTATTATTTTTGCTCTGACTGGAACTTTGCCCTGAAAAACAATAATGTTAGTTTTTGAAGTTGAGACTTTGAGATTATAATGGAGTCCTATTCATTCAACATATAAATTGCTCTTTGTAAATCATCCTCTGACTTCTGTATAATTACCAGATCATCTGCATACATTAAAATATTCATATACATTTCCTTATTAATTTGTATTCCTATTGGATTTGATTTTTTCCATTTTCGTATAACCTCGTCAAAATATATATAAACAATGTAGGTGATAATGTACACCCTCGTCGAACTCCTTGATTTATTAAAATTTCATCTCTGGAATAATTATCTAAATTAAGGATAATTATCGCGTCATTATAAAGACTTGTTATTCCTTCTATAAGTTGAGCCGGGTACTCTCTTGTCTTCTATTTCCCACAATGTTCTTCTTATCACCTTATCAAAGGCTTTTTCAAGACCGAAAGATTGATTCTCAAAATACTTGTTCGTGAGTTTCAGTTCAGCATATACTTCATCCTGTTGTTTACTTTTGAGAAGCCACAATTATGAAGCCAGGTGTCTCATCCGCTTAATTATTTTTAATTTTCATAATACAAAAAGCTTAAATTTTTCACGAATAAGTGAAAAAGGTTTTTCGCTGCCATGGCGTAGTCAGCAACTCTTACTTTCTAGTACGAAACAAGGATTATATTAATACGGGACAGTATATTTTAAATCTAAACTACGTTTCCGGGTATGTCTCTCTTGGTTTGTGCTGCATTGCGTTGTCTCCGGTATGACCCTAGGGTATCGCTAACAGAACATATTCAAAAAATCCCAACACTGTTTAACTTTTTTCCTAACCGAAAAAATGATCCGCTCATAACATAAATAATACCTATTACTTCGCACAATATTTGTCACTGTTACTTAACTAACCAACTTACTCATTGGCCACTGTCCTGAGCTAATGCTTTCTAATCATTCCTTCTATAATTCAACTCCCTGAAGTCAAGGAGTTAATATTATTCTCCCACATCATTCTTGTCCTACTTATTAGGCGTTTTGCCTCTAAACTACCCTACCTAAAATGTCCATGTCCTTCTTATATTACCCATCGGTGTCGCATATCTTGCCCATGCATTCTCGAGGCTTAACTGTTCATGTTTCATCTATCAAGGTAACTGTCAACCATTGCATGCTGAAATCTACCTTGATTTTTTTTTCACAAATTTTGTGAACCAAGGCCGTGTCCAAATAATTATCTGTCGTTTTTAACTGCAAGGCACTAAAATCCAGCACCAAATCTCTAATTTAAATTATAGGGAAATAATACAACTTTTGAATTGATAAATTAGATAATCCTCACTATCTGCCGTCCATGCCACGTCCCGCCCTCCCTCCACTCCGTTGTTATTCAACAGCAGGGCGTCCATCTTGTCCGTACAGTGGGTTGCCATTTTGGATTCTGGCTTCGATACCTGTGCCTTACAATTAAAAGCGACATATAGTTTTCTGGACACGGCCTTTGTAGTCCACAACGTTTCTCTGAGAGAAATTTCAAGGCAGATTTCGACAGTTTCCTTATAAGATCATGTAGCTCTCTTACGTCTTTAATTTAATTTTATTTATTTATTTTTATTCGCCTGTTTTTTGTCTCTCACGTTCCTTAAACCAACTTGTTATTTTTTATTTTTGTGGGAATTGTCGTGTATTATAATAAAGGCAATGCCATTTATTTAGTTTATAAAACTATTAACAATAACATGTCTACGCAAAAGATAGATAACATTGTGCATTCTTTCTTCCGTTCGTACCAGCAATGGGGGACGTACTTTGACAAATGTTTACTTCAAACGACGCAAATTCAAAAATTCTGGATGCAATGAAAATACTAACGAGCGAGATGGCTCAGACAGTACCGGTAATGTTTCATACTCGTATCCGGCAGTTCCGGTTTACAAATCAAGATTTTGAGCAACCTGACTGTGGTCCTTTTATAGTTTTTCTCGAGGCAAATGGTAGGTTGGAAATTTAAGACCAGGAGCCATACCATTGCAATCATCACTTTACAATATCATTAAAAATAAAATAAAACTTACGATACGCATAATAAAGCCTAAATATACACAACCTCCTGGATATAAGCGATGATTGCAGACGCAATAAGTCCTTAGATGTTAAAGCTTCTTTAAATAAAGAAAAAGTACAAATATGGTACATATAACCGCTACGAACAATATAAGTATGATGGACGCAGTAAGTGTGACAGTACAAGTGGTTTTATAAAATAAAATAAGTTAAAATATACCTTCTTAGGTAAAATCCGTCGTCCTCAACTTATAAAATATGTATTCTTTATGTCTGTAGGCCTTTCAGAACATCCGTTCCATCTTCAGCAGGTCCCTCACGACACACCACACATTAGGTCCAGCAGCATCAACCATCATACTGGATGTTGTAGCGAAGAGGGACCTGCTGAAGATGGAACGGATGTTCTGAAAGGCCTACAGGCATAAAGAATACATATTTTATAAGTTGAGGACGACGGATTTGACCTAAGAAGGTATATTTTAACTTATTTTATTTTATGACTCTCCACCTCAACGGTTTTAACAATGAATTTTACTAGTACAAGTGGTTTGTTGTGGTCACTACTTTCAGCATTGATAAAAAAGAGAACGAAAGGAAGAAAAAAAAAACATTTTAGTGTTATTGTATCTACATTATTTTACAAGGAATTTGTTATAACAACATTCTGCCCTAAAGGGATTTTAAAAACATTTCTATAAATTAGAACAAGGACTATTCAGATTGATTTGGATAATGGAGTGAACCATAGATAACATTACTAAAGTAGGAAAAAAGGGTTGAGTGAGGATAGAGGGATATCATGATGTCAAACATACATCAGAAGCCTCGCGAGACCAAATATTGCCATGCCCGGTTTACATTTAGGGCGGGTCTTATTTTTGACAGAGTATATCTAATATGTTGTTCTGAGTTGCTATTCCTGCCTATAGGCGATGGATGCAAGTTATTGACGTGTAGTTCCATGGAGGATGTAAAATACTACAAAATAAAGTAAGGGAAATATAAGATGAAAAAGCCCGTCACACAGGAACTGCTTAAATCAAACTATATTCTCAGCAGTTCGAATTTATGGTCCGATTTTGCTATCTTCCTTGTGACTATTTAACTCATGCCCCAACTGGGAGTCAATGACTAATCACGTTTCAATGAATTTTGTTTTACAACCAAAGACAGTCGTAATTCACCTCGCTCTTTATCGAATTCTCTTTACCAGCTCCTGCTTTTGTGATAAAGAAAACTCCTCCTTTTTAATATTCTGAATAGGTTAGAGCATTATTTTGCAGTTACTGACTCTCCAACAAATATAGGCTATTTAATATAGCAAATAATTAACAAATTCCTACGAACTACACATTTGATAATTGTGTGTTCAATAATTGTGTTTTTAAATAATGATTTTACCGAGATGTTTACTTACAAAATGAATTAATAACCTATAATGTTGGTTATAATATACATATGTGTTTCATTTTTTCTCCACTAATTCTTACAATATTGCGATCCAGTGGGTTTTCGCTGATTGCAATCCTATTTATCAATAAATAATATGATCAAGTTGCAATGAATAAAGAAATGAAACATAACCAAACATTTCTGATTTGTTTTTAAACATCGCCATTTACATTAAATACATAAATATTTTAAAATACCGGTAACTATATTTAAATAATGATTTTTGAATAAGTAACTTCATTTTATTCGTTGAATAGGCCTAACAAATACCACTCTTGATTTCTGAATCTTCTAGATAAATTCATCGATGATTTATAAATCACTAGTGACATTATAAATAAATATCCTCAACTCGTGCCCAACTCAGGGTCGGGTCGAGGGATGAGAAGAGATGAGCCCCCTATATAGATGTCTGTGAATGACAAGGATGCCGGCCGACCACGCCTGACACATCATCACAGGGGCAGATGAACGAAATGAAAGAGATGAATATAGAAAATAGTGGAATGAAATTGTGGTAGGGAAAAATGGAAGAACCCCCGAGAATAACCTGCCCAAGCTCCGTTTCGTCCACAACGAAATCCACGTGGAGTGACCGAGACTCGATATCGGGATCCCAGCAGTGAGAGGCGAGCGTCAAACCGCCTTGCGTCAGGGAGCCGCCTACTCGTGACATTAGTTATGATAATTAAATCTCATATACCAAGTTTCAATGCGAGAAAACAAAAACTACGCTCAGTAGAAGGTTGAAGTGGTTTGATTTCAGATTAATTAGCACTCATAATGGTTCGATTTTGATAATTAATTTATTATTATTATTATTATTATTATTATTATTATTATTACTATAATTTTTATTACGATTATAATTAATATTGTTACTATTATATTATTATGATCATTATATTATTCTTATGATTATTATTTAAATATTTAGGCTTTTAGCGTTACCATACTTTATGTGACGAACGGGGAGCTGGCCTGATAGATGAACTCCTAACCTGGAGGACCAGGTGATTTTTGTTAAAAAAAATCGAAACTCGTGGATGCAAGAAATTAGAACTGGAATGAGAATTAGAGGACTGGAGGACATGGAGTGGATGGACAGATGAATGGAGAAGGAAAATAAAACTTTAGGCACAGGAACATGTGTAAAGATTGAAAATCTATGTATAAAGAAATTGTTATTATTATTTTTATTATTATGATCATTATTATTATTATTATTATTATTATTATTATTATTATTATTATTATTATTAAAATGGATTTTTGGAGGCGATCGACGAGAATTTCAAGGAGGGATAAGGTCAGAAACAGCACAATAAGGGAAATTATGCAAGTTGAAAAAACATATTAGAAAAATAGAAAGAAAACGTTTGGAATGGTATGGACACCTCATAAGAATGGAAGAAGAGAGAATACCAAAGAAGATCCTTAATTGGAAAGCTAATGGAAGAAGTAGAAGAGGCAGGCCTAGAGAACGATGGATGATTGGAGTGAAGATAAGTATGGAAGCTAGAGATTTAGGGGAAGAAGATGATTTAGACAAGAACCTCTGACGACAAATCACTTTGGGTTGAAAGAGAAACACTGTATTGTGGAATATTCCTAAATACAAAATTATTATTACTATTATTATTATTATTCTATTTATTATTATTATTCTATATATTATTATATTTATTATTATTATTATTATTATTATTATCATTATTATTATTATTATTATCATTATCATTATCATCATTATTATTATTATTATTATTATTATTATTATTATTATTATTATTTAATAGGTTTCACAACGTCTTCCTGCGCCCAGTTTAACTACTGTCATTCTCCTACACACCAACCTCAATAACTCTACATTGCTTTTCTTATTCAAATGTTATTGCTAGTTTAGCTGCGAGAAAACAAAGATGGCTAACACTAGAGCGATTTTTAAATTTTGGCTTCCAGGCATCCCGAATTCTATTGGTTGATATTTCGTTGATTTTTTTGGAGAATATATTTCTCCTTTTATTTTAATAGTATATACTGAGTTTCGTTGTGAAAGTTCAATTATTGAGGCCGCTAGAGCGGTTTTTAAATGTTCGATTCAAATTAACCCTCACTCCTTAATGATTCGATTTTGCTGGTTAATGAATTCGACGTCACATTATTAATTGATTGCTATATGACAAGTTACACCTACGCACACACACAATAAATAATATAAATATGAAATTATTGTATTGTCACGGGTCCTTTACAAGTATACAAAGTTTCAAGTTGATCCAATGCTTCCAAGTGGGTGAAAATTGCGTTGAAAGATTCCGTTACATAGAAAGATAGATAGATAGATAGATACAGGTCAAGCTAATATAAAGCGTGTAAAAATATATATATTGGACATGATCATTTTCAATGCCTAGTTCGTAGGATCAAGTAAGATTGTAAAAGTGTCTTAAAAATATTTTCTTGAGTACAACCTCAATTCAATTCCTTCGGAATTTGCTAAAAAAATTCAAAATGTTAAAAACAAATATTTATGGATACGGATCATAGGATGATGTAATATGCCTTCAATGGTTCAACATAACCGGAGAAATAAAGTAACTAGAGAGACGGATTTACAACCGAGCCGGGATTTGAACCCAAATTACCCCAATAACCCAAAATAGCTGTTCCATTGAGCTACTTACATACTTCCCAAAATAAGCACAAATACTTATTTGTTATTCCTGAATCTTCGTAGCAGTCAAATTATGTATCAGACTTATTCGGAGCTCTTTTACAAAGAAAATTCATTACGATTAAGTTTCACTGTAACGTCAAATAATGACTCTGATGTATAAATTTGGAAACTTTTGTTTTTTTTTCCCCTCCGGAGGTGTGTATAAGTAGCTCAATGACAGAGTGTCAAAGCATAAACCTGCTTCTGCTGCTGAGCGGATGACAATGAATATGCATCACTCAGAATGCTGTATCTGTTGTAGCACCATGGCAGCCAAATTCCTTAGTGGTTATCAGTATAGAGTTTCACTCACTTGGTCAGCTCCATTTATGGACGTCCGTCGGTATTTTTCCTATGAGTTGAGGTGAAGTCAGGTATGAGATAAGGTATTCCATCTCAGAAACCGTACCGTCAGACAAGCAGAGATTCCTAAAGCCAGCGGCACGGAATGAGCCACGCTACTTTGGCTGTATCACAGCACTCATCTCATACATCTGGTCCCATCCGATGGGGGAATATGCATCGGTGAACAGCATGTTGATGTTATATATTCCGAACAATTGGATTATCGTGATTAGTGATAACATTAAAAAAGTAATGTACTTGCTGTTCAATTGTAGTAGAAATATAGGGCATTTGTGCTAGGTTGTGCAGCCTCTACGATCCACATGAATAGCGAAAGCGGGGCGAAAATGTTATTTTGAGACGTTTACTCTGAATGAATTGAACTTTATTTTTGTGGCAAGCAGCGAGGATGCTCCAGGTTTCACTACCATACAACAACATGCTGCAGATCACAGCTTTGTAAAGTGTAAGCTTGATCCGAGTAGGTAGAGTGGTCGGCTTGAAAAATTGATATAAAAGTGCAATTACAGCATTAGCTTGATTTTTCAGATACTGAATGTGAATTCAGATGAATTTCAATGTACTTGACTGAAGTCTCAAAACGGAGTTGTTGAGCTCGCAAGGTGAACCGGATAGGAATACGTCTGTGGGTTTTCTTAAACAAGACGGCTTGCGTCTTATTTGCATTCACCTGAATGTTCCACAGACATAGCCAGGTATAGATGTGCATAAATCTGGAGATTAATGAATTCAAATTCAGCTTGAGTGCAAATTGTCCTCTTTAATTAAGTTTTCATCACTGTGGTCTCGAATTAACGTCATTTCCTCGGACGCAGCCGGTCGGGACAAGTTGTCAGGGTGAAGATATGTTCGGGGTTTATCTTTGACTGTATGACAAATGTCAGAAAACTTTAAGATCCAGATAGTACATAGCACCATTTGTCCATCATAATCATCTTGTTTATTCGCCTTGATTGGATCGTGTGTTTTGTGTCAAATATTCGAGTTGTCTCGGAGGTGGTTCTGACTATAACCTGACCACTTATCTGTGGGAGCTCTCTATATTCATATGATCAAGAAAGTATGTACATGATCCAGAGTTCAAAATCATTTCCTGATTGGTCGGGTCACAGTAAGGGCCGGAAGTGATGGGAACATAAAAGTGCCTTCAGAGGGAGAGATTAGAGTAAAAAAATGTTATGTTTCTTTATTAAATGCTTAAGATAGTTAATTAATGACAATTCGCCTTTAACATACCAACATAAATCCCCTACAGTATTGCAATTGTCTTTGTTAATGGCACTGCATCGTAGAATGTGGTCCCAGTTCATTACTAAAGATTATATGCGGAACAACACACATTTGGAAGATATTAACAAGGGAACTGTCAAACATTGCATGCCGAAACTATCTTCAAATTTCTCCCAGAGAATTATTGTGATGTACCAAGACTGTCTCCAAAAAATGATTTGTAACTTTTAATTACAAGGCACAGAAATCGAAGCCAGAATCCAGCAATGACAACTCACTCTGCCAAGAAGATGGACGTCCCTGCATGACTACAGTGGAATGGAATGAGGCGGCCGCGACGCGCGGGCAGGTTGTCAGGGTTTTTCAATTGACCTAGTAGTTTAAATGCGAGATTTGGCGCTAGATTTTAATGCCAAGCAGTTAAAGCCGACATTTTTTTTTTGGACACTGCCTTGGTTATATCATAACGCTTCTCTGGGAGAAATGTCATGGTAGGTAGCGGCATGTAATGGATGCCAGTTTCATTGTAAGATATACAAGCGATAAGAATGTCATGAAAAATTTGTTCTACGGATAGCTTGTATAATGTCTATTCGGGAAATTGATAACGTGAATATGTATTCCCATTCTTTAATATAACAATTACATTATCTTCCTGTTAAGATCCCAGTATTTGGTAATAATACAAAACGAGGAGAAAGTGTGTCTCTCAGGGTCAATAACCAGCTGTATAAAGCATTACTTTATCCTGTCTTAGTTAATGTGTATTACAGTGCATATGAGAATGGTGTGGAATTCAATCTCGTGTACAGCACCCTAAGGGAGAATTTCATTACTGCCAATCACGAGTACATTATAAGGATCATGGCTGCCTGTGGACCCCTTAATTTTATCTCTCCAGTACAATGACTACCATCCACAGGGTCTGCCTAAAAGCTATGTATAATAATAACATAGCTTCTACTACGATAGGACTATCCCATTTAATGTTATTATTACATCAAATACAAGGCCGGGAATTTAACTGAATAGAATTTAAAATTGTTATAGTTATGTAAGTCCACCGCTGTGGTCTCGAGGTAGCGTGCTGTCTTGTCACGCAGCGGGCCCGGGTTCGATCCCCGGTCGGGACAGTTTTTCTGGGTGAGGTTTTTATCGGGGTTTTTCCTCAGCTGTAAGACAAATGTCAGGAAAACTTTAAGGCCCAAACGGTCCCCGAAATCATATGACCATCATCATCACCCTTATCATTATCATCATCATCATCACCGTTCACCGGTGTGGAAAGCAACGAGAAGCTACCACACCTACAATTCCCTAGTAAAACTGCAAGCATAGCATGAAAATGCTATGATTGCAGTGAAGGACCTGCCCTCAGGCGGAATTACTATAGATGGATAGTTATTTTAAGATTGTAATTTTCGGAAAACGTTAAGTTCCCTGATCATGAAATTCACTTACTGCTTACGTCACAGGTTGCAAATGATAATATTATTTATACACATTCAAGAATTATTACGGATGCATTGTATCAACAATCTTATTATTTTAGTAAATGGTAGTTTTTTCTATCCATTAAATAATATCAGTACTATGATTCAACATTTTATGCAGTAATTGAAGTCCTCCCTCGAATAAGAGTGCAATCAGCAATTCTGTGTGATATTATTTTGGATGATTTTTTTTATATCCATGCGCAATCGAATTGGAGTGTGTCAACTATTTACTTGGTATGTATTGCACATTAACATTAAACCCAAATTACCAAACCAAAATATTAAAATAGTCAACGTGTTTTGATAGCGAGGCTGTCATTATCAAGACTAGCTATTGATTGATTTGTTTCAATAAATAACTAGTCTTGATAATGATATCCTGGCTATCGAAACGCGTTAATCATTTCAATATTTTGGTTTGGTGATTTTGGTATTATTGATAATGTACAATACAATTTTATTATAATTGTATTATAATTATAAATTTCAAAGAATACAACTAAAATTTCAGCATTTAAAGAACATGATACATCAAAAGCAAAAATAGTAATTGATATTAAAATTTTAGAGCCACTGAACAGTTTTAAATATCTAGGTTTCAATTTATCATATGTTAAAATTGAAGATATTAGTGACAATGTGTGGCGCTATTAAAATAAACCTTAAAACCTTAAAACACAAGAAAAGAAACAAAAATGAAATTTTATAAAGTAATGGCTGTTCCTGTATTGATGTATGGATCAGAATTTTGGACGATCACTAAAAGACAAGAACAAATATTGGAAGCAATTGAGATGAGATTTTTAAGAAATATAGCAGAATATACTTTGCTGGATAAGAAAAGAAATGAAGATATAAGAAAGGAACTAAATATTTTCAATCTTAGATATCGGATAATTAAAAACAGGAACGCCTGGAAAGAACACGTTGATAGAATACCAGAAGAAAGACTTCCAAAATTATTACTGAATTGTAAACCACACGGAAGGAGAAATGTTGGACGCCCACACAGAAAATGGTCTGGACAATTTCAACAAATTCTGGCTTTCATGAAACCGCAACGAGCCAACAGGCTTATCCCTTGGGTGACGAAGAGCAAGGCATTTTATTATCCTAACTTCATAAGTAATGCCAGGAGTGATTTCTAATTTATCTAGAGAATTTGGAAATCAAGAGTGGCATTTGTTAGGACTATTTAACGAATAAAATTAAACTGTTTAACTCACAAATCATTATTTAAATACAGTTATTTTAAAATGTGTATATATATATATATATATATATATATACTTTGCTGGATAAGAAAAGAAATGAAGATATAAGAAAGGAACTAAATATTTTCAATCTTAGATATCGAATAATTAAATACAGGAACGCCTGGAAAGAACACGTTGATAGAATACCAGAAGATATATATAATGTAAATGGCGATGTTTGAAAACAAATGAGAAATGTTTGTTATGTTTCATATGTTCATCCACTGCAACCAGATCATATTATTTATTGTCAAATAATTATTGTAATAATGTACCCTAGTGGAGAACAAATGAAACACATCAAACTGTATATTATAACCAACAATATAATTTATTTATTATAATATAAATAATTAGTAGTAGTAGGACTTGACTTTATTAGACAAAAAGTAAGATATTTACAATATTATTTACAGATATGGGTCGCACGGGTAGTACGCCGTACGTGCTGTCCGTTACAATAAAGTAATAATTGGTACTAATGTAAAGAAAAATAAACAACAAAAAAAGCAATAACATTACAATTACATAAAGAAAACACAATAATATTACAATTAAATAATTAATTTCTGATGTCCTATGATGTAAATATGTCAATTATATTTTTATGTAACTTTATATACCTGGGAAATAACTTTAAGAAAGTCTAACAGTGGATTCTTTTTATTATGGTATAATCAATTACAATATTTTTTCTATTATATCTCGCAAGCGGTACTTGTTTACATTCGTGCACTATATATATATATATATATATATATATACACACACACAATCTGGGAGTCATTTGCATTCTAGGATTCTTACATCTTAATATGTAAGTAAAGTAAAGTGATCCCACAACAGACCCGGAGGCCCTTGGGGTAGTAGGAGGTTAAGGCTCCCACTTTTTCTAGACAATCGGCACTTGATGTCAGCAGGGTTGTCAGCCCTGCGTGACGGCCGCCTTTACCCCCAGAACAAGCGTCTGGTACTCATTTCCGTTAGAAGCTGAGTCGACCCCAGGGCCATAGTGCCGCCAGAGGGTTTGGGTCAGTTTAAAAATCCTGACCCCAACGGGACTTGAACCCTCGACCCTCCGGCTTGTAGCTCAGTGCCTTAACCACTACGCTACAGCGTATTTCTTAGAGAGTCAGTCACTGCAAAATAATGCTCTGACCTATTCAGAATGTTAAAAGGAGGATCTTTCTTTAATATGATAAACTTAAGTTGATAAATTCGAGGTGAAACATGACTGTGATTGGTTGTAAAACAAAATTCATTGAATCGCGATTGATCAATGATCCCCATTTGGGACATGAGTTAAAAGTCACCAAGAAGATATTTTTATTGTTATATTTTACTTAGAAATAAGAATAATTACATGAATAACATTCCTTCCACGAATAATACCTTCTATTCCATGAATGATACCTTCATTTTAATAACTTGAAATCGCCTCTACAGAAATGTACGTATGATTGCAACTTTTTCGAGAGAACTTGTCAACACAATTAATTAATTCGTATGTTAGCCTAGGTACACAGTACATACAGAATGATTGATAATTTCTGTTACACATCTGATGATTCTAGTAGCAACTAAGCATGTAATTATGTTTAAGTACCCATGTCTTGAAATTCAACGTTCTGATGCAACAATGATAAAAATTGATATTTAATATCTGCTACTTCGAAACAGACAATTCTCGGGATATGTGAAGTCATCGAATGTCATGACTGCGTCTTCAGTTTGCAAACTGATATGGGCTGTAGATACTTGAATTTCCTGCAGGAAGTGCTGGTGAAATTCATAGAAGTTTTAATGACTTTCTTGACGAAATTTTACTGCACCATGACACTTTTTTGGTTATCAACCGCTAAAATCTCGCCTGCACATTTGAGGAAAGATAGAACGATCGAAGTGAATAACTGATTGGTAAACTGGCATACAGTATGTATAGCGGTTGAATTTATATGATCTTATAATTGTAGCAGTAAAATAGTAGGATTTTCATTGCTTTACTTTCTACAAAACCACCAGTGGTGTGTGGTAGAAATTTTGAATCACACTTTTTATTAAATATACGTTACGTTTTCTCTTAGTTTTCGTGGATCTGCAAGTATGTGTGTATTTTGATGTTATAATTAACATTAATTACAACATCGGAATTAAAAAGTGTCATTGTTATAAAGTAAAATATTCTATAAAGTAATTCCACGAGTGATTTCCAATTTACCTAGAGAATTTGGAAATCAAGAGTGGCAATTGTTAGGACTATTTAACGAATAAAATTAAGATGTTTACTCGCAAATCATAATTTAAATATACTTATTTTAAAATATTTATATATTTAGTGTAAACGGCGATGTTTGAAAACAAATAAGAAACGTTTATGTTTCATTTGTTCATCACTGCAACCAGATCATATTATTTATTGCCAAAGGATTGCAATATTGTAAGAATGCGCCCTAGTGGAGAAAAATGAAACACATCAAACTGTATATTAATTACTGATGTCCTATGACGTAAATATGTCAATTATATTTTTCTGGAATATTATTACCTGGGAAATAATACGTTTAAGAAAGTGCAATCAGTGGTTTCTTCTTTTGTGGTATAATCAAAAGCTAAAATGTTTTTATATTATATCCCGCAAGCACTATATGTTTATATTCGTACACTATATGTAAATCTGGTAATCGTATTTCTTAGGGAGTCAGCCACTGCAAAATAATGCTCTGGCCTATTCAGAATGTTAAAAAGGAGGAGCGTTCTTTAATATGATAAACATATTTGATAAATTCCAGGTGAAACAAGACTGTGGATGGTTGTAAATAAAAATTCATTGAAACGCGATTGGTCATTGACTCCGCTTTGGGTAATGAGTTAAATAGTCATTAAAAATGTTTTCTTATTATAGAAGTCGATATCCCACTGCATCTTATGACAGAATTGTATACAAGGAAAAGAAAATTACAATGTTTACACTGGGAGCCTGGATAGCAGAGACCTGAGTTACAGGTCCCGTGTTCAAATTCCAGTTCAGGCATTAATTTTCCTTTTTGTGTTATATATATATATATATATATATATATATATATATATATATATATATAAGGGTGTCCCAAAAAAATCAAAGAATTTATTTTTAACGCATAACCTCATAATTTATTTGTATAATGTTAAAACAATTATAAGTACAATTTGGTATACGTAGGCCTACGGCAACCCGTGCCGACTTACTTCAAAACATGTCAGTACTTGCTAACTAAGGCGAACGAAATTTGAACAATCATTTTTATTGTAAAAAAATAAATAATAGTGTTAAAAAACTAAAACAACGCGCTTTATTAGAAAACCGAACTAAAAAATGAAAAATAATTTTAATTTCCAACACGCTTGGGATAAATAATTTTACCATCAAAAGCATGGGGTGCTCTTTATCAATTAATATATTTAATAATAAACAGATATTGGTAAAGGTAAAGTCTCTAAGAAGAAAATGTAAAAATCATAAAAAACACCCCACGCTTTTGATGGTAAAATTATTTATCCCAAGCGTGTTGGAAATTAAAATTATTTTTCATTTTTTTAGTTCGGTTTTCTAATAAAGCGCGTTGTTTTAGTTTTTTAAAACTATTATTTATTTTTTTATTTTTTACTTTTAATATTTTACAGAATAAGATAAAAATGTAAATATCTTTAAATTCGATACTATTGTAGTATGAGCTAAAAGTAATACTCTTGTAAAAAAACCTCCCAACCGGATTTGAACCAGCGACCTATGGATTACTGAAATTATATACCACTAGAGTTCACAGCTCTACCAACTGAGCTCTTACAACGATTAACTAGAAAGTCGACAAGTCCGCAACCTATTATACCAGTTTTAATTTTTTTATTTTCTGATGTTTCTGGCCAGTATTTTAGAAACAAATGTGAAAATATTGTATTGTCACGGGTCCTTTACAAGTATACAACGTTTCAAGTCGATCCGATGTTTCTAAGTGGGTGAAAATCGTGTTAAAAAATTCCGTTACATAGATACAAATACACTTTTTTTTATTTTCTGATTATTCTGGCCAGGATTTTAGAAACAAAATATGAAATTATTGTATTGTCACGGGTCTTTTACAAATATACAAAGTTACAAGACGATCCAATGATTTTAAGTGGGTGAAAATCGCGTTGAAAAATTCCGTTACATAGATAGATAGACAGACAGGTAGACGGGTAGACGGGTAGACGGGTAGACGGGTAGACGGGTAGACGGGTAGACGGGTAGACGGGTAGACGGGTAGACGGGTAGACGGGTAGACGGGTAGACGGGTAGACGGGTAGACGGGTAGACGGGTAGACGGATAGACGGATAGACGGATAGACGGATAGACGGATAGACGGATAGACGGATAGACGGATAGACGGATAGACGGATAGACGGATAGACGGATAGACGGATAGACGGATAGACGGATAGACGGATAGACGGATAGACGGATAGACGGATAGACGGATAGACGGATAGACAGATAGACAGATAGACAGATAGACAGATAGACAGATAGACAGACAGATAGACAGACAGACAGACAGACAGACAGATACACAGGTAGACAGGTAGATAGGTAGATAGACAGATAGACAGGTAGACAGGTAGACAGGTAGACAGGTAGACAGGTAGATAGGTAGATAGGTAGATAGGTAGATAGGTAGATAGGTAGATAGGTAGATAGGTAGATAGGTAGATAGATAGACAGATAGACAGATAGACAGATATACAGATAGACAGATAGACAGACAGACAGACAGATAGACAGATAGACAGAAAGACAGATAGACAGTTAGACAGATAGACAGACAGACAGACAGATAGACAGATAGACAGATAGACAGATAGGCAGATAGACAGATAGACAGACAGACAGACAGATAGACAGACAGACAGATAGACAGACAGACAGGCAGACAGACAGGCTGACAGGCTGACAGGCAGACAGACAGACAGACAGACAGACAGATAGACAGACAAATAGACAGATAGATAGATAGATAGATAAATAGATATATAGATATATAGATAGATAGATACAGGTCAAGCTAATATATAGCGTGTAATAGTACATAGTTATATGTTTTGGGCAAATTGATGTTTTATTTACTAAGTAAATATAGATGAATGGAAATTAGGCCGATTTAAATACATTTAATAACAAACTTAATGTGAAAATGTTATTGTAATGTTACTTAAAATATGGAAATAAAAAATATGTTTTCACTTGAGTTACTTTCTCATGACGAGACACTTACTTGACAAATCTTATTTGGAAGCTCAAGCAGATTTAGTTAGAAGTGAAGATTTTAAGAAATAGGAAATCAATGTAAGTTTCTTGTCCGCTAGTATTGGTGTACCTTAACCGGTGCGTCACTCTGTGTTGGTGCGGTTTAACCCGATGACGTAAAACGCGGTTTAGGAAGGAGGAAGTGGAAGAGAAAACAAACTGGACGACACATCGTGCATCAGCAAACTCTTGCATTTTTCATTCGGCCGAGGTTTACTTTAATTTTATAGGAATAAGATAAAACTTTTATTCGGCTTCCGATAGAATCCTCTAGAGCACAGGCTTTCAACCTATATATAGATACGTCCAAGAGAAATTCCTCAATAAGTAGCAATGATTGGATATATTCATTAGATACAATTTACAAATAGTATTGAAAATGAGGTTTTGAGGATGGGGTGATATGTTTACAGAATTTCGAGACGAATTAATGAATTCAATTTTAGAACATATAACTTTTCATTTCATATTATGTTGAATTTCACTGCTTTTAATTAATAGGTATTATAACGTAAATTTAAAAAAAAACTATACAAAATTAATTAGGAAGATTTTTCTACCAAAGAGAGATGAATAGACAGGCGAATGAAGAAGACTACATAACAGTGAGCTATAGGATCTTTATAGGGAACCAGATATAATATGAACAGTTAAATCTCGTTTACTACGATGGCAGGACATGTGACATGAACGGGGGATGAAAGAGAACCATGGAAGCTTCTCGTAAGAAAACCAGAGGGAAATCGCCCAGTTGGTAGACCAAGAATGAGGCGGGAGAATAACAATAACTATAATTTGAGGGAATTAGATTATACAGGGGATGATTGGAGAACATTAGCTCAGGATAGGAATGCATAGAGAGCTTATGTCCGCTCGGCCATGAACCATGGTGTTCGATAGTGTCAGTGAGTTAGTTATATAAAAAGACAAATAAATGTGCTCAAATGAACTGGGACATACATATTAAAAATATACTCAACTCGTGTCCAACTTGGGGTTGAATCGAAGGATGAGATGAGATGAAGTCCCTTATATAGAGATCTGTGAACGACAAGGGTGCCTGCCGACTACGCCTGATGAACCATCACGGGGCAGATGAACGAAATGAAATGATATGTATGAGATGAGTATGGAGAAATGGTGGAATGAAATTGTGGCAGGAGAGAACCCCGAGAAAATTTTGCCCAAACTCCGTTTCGACTACCACGAAACCCACATGGACTGACCGAGACCGAGCCATGGAGCCGCCTAGACCATATATATCGTTGAAGTTAATAGGAATATTTCGAGATTTTTTGTTTAATTAAATATTTTATTTTTCGACATTATTTTAACAACTCCAAACATTAACGTCAAATTCAAACGAGAGCATGAAAGAAATTTTGTTCAGAGATTTCTCAGCTTCAGGGCTTCAGATCTTATGAATGTCGTAAATTTACGACGTTGGATTCACGGCTTTGTCTTTCGAAGAAGATCATGATTCAGATTTTTACGTCCTTGATAATTCATCGACGTTGCGCCGGCCGAATTTGAACCCGCAAACCTCATAACCACAAGTATCTGGTAAGTACTAGTCAAACAGCAGAGACGAAATTTCGGAAATTAATGGTATCGAAACAACAATTTTAAGTAAAAATAAGAACCTGTAATAGTACAGAATATTTATTTAAACGTTGTATGAATTTTCTGAGAAAAACCGATGAAACCGAAAGGGAAATGAGGATTACGTCACTGAAGTGAAAGGGCTTAAATCGATAGCAGGATGTTATTTTGTGTTTCCGCAGAGAGACTTTAATATTAGAACAGATCGTCTTTCAGACAGACACTCTTTTGTATTGTTTTTTAATTCACGCACACACACGATTCTTTATCCCACTACGTTTCGTTTGTCTTTTATTTTCATATTCTTATAAATATTTTGCTATATATATTAAAAAGACCACCGCTGTGGTCTCGAGGTAGCGTGCTGCCTTGTCACGCAGCGGGCCCGGGTTCGATCCCCGGTCGGGGCAGTTTTTCTGGGTGAGGTTTTTATCGGGGTTTTTCCTAAGCTGTAAGACAAGTGTCAGGAAAACTTTAAGGCCCAAACGGTCCCCGAAATCATATGGCCATCACCATCATCTTCCTTATCATTATCATCAAATCATCATCATCACCATCATCATCATCATTCACCGGTGTGGAAAGCAACGGGAAGCTACCACACCTACAATTCCCTAGTAAAGCTGCAAGCATAGCATGAAAATGCTATGATTGCAGTGAAGGACCTGCCTTCGGGCAGAATTACTATGGATGGATATATTAAAATATCCTAACAATCATTAGAAAACACCGAACAATTATGTTTACACGGTAGCGTTTGAGACAAGTATTCGGAACCTCACAGATTTTTTCGAGGTTTCACTGACTCATGAAGGCAATATACAATGTTTGTTTGTTTGTTTGTTCGTATTCTATGCGCGGTCATACCGTTAATCCAATTTTGATTTTTTTTTTTGCAAAATGTTTAGGAGATTCCCGGGATGAACATAGGCTATAAGGGAATTGTAATACTCAGCCCCTTCATCCCAAAAATCACCCTTTGTAGCGAAAAACGTGAAATAACGTCCCTGTTTCTGACGTTTAAATGGCTTACGCTGCCTAAACCATAACAAATACACCAAATTATTGTATAGGGAATTGAATATCCCAAAACACTCAACAAAAAAGTCCGCGACAGCATATGTTTATCTCTTACGGATAACTCACAATAACCATTTTTGTCTTTCATTGATGACAAGAAGATCGAGACAAGTACGTAGATTCCTGTACAAGCATAGCAGCACATGACGGGTATTCTTTTACGGATACTCACAATAACGAATTTTGTCTTTTACCTCATTTATGCCAAGATGATCGATATAAGTAGATTCCCGGGCAACTCCGGGTAATCAGCACGGGAATCTTAAAATAATTACGAAATACATTTGTAATTATTTTTCATTTTATTTATTCAACTAATCATAAGAAGTACATTAATTTTCGTACGCCAGATCATTTGTGAAAAGAAGATCGGGATGAGTACATTCCCATACAACGCCGGGTAAACCGCACGGGGTATCTAAAAATAATTATGATATAAATGTTTCCCTTTACTTATTTAACTAAACATAAAACATTAATTTTCGTATGTCAAGAAGCTCGTGATAAGTAAATTCCCGGGCAACGCCGTGTAATGAGCACGGGGTATCTAAAAAATATAAATTTATATTTTTTTTCCTTTTACTTATTCAACTAAACATAAAAGCACGTTAATTTTAATTTATTTAGGCGTAGCAGCGCACGCCGGGTATTAGCTAGTATAATATATAAAAATGAATGTTTGTTTGTTTGTTCGTACGTATTTATGCGCGGCCATAACCGTGGTCTGATTGTGATAGAGCTTTTTGAAAAATGTTCAGGAGATTCCGGGGATGAACGTAGGCTATAAGAGAGTTGTGATACTCAACTCCTACACCCTTAAAAATTGCCCTTTGTAGTGGAAAACGTGAAAAAAGTAGCTCCTTGGACGCTTAAATGGCTTACCCTGCCTAAACCATAACAAATACACAACATTAATCTACACAGAATTGAATATCTCAAAAAGCTCTACAAAAAAGTCACGCGAGCATATGTTTATATCTTACGGATAACTGACAATAACCATTTTTGTCTTTCATTGATGCCAACAAGATCAAGATAAGCACGTAGATTCCTGTGCAAGCATAGCAGCATATGGCGGGTATTCTTTTACGGATAACTCACAATAACGAATTTTGTCTTTTAGCTCATTTGTGCCAAGAAGATCGAGATAAGTAGATTCCTGGGCTACACCGAGCAATCAGCACAGGGAATCTTAAAATACATTTACGATATACATTTATTCTACTTATTCAGTTAATCATAAGAAGTACATTAATTTTTGTCTTTCAGCTCATTGATGCCAAGAAGATCGGGATGAGTAGATTCCCGGACAACGCCAGGTAAACAGCACGGGGTATCTAAAAATAATTACGATATAAATGTTTGCATGTACTTATTTAACTGAACATAAAACACATTAATTTTTCGTATTTTCAGCTCATTTATGTAAAGAAGATCGGGATAAATAGATTCCCGGGCAACGCCGGGTAATGAGCACAGGCTATCTAAAAAATATAAATTTATAATTATGTTTCCTGTTACTTATTCAACTAAACATAAAAGCACATTCATTTTCATTTATTTAGGCGTAGCAGCAGCACGCCGGGTGTTAGGTAGTATTGAATACGGTAGAATCTTGATTGTCAGTGTTCATTTCATCATAAACTGTCATCTCATAATTAATTAAAATAAATATTAGTGCACTTGTATGAGGCTGTTAAATAATACTCAACATTGAAAATTTTAAACATTATATGGGTACGGTCGTCCAAGCATCTCAAATTTTAATAAAAAAGACCAATTCGTAAACTACCGTATCTTGCTAAACTTTACATGAATTAGGAAATATGTAGAAAACGATTTCCATTGTTTTATTGTTGATAACTACAGACCGGATTTCTATGTAATCACATTTTTTCGGTACCTATCAGTCTGAAAACTTAAAATGTTAACGAATTAGTCATTATAACTATTATATTTCATGTTCATGATACATATTTTTACATATTCCGGTAAATACTATACATTGTAACATAAGTGCATATTATTTTAAATGCACAATTGAACGCACAAGTTACCGATGAGGTTCTGCGGTGTCAAGCGATCGTTTTCACTTAATTTTTTCTCACCTACAAAAAAAAAATCCTGAAAATATCGAGAAATATGTTGTGAATTTAACAATTTAATCGATTACCAAATCCCTTTACTATATACCTCATTTTTTATTTCTCCAGGCGTTAACATAAAGCTCTAAGAATTGAAAATAGGTATGTTTGAATAGTGACTACAACTGATTCAAGAACTACAGGGTTCTTCATTTATAACCTAATGGGCACACGGTATTTTGCCTGTGCGCGGTTGAATGTGTCACAGTAAACGCCATGTGCCCATTAGGTTATAAATGAAAAACCCTGTAATAAAGTAATTTGATTTTAGAGTTTTACTTTGCAACTCTCCAGGCATCCGAATATTTTGTGACCCCTTTCATTATAGCTGTGTTTCATGCCATAATAGACTTTAATTTGATGGGACAAACTGTTTTTATGTATTTAATTGTATAAAATCATGTTTTCGCCTTTTTATTTAAGGAGGGTGATAGGTGAAAAATTGACCATTTGAGATCAAAATTGGCGTTTTTTGTACTAAAAAATAGCCTGTGCTCTAATGTATATGTTGGCAAAGTTGCAGTGGCCTATGGCGCTTCGAAGTGCCCTAAATTACGTCAGAGTTAAAAGGCTGCGCCAGTTAAATACTATCTGCATACAAATCCTTAAGCTTGTTTTTCCACACTTTTATTTTCACTGCATTTTTGTACATTCAAAATTGAATGGTATTCAGAAATTTTGTCCTAGAAGGTTAAATGTTTACTTCATGTCCTAAAAGCAATGAGTAATACAGTAGTGCATGGGTTTCATGATTGAAGTAGAATTTTAAGAATTAAAAAATAAAATGTAATGCAATTATTATTTTTTTTGCAATTCCACGCATGAGTTACAACATTATTATTTTTCTCCGTTTGTATTCACATTATAAGAATTCTAATGCATGGTGTTTTTCTAAATATTTTAGGGGTCTTGTAAAAAATCAGACATTTTATTAAAAATTTGTGGAATCCATTTAATTATAGGCCTAATATATGCATTTTTTTAAATATAATGTTTAATAATTCATAAAATAAATGTCTTACAATAATGAAACTTAAATACATCATTATGTATTATGCAGTGAACATTAATGCAAAAAATCAAGTCTCTAGCTCAACAAATGTAGAAAATAGACATTTCACCCATCATCCCCCTTAAATAAAAGCAATCTAAAAACTTGTAATCGCATGGGAGAATGATAAAATTCTTGTTTCCGCCATTAGAATAAAACATTTTAACGTTTCTCTGTAATTTTTATATTACATATTTAGTACATGTTCTTTTATATTTTTTGTTACAAAGAGTGTGTACATATTTCATATAGTAGTGCTACATAAAAATTCGACCCCTTATTTTTAACATAAAACGTAATCGTATTTCTCCATTTAGTTTCATATAGTTTAGTAGCATATTTCAACATACTTCATTCCTCTCTCAGATAATAATTTAACAATTCCCCGAATACTAGGAACCCAGATTGTTATATAGGTTACATATTTCTTATTATTAAGTAATTTATCAAATGTTTTTGGATAATAAATTCATTTATTAAATAAATAATAATTGTATATTACATAACTAATTAAGTAATATCATTCATAAAAAAAGTTATATTAATAAAAATTACACATAGAAAGGGTCATGTAATATTATCAACAATACATAAGATTGGTCATTAAGATGCGACGAGCATGTAATTCGCATTCAAGAACAAAATTATAGCAAATTGGTTAGTAATTTCATATCTGAGCAAAGAAACCAAACAGAAGAACAATGTTTCGAAGGAAGGATGATATAATTCAAGATGTTCCATGTTTGGGAGAGGGAACTGGAGACACCTGAGAGGGGAAAAAATAAATATGGGAGTATTTCCCAAGAAAGATTGTGTCCAAAGAGAGCGTAAAGTCTTATTGATGAATTTTTTAAATAATTACGTAGTTTTCTAGACAATAACACCTTGGACAAAATAAAAAAAAATTGGATAAATTAAATATAACAATGTAGCACCAGCAGCAACAAGAATAGAAGTAAAAGTATAATAATACTAGTAATAGTAATACGTGGTACAGTCATTAAGTTTGAGACTGAGCGCATAGTTGTGCTGTGATGCACTATAGCGCATAGGTGGCGTCGTGTTATGGTACCTTGTCAGTTAGTCTCTCGTCCCAGCAAGAGACGGTTGAGTGCATGCACTACACGCAGAACTACAGCGATTGTTGTGACGGTAATTGGGAATGAGAATGTCGGAACTGGAGATGTCACCAGTTAGAGCAACATCAAGTTCTGTCAGAAATTAGGCGAGACCGCGGCCCAAAAAAGTCATGATGCTTAAAGTTACGGTGATTGTGAGGAAGCATTGAGTCTGAGTCTCAGTGTTGTGTTTAGATGGCACCGACGTTTTGTGCAAGGAAGAGGACAGTTTGGAGATGATGATGTGCAGTACTGGTCGCGCCACAAATAATTCGAAATAAATGCAAGATCGAAGAGTAGTAAGTAACAAGTAGAGAACTGAGGCGTTATAACCGCTCCCAATCAGTAGGCGATCTGGCAGCCCGCGGTGGTAAGGGGCCAGCCATGAGATACTTGCTACCAAATTCTGTCTGATGACCTGAACATGTCTCCTGTTACTCAGCACAGCGTGCCATGAATCCTGTCACAAGACCAACGTGATGACCGCATGACGATTTGTGGTGATTTCATCAGTAGTGTTGACGATGATACGACGTTTCTCAACCGGATAAAAACTGGAGTCGAAACATGATGTTTCCTTTACGATCCGCCATCTGGAAAACTCCATTATCACCACGAAAAGACAGGTCAAAAGGTAAGGTGATGCTTGAACTGTTTTTTTATTCAAATGGAATTGTTCACATGGAATTCATATCAGAAGGTTCAACTGTAATCAAAACTCGCTACAAAGAGATCCTTGGCCGTTTACGCGATTCAATTCGCCATAAGCGACCTCAGCTTTGGAGTACAAATAATTGGCTGTTGCTACACGATAACACCCCCGCACATCAATCTGTCATTGTCTAAGAGGAACTTGCAAGGCAACAGGTGATAGGTACCCTCCGTACTCACCTGATCTCCGCCATGCGATTTTTTCTCTTTCCTCGCATGGAAGCAATCATACATGAGCGTATATTTCATTCTTCTGAAGATGTCATGACTGCCACAAGAGAAATCATACGGGACCTTCCTGCCAACATCTTCTTTCAGCGGTGCTTACAGCAGCTATACCAACGTTGACAAACGTCCATAACGGCCAACGGCGACTGTTTTGAGGGAAGATGTGGTTCTGTTTAAGTGTACGCCGAGCTATCAACATGTTGTGAGACATCCAAATTCTTGTGGGTGCCTACCCTCCAGGCATAAAGTCTCAGATCTCGATGACTCCAGTAGTAGTAGCAGTAATAGTAGTAGAAGCAGTAGTAGTAGTAGTAGTAGTAGTAGTAGTAGTAGTAGTAGTAGTAGTAGTAGTAGTAGTAGTAGTAGTAGTAGTAGTAGTAGTAGTAGTAGTAGCAGTAGCAGCAGTAGTAGTAGTAGTAGTTGTTGTTGTTGTAGTGATAGTGATAGTAATAGTAGTTGAAATTCATTGACATTTCGTTTTTTGAAAGAAAAAATAAATGTAGACAATAACACTGCGCTTGTGCTAATTTCTGTTCCTCGATTAAAGAACAGAAAAAAATATATAAAAAGTACACACATTAACCAATACGCTATAAGCTGGAAGGTCGAGGGTTTGAATCCCGGTGGGGGTGAGGATTTTTAAACTGACCCAAACCTTCTGGCAGCAATATGGCCCTGGGGTCGTCTCAGCCTCTAATGAAAATGAGTACCAGACGCTTGTTCTGAGTGTAAAGGCGGCTGTCACGCAAGGTAGACAACCCGGCTGACATCTAATGCTAATTGACTAAAAAAAGTGGGAGCCTTAACGTCTTACTACCCCAAGGATCTCCTGAGGCCTGTAGTGGGATTACTTTACCTTTTTACACACATACTGTACATAAAAAAAGGGTAAACTGTAAACACAATTCTCTCTTCCTCTGTCTCATCCATGTATCTACATAGAGCATATATATTACATATGCAGAGTGCTTTGTATATATAAAATTTAGTCTACCAAAACAAAACACAGTAAATACACTATATATGAATAAATCAACCAAGACAACTCACTGTATAATAAAACTGAATATCGGAAACAATTACCATATTAAAGATATTATTATTAATCATAAAAACTCTTCAATGAATCCCAATTATTCCCTCAATTTATCTTACTGTACCCAATAATTTATATGTTTTATCTTCGTTTCGGCTCCTTTAGCGATCTTCAAACGCAAACATTCTATCATCCAACCCGAAAAACCTCTTCAGTGAGAAGGGTATACATGTTTCACACTTTTAAAATACAGTGAGGTGTATCAATATTAAAGTCTGTTAAACAAAAGAATGGAGTCAGGCGCAAATTCATAACACACAAAATACAATATGCCATCGTGAATATTCCGCTAAAAAGTCAGTATTCAATCTGGGATGCAGATTTGCCAAATCAAACTCACAAATACTAATAAAAGCAATCATATCAAGACAAAAAAAATATGCGAATTGATAACAACATGTATTTCGCCCTTAAACAGAGCATCTTCAGGATTGACACTTCAAACGCAATAACACAATTAAAAAATCAGACCTCAAGCTGTAACTTATTTACTAACATCTTAAGGTGGCGTCGTTCATTCATGGTAACATGCACGTCACCTCCATAAAATTCCTAATATACATAATTAACTCATTGCCCTATCGAACATAAGCTATCCAAACGTTCCTATCCTGAGCTAATGTTTACCAATCATCCCCTGTATAATCAACTTCCCTCCAATCATGGTTAATGTTATTCTTCCATCTTTCCATCTCATTCTTGGTATACCAACTGGGTGTTTTCCCTCTGGTTTTCCTGCAAGAAGCTTCCATGCACCTCTTTCATTTCCCATTCGTGTCACATGTCCTGCCTATCGCAGTCTACGAGACTTAACTATTCTTATTATATCTGACTTCCTATAAAGACAATGTAGTTCACTGTTATGTAGTTTTCTCCATTCACCTGTTTGTTCACCTCTCTTTGTCCAAACATTTTCCTAAGAACTTTATTCTCAAATATTAATGATCTTCTCTCCTCCCTTAAAGTAAGAACCCATGTTTCGCATCCGTATAACTGGGAGAATAACAGTTGTATATATTTTCAGTTTAACTTTTTTGAAAGTAGTTGGAACGACAAGAGTCCTTGTAATGCATTATAGCATGCAATTCCAGAATTGCTAATATACATAGAAAAATAATATCTTTGTTGCAAACAGACCAAAACATTCGCCGTCTTTTTAAAGGTAAAGAGCGTTTAGAAAATGATAAAAATATGGTATTTCCACGTTGGTCTGTGATGATTGCAACGGGGTTTATGTGGGCCAGACCAGCGGTAGTTTTAACGTTAGATATAAGGAATATGTTACCGCGTATAGGAATGATATCTAGAAAATCACACTTTATTAAACATTTACTTAATTCGAGCCATTCTTGCCTCTAATAATAGTTGTAGTGTTTTGCATGTTTGTGACAAGAGTTCCCGGATGTGTGTTTTGGAGCAACTTGAAATTTTAAAACATAAAAATAATGGACCTATTGCTAATGGATGATTCATTTAGGTAAAAATAAATCTAATAATTAGACTGGAAATTAAAAGAATAAATTTAACTATTTCAAGGAGTAGTTTATGTGTTCTGATGAATGAAAAAACAAGTTTTGTTTTATCTCTACTGGTGGCTTGTCATCTGTAGGTGACGTCACATGTCATTACCATGGACGATCGACGCCATCTTCAGATATTAGTTAATAATGTAAAGCGTGTGGTCTGTTTTTCTACTTGTGTTCTTGCGCTTGCAGTTTCAATCCTCATGATGCTATGTTTAAGAGTGAAACACGTGCTGGGCATGTTTGTTTTTACATTATTTTATTGTCTTTAATAGTATTTGTGATTTTACTTGGGCATGAAAGAATGAGTTCAAATCGGATCCCCAAAGCTGTTTATAATTATATACCAAGAGGACGAAGATCACTGGGCCGTCCTATGAAACGCTGGAGGGAAAATTTTCTATAGGATCGTAACAGGCCTTGGCCTAATACTTGGAAGGAAGAAGAAGAAGAAAGACTTGGGCAAATCTACATCCCAGATTGTTTACTGAATTTTACAGAATTATCACTAAAGTATACTCTTTATTTTGTATAGAATAATTTATCTCAAGTATAATGACGGAAAATATACTAAATGCAATTATACCCGTTGGTTTTACTAGTAACAAATGTACTCAGATAATTGTAATTTTAAGTAACAATGGGTATGTCGTATTCTAATGAAACTTTTCATCTCTATAATAATTATCTTCTTTATTAGGAATTTCTATACAATGCAGTAATTTTTCCTACAACCCATTGTAATTTTACTCCTCCATAAATCCCCATTCTTTGCATCACTCTATGTTAATCCTCTCGACACCGTACTCCTATGCTCTACTTCAACCCCCTGTTTTTTTTTTTTTTTTGGTCTCCTATTTCTTCTGTTGCCCTCCTCTTCAAAACTTAATATCGTTTTAGGTTTCCTGTTATCTGACATCCTCTTTACGTGGCCAAACCATTTCAGTTGTTGTCTTCAATAACTTTTAGAACATATTTTTGAACATTCGTTATTTCATTATTTCTCTGATTTTAGTATTTTTAAAGTTGTCTCTTCTTGAATTTGTAGAAGCTCTCCTCCAAAAGTCTATCTCTGACATTAACAGTCTATGTGCTAATAATTATATTTACTAATTTAAAATTATATTTTTATTTCGTATGATATAACACCCTGATTTGATTTATTTACATTTTTTTAAGTTTGGTATGCGAAAGGTTAAAATACATTCCATATTTATATTGATAGAATATTATGTTGATGTCACAATTCAGAAAACACGAGGTTTAGAAACAGCTAAATAAAACAGGTATTCAATTTAATATACCGCAAATATTTACGAACTGCCACAGAATGTAATATGTTTTAATTGTTTACATAAATTCTGCTAAATTTCCATCAGAATGATGTGTTTATAAAATTCAGTGCTGCTTTGTAACTCTAGAACTAATGCAAACATACCTTCATATAAATACAAACAGAAATCAAGAGGAATTTCAGTTGATGTTACACACAGAGAGACAAGTTTCTACCACTCTTTTTCCCTTTAAAGTGATTCAGAGCTCCATCCTGTTCAAACATAACCTTCCGCATGTAGAAATACATACATCCGCTGCTCCAAGCATTCCAAATAGACTCAATAATAGCTTTATATAGAGTATTCCTCAAACACATTAATCTTTTCACCATGAGCTCTACCATGAACTTTAGATATGGAGGAAAATGTCACGAAACACAAAAATTATTTGGAATTATAATATAGAACAAGCACAATATTTTTAAGTCAGACACTTCCCTTGACATTATATTTATCTATACATGGTAAACCAAAACTCTGCGGAAATTTTTCTCAATTTGTTCAGGGATATTTTCTCAGTGTTTTGATAGTAGGAACCCATGGTCTCTTAACTTGTATGCGTCAAACTGACTTAAAATCTTGAATTGCTTATTCTTCAGTAGCACATACAGGAATTTTAATTGGTGAATTAATAACATTTTCTTAAACTTCCAATTATATTTCTTACTATTTTGCGCCTGTATTTAGTTTATTTCTATTTTCATTATCAAGAGTATTTTTTTTCCTTTTTTAAGAGGGTTATACTAATTTGCCCTCCATGGTATCTTTACCTTGTCGTGGTGGAGTGGCTTGCGTGCTTAAATGATCCCCAGAGCTATGCCGGCGGTAGCATTGCTGCCGATGGGGTTGCCCATACCGGACAGGTCGAATGCGATAAGCCGGACGCAAAAAGTACCTTGGTCGAAAGAGTGACACTATTTCACCGTACAAATACAACCGTCAAGAAATGAGGACAAAAACCAATTTGGGGGGGTTCCATTGGGGGTAACAATTTCCGGAGGTCAAAGAGTATCAATTCGTGTTGATCGGGCAGAGACTTATTCCGGGAACCCATTCCATAGGCTCAAACACAGGGACATGTTCCTAGAAAGACGGAATGAGTTGAGAATAAAGTTCCTTAGGGAAAATGAAACAGGACATGGTGCAATGGGAACATAACAGGAAACTATATGGTCTTTATAGGAATCCACATATAATTAAGAAACAGTAAAGTTAGTATAAGACAGATTTTAGAAAAGAAATGGGAATATAATGGTATTGTGTAATCAACTATATGTAGACTTCAAAAAAGCATATGATTCAATTAAGAGGAAGAATTATATAGTATCCTGCTGGAGTTCGGAATTCCCAAAAAGTTAGTTAGACTTATACGAATGTGTCTAAATGGCTCAACGAGTAGGGTGCGTGTAGGCAAACAGTTTTCAGACACTTTTGAAATCCAGAATGGGTTGAAGCAAGGAGATGCACTATCTCCTCTACTATTTAATTTTGTACTAGAGCATGTCATTAAATCTTTAGAGAATAAGGAAGGCTTACAACTGAATGTATTAATAAGCTGTTAGTTTATGCTGATGATGTGGTACTACTGGCCGATAGCGAGAGAGATACTAAAGGCCAACACGCACACCACTATTGAGTAACACTAAGAAATTATGACTGGAAGTAAATATCAGTAAAACTAAATATATGGTCCACGTAGAAATACATTATATAATGGAAATGGACAGCTAATGACAAATGAGGGAAATTTGAGGAATTGGCTGAATTCAAATACCTAGGAACAATAATCACAATAGGAATGAGATGCACAAAGAATTAAACATAGGCTCAATTCTGGAAATGCATGCTATTATGCATTGCAGAGACTTTTGATGTCCCAACTCCTTTCAAAAAACGTTAAGCTGAAAAACTATTATTCTACCATTTATTATTATGGGTGCGAAACATGGACTCTTACTTTAAGGGAGGAAAGGAGAAGTTACGAGTATTTGAGAATAAAGTTCTAGGAAAATTTTTGGACCAAAGAGAGATGAACAGACAGGTGAATGGAGAAGACTACATAACAATGAACTACATGGTCTTTATAGGAAGCCAGATATAATAAGAACAGTTAAGTCCCGTAGGACGCGATGGGCAGGGACATGTTGCACGTATGAGGAATGAAGACGTGCATGGAAACACTTCTTGTAGGAAAGCCAGAGAAGGAAAACGCCCAGTTGGTAGACCAAGAATGAGGTGGGGAGAACCAACATTAACTATGATTTGAGGGAGTGGATAATACAGGAAATGATTGGAAGGCATTGGCTCAGGATAGGGATGTATGGGAGAGCTTATGTCCGCGCGGCCATGAACCTACGGGTTCGATAGTGCCAGTGAGTAAGTAAGTAAGTAAGTAAAGTCTCGTAGACTGCAATGGACAGGACATGTGGCACTAATGGGGAATGAAAGATGTGCATGAAAGCTTCTTGTAGGAAACCCAGAAGGAAAACGCCCAGTTGGAAGACCAAGAATGGGGTGGAAGAATAACATTAACTATGATTTGAGGGAAATAGATTATACAAGGTATGATTAGAAAACATTAGCTCAGGATAAGGTTGTATGCAGAACTTACGTCCGCGCGGCCATGAATCTACGGGTTAGATAGTGCCAGTGAGTTAGTTATTTATACTCGTTTGAGTTAGGATATTTTTTAGTTTTTCTAGCCTGGGCGTATATACAGTGATGGTGGCTCATTACCGAATAACTTCATTCTTTTCGTTTTGTGGAAAGTTTTCATTGTAATTGATACTTCACAGACTATGATGGAACACCAGAACATTTTGGACAGGAATACCTAGATGAATAGTTCGGACAAAGATGGATTAGTTGTAGTGGTACTGTTCCATGGCCAGCCCGATCAGCAGATCTGACAGCCAAGATCGTTTTCATCTGGGATCACGTGAGGAGTCTGGTGTTCGTGGCATTGACATGGTTGATAGGATACTAGCAGCCGCTGGCGATGTGTGCCAAATCTCCTTGGATTCTAGAGTGCGTGGAACAATCCATAAGGCGTCGCTGGGAAGTTCGACGTGATTATGACGGTGAACATTTTGAATAATGTTTTTAAACAGTGTAACAGCAATCATATTCTGAGTAAACAGATACAAAGGTCACTGAGTTATACAAAGCGGAAACAATTAAATAGTTCGCTAATAAACCACTGGAGACCATGGGTTCCTTACATCAAAACACTCAGTACATCAGTGAACAACTTGTGAAACACTGTCGGTAGAGTTTGACTTCAACCTGTGTAAAATAAAACAAATAGATTTATTTTGGAAAAAAAGAGTAATTTAATTTCAGTTTTTAGATTATATTTATTTGTTGAAAAATTCTTTGAACATTTATGTAAGTAAAAAATGAATTATTCAAAGATAAAGGAAAGCATTTTTAATTACTTGTATTTTTATTAAATAGTTAATTTTAGGAGTGGTGCAGGAAGGAAAATAATCAAGCACACCGTCATATAATTACATCATCACAAAATTTATTGAACATGCAAGGTTATCTCCGAAACACCTAAAAACTCGACCACAAGCACAACATAATATTCGAAATATCACAAGAACTCTTATGAAGACACTTAGTAACTATCAGTTTTTTTTCCGGTTTCCACACTTCCATAAATCTTTCATACCCAAATGCACTTCACTCAAAAAATGGTCTGATTCCTTAAATCATCGATTTATTTTTCTTATGCTTTTATTTGTAATACTTACTTACTCACTGGCACTATCGAACCCGTAGGTTCATGGCCGCGCGGACATAAGTTCTCCATATATCCTTATACTGAGCTAATGCTTTCCAATCATTCCCTGTATAATCTACTTCCCTCAAATCATAGTTAGTGTTATTCTCCCACCTCATTCTTGGTCTACCAACTGGGCGTTTTCCCTCTGGCTTTCCTACAAGAAGCTTCCATGCAAGTCTTTCATTCCTCATACGTGCAACATGTCCTGCCCATCGCAGTCTACGAGACTTAACTGTTCTCATTATATCTGGCTTCCTATAAAGACCATGTAGTTCATTGTTATGTAGTCTTCTCCATTCACTTGTCTCTTCATCTCTCTTTGGTCCAAAAATTTTCCTAAGTACTTTTTTGGATCAAAGAGAGATGAAGAGATAAGTGAATGGATAATACTGCATAACCATGAACTACATGGTCTTTATAGGAATCCAGATATAATTGTAATATCGATAATAACCTTAATTATTAACGCGTATTTCCATACACAAGTAACACACACTCTACAACCACACACACACACACAAGCCAAAATAAAATAAAATATGTCCCAATAACAACCCCATTGACCAACATCTGCACTACACACAAGCCCGCGGGTACGCACACACATACACTTCGTCGAAATCATAGTTACATGCATAAAATAATAAAATTGAATTGAGATAGAATATTTCATTTAACAACGCTAGTAATTAGACATCCAAATACAGTTGGTCATCAAATGCCCTGTAACAGTATCTTCTTTAATGGTGCTTTAATAAAGAGTATAATGTAAACACGCAGGTTTTAAGTACGAATTCCTTGGTAACTATATTAGCAAGTGTTACGTATACCTTCACTTACAAATTAATGATTTAGACAATTATTCGTGCATTTTTCATAAGTAATGCCACGAGTGATTTCCAAATCATCGATAAATTCAGGAGTCACAAAGTGACGGTTAATTTATCTAGAGTATTTGGAAATCAAGAGTGGCATTTGTTAGGGACTATTTGACGAATAAAATTAAGCTATTTACTCACAAATCATTATTTAAATATAGTTATTTTAAAATATTTATATATTTAATGTAAACGGCGATGTTTGAAAACAAATGAGAAATGTTTGGTTGTTTAATGTGTTCATTTCACTGCAACTAGATCATATTATTTATTGACCAATAGGATTGCAATATTATAAGAATGCACCCTAGTGGAGAAAAAATTAAACATTTATCAAACTGTATATTATAACCAACATAATAGGTTATTAATTATTTTTTAGGAAACAACTCCGTGAAAATCATTATTATAACGTAAATATTAAACACACAATTATTACCAAATGTGTAGTTGGAAGAAATCTGTTCATTATTTGCTACATTCAACCTATTTGTTCGAGAGTCAGTCACTGCAGAATAACGGTCATGATCTGTTCGGAATATTAAATAGGAGGAGCTTTCTTTAGTATGTTAAACATAAGTAGATAAATATCAAGGTGAAACAGGACTGTGATTGGTTGTAAAACAAAATTCAATGAAACGTGATTAGTCATTGACTCCCATTTGGAGCATGAGTTAAATAGTCAATCATAATATTAATACCCTGATTTTTTTACAAAGTGTATTTTCGACGTTAGAATGAGATTTTTTTGCAATGGTATTTTCCGATCCCCTAATTAGGAAATTAAATAAGCATTTATCATAATTAATGGAGTCAGGCTAACTTGTAGAAATTCATTGTATATAAAATAAAACAATTTACGTTAGTAATAATTCCGCTAAGTGAGCAATCAATCTGGAATGCAAATCTGTCCAATTAAAACACAAATACCAGATAAATTTGTGTATGTTTCCTGTCTTGTTGTTCACTTTTACTGTATCTGTGGTTTTAATTGTACAGATTTGATTCATTGCTGAATCTTTACCCGAATCACTACTAAGGTAAATTGTTTAATTTTGTATAGTCATTTATTATTAAGTAGCTAATGCCCGGCGTGCGCTACTACGCCTAAATAAATTAAATGTGTTTAATGTTTAGTTGAGTAAGTCCAAATACAAATAATTATAAATTAATATCGTAATTATTTTAGATACCCCGAGCTGATTACTGGGCGTTATCCGAGAATCTACTTATCCCGATCTTCTTGGCACATATGAGCTGAAATACAAAATTGTTTATTACGGGTTATCCGTAAAAGAAAACCCGCCGTGCGCTGCTTACGCTTGTCCGGGAATCTACTCATCCCGATCTTCTTGAATGAGCTGAAAGGCAAAAATGGTTACTGTGAGTAATCCGTAAAAAATAGTCATTTGGTATCGCAGACATTTTAAATATGTTTTTATATTCAGTTCTGTGTACATTAATTTGGTGTTTTTGTTATGTTTTAGGCAGCGTAAGCCATTTAAGCGTCCAAAAAGCTACATTTTTAGTGCACCGACGTCCATTTTATTAATCCCGCCCCTATAGTACGTAGAGTAATATGTTACATACTTCAATTGTCCCAGAAAAGTTCTCTAAATGATGGAAGAAATCCCAATCAAATCAGTCAAGTAGTTTTTGAGTCTGTGAAGGACAAACAGACAAACTATGACTCATTTTATATATAGAGATACTACACCAGGGAACGCATAAAGTTGCAGACACGTAATGTGTTTAAAAAATGTGGAGACGTGCAGAATATAGGCTTATCCGAACTCCCTGGGTGCTACATGACCTAAGATTCTCAGCCATTTCAAGACAGAAATGAAGTAAAAAGGAAATAAGCATTATTTCATCAAACGTAATAAGTCTGAATATGTTTCTAAGCTATATTAAAACTAGAGAACTGAATGCAGAGAAATGTGACGTATAGATATTATTTCTCTATAATAACTTAACATGAAGTTGAACTCATGTATTATATAGAAAATCTGTAATAGTACTAATTTAAAGAATTTGCCTACCATTATTTTAAATACGTTCTACCTTCATAATTTTGTTCTTCTTTACTGGCTTGTCAAAATATATTTAGAATCAAAACCACAAACAATACAGGGCGGAATATTTACAAAGGCTTGGTGGAAGTGGTGTAAATGATTTGTCGGTTTGAAGGGATGTAGCGAGAGGAAATACGTACAACACACCCCAATGTTGATATGAACATACCCCGGTCTTTTGTATATGTGGGTGCCCTATTGTGTTGTATGTCCAGGAAATTAGGCAAGCACACGCTAACGCAACACTGTAAGAACATCCCACCTCTGTGACCAAAACCATAGCTTACGTTTTCGCCTTGTATCCTGCTCACATACAAACTCAGTATCTAAATTTAATACGAAGAAGTTCTTATTCATTATTCTGGAACTTCTATCAGATGTTTCAGAAATATGAAAATAAATTAAATAAAAACTGAAACATATTCAACTACAAATGCAATGTACAGCGCTATTCAGAAAGATGGAACAGACTTCAAGCATTTATTTCTGCAAACTGCAAAAAAATAGAAACACGATTGCAACGTTTCTGGAAAGATAAAAGTTCAAATGCCACTATTTTATGCATTCAATATGAGCACCACGTGTCAGACGACGAATATCAAACCGGTGACTCATTTCTTGCCACAGACGAATCAGCTAGTCTCTATATAATCGAATTCACAGCTTCAACAACTCGATGTCGCAGATTTTAAAGAGGGTCAGGCACAGGGGGCATAAAAAACACGGTCTTTTACATATCCTCACAGATACAAATCACATAGAGTTAGGTCTGGTGACCTGAAAGGCCAATCCAACGTCCTGCTGTGTCGTCATTTTAATACAAACAATCAACATGACAAGCAATAGCGCCAATGCGGCTGTGATCGGAACTTCAAACTTTTCTTTTTCCAGGAATGTTGGAATTGTGTTTTTATTTTTGTGGTTTGGAAAAAATAAATGTTTGAAGTATGTTCTTTCTTTTTAAATAGCCCTGTATATTAACTGAATTGCTGTGTATTCAGATATGTTAATTTTCGGATGTGATAAATGAACGGTAATATATTTCATAGAACCTCATTTACAGACGCTTAAAATTTAACAAGGAAACTTTAAACATTGCATGCTGAAACGTACCTTAAAATTTCTCTCAGAGAAGCGTTGTGATGTAGTATACTAAGGCATTGTTAAAAAATAACTACCGCTTTTAACTGCAAGGCATTAAAATCCAGCGCCAAATGTATCATTTAAACTACAAGAAAGAAATACAATTCCTGGCTTGGTGAACCGAATAACCCTGACAACCTGCCATCCGCACTGAAACCCGCTATACTCCACTCCTCTCTTTCTAAGCAGGGTCGTCAATTGTCTTCGCTCAGTGAGTTGCCATTGCTGGATTCTGGCTTCGATTTCAGTTTAAAATTATAGATATTTTTATGGGCACGGTCGTGGTATGTCACAACATTTGCCTGGGGGACATTTCAAGGTAGGTTTGAGCACGCAATGGTAGAAAGTTTCCTTGTAAGATCTTTTCGCTCCTGGAGTATTTCGTGTTATCCAGTATTTGTATCTTGTTTGTCACTAGTTTTTCAAGTAAGATTCATATCTTGTTTGTAATGGTTATTCGTGAAGCTTCACTGATTCAATAACCTGATCAGCGAACAATAAAGAAATTGCAAGAGCCTTTATCGCATCAGGATAGGCAAAAAATATTATAATCTTTAATGAATAAAGATTGATTTCATGACAGCAAACACATAGTTAATGTAATATATACGTAAAATTGGTATGTTATGTATTATTATTACTATTAGTATTCATTATTATTATTTCTTAGAAGTTAAACTCTGTAAAGTACGTTTTATATATACATACAGAGTGTATAAAAAAGAATGTCGCTAACTTACATGGTTGAAAGTACAATATTTTGGAGGCCAGGGGTTCTATAATGGTTTAATATTCTTAGGGAAAATAAATCAATGGTGACAGTATAATAATTTAAAGACGTTTTTCCTGTTTTTCGTTATATGATTTATTGTGATTACGATAACAGGAGCAACAATGTCCCAGAAAACATGGGTCCGCATATGAGCCGTTTGCGAGATAATTACGAATGTATGGTTACAAGCCGCCACTGACGTCATTGTTTGTAACATCGTACTGTTTACTACTTGCGCACTTGAAGCCGTCCTATGTTCTTTGTTTACAAAACTGAACATTGCCGAGAGGTGGAGTTGTAATCAAACCATACACGCAGAACGTACAAGACGGATACAGTAAACAGTATCAAAAGATATCAGTCTCGTCTGAGGAATGCTACTTGTGCTGTGTTGTAGTTACAATGGAACCTTACAGTAACGAAGATATGCGGATATGCATTTCATGTACGGTAGGGCTAATGGCAATGCACGGAAGGCTGCACGCTTGTACCAAGAAACATATCCTGATCGAAGACACTCCGGAAGTCCTACATTTACAAGGGTCCATCAGCGCCTGAGAGAAAATGGGGGTTTTGCACATGGCAGAGCAGTAGGTAGGCCTGCTCGCATTACGCCTGAGGTTGAGGATATGGTGTTGAAAGCAATACAGCTCTCTCCAGGAACCTCGACGAGAATAATTGCCACACAAGTGCCATTACAAGCCACAGTAGTGTATGGAGAATTTTACAGCGCTATTTACTGTACCCTTACCACCTCCAACGAGTTCAATGCCTCAATGTTGCGGACTTTGTTCCTAGAGTGATGTTTTGTCAGTGGATGCAACAACAGACTGTAGTCAACCCTCGTTTCGCATGTAACATTTTATTTGCAGTTGTGGTTAGGGATACTAAGTGATAATCTCATTGGGCTACACATTCTTCCACAAAAACTTAATTGACGGAGGTACCTTAGGTTTCTGTGGCGTCATCTTCCAGGATTGCTTTAGGATGTTCCCCTTCAGCAACGTCGGAGTTTATGGCACATGAATGATGGAACTCCGGCATCTTTTGCTGCTGCCGTGAGACGGCATCTAACGTGCAGATACGGCCAAAGATGGATAGGTCGAGACGGATCTGGCCTCCAAGATCACATGATCTAAATCCTTTGGATTTTTGTGTCTGGGGTCACGTCAAAAGCGAAGTGTCAGCATACCCATTAACACGGTTGAAGAACTGGAGCAGAGAGTTATACATGCTTGCCAAGAATTCAAAAATGATCCAGGGGTTTTCGAAAGAATTCGACATGCATTGCAGAGACGAGCACAGTATTGCATCCAGATGCAAGGAAGACACTTCTAACAGCTCCTTTAACAGGTAACCCATAAGTGAAGTGAACTGTGAAATGTGAACTAAATGAGATAAAAAATTAATAGTAAAGTCTAAATTCAAATTAATTTGTACTAACTAGGACGATGTTTACAATGAAGTCAGTGGCGGCTTGTAACCATACATTCGTAATTATCTCGCAAACGGCTCGTTTGTGAACCCATGTTTACTGGGACATTGTTGCTTCTATTATCGTCTACTTTCAACCATATACATTTGCGCCATATTTTTATACACCCTGTATACTTATCGCGTTTTTCATAAATTATGACATATATATTTATTTTTATTTTGTGCATTTCTACTTGATCGAATTAAAAAAAATCGTACGGATTAATCTCTGCTATGATAAATAAAAGATTATTATTTTGAGAATAAATCCTTAAGAAAAAATTTTGGCCAAGGAGAGACGAACAGACGTGTGAATGGAGGAAACTAAACAACAATTAACTAAACGATCTTTATGGAAAATCAACTATAATAAAACAGTTCAATCTCATAAATTGAAAAGTGCAAGACATTAGTCACAAATGGGGAATGGTAGAGGGGCATGGAAACTGCTTGTAGGAAACCCTGAGGAAAGCACCTAGTAAGTAGACCAAGAATTCGGTGGCATAATAATATTAACCTTGATTTGAGGGAGGTAAATTGTACAGAAAATGATTAGAAGACATCTGAGGATACGGATAAATTGAGAGCTTACATCAGAGCGACCATGAACCCGCGGATTCGATGGTGCCAGTGAGTTGACTTTTTTAGTTACTGTTATTACTTTTATGTGCATTATGTTAATTGTAATTTAGATATAAGGGTCATGAGTATCAACATATTTTGCTTTCCATAAGATATTCACAAGTTCAAAGTAAATGTAGACCTCTTTTTTTATAAGTGAAACAGAGTCCAGTTTTCCACATGAGTTGCCATAAGCCAATATTAAACATCGCCTCTATATATATTGCATCCGCTTTACAGTTTATCAACATACTCTGTGAGATATTGCTGTTTCGTGACTCGAATATTCAGTGGTTCGTTGAAATGTTCAACAAAGAGTTTATTTTGCTGAAGCCTGTCATTTGTTATCTAAGGAAGGTTTAACTTGTGTATATGAATTTCCTATAAAAATATATTGTCGTAGTAATACAAATAGCGAGAGATCTTTAGGACGTCCAAGGAAGAAATGGATTAAAATCCAGCCTTGAGAACATATCAGACCTACAGGACTTATACTTGTATGGGAAATGGTAATACGGAACCAGTAAAATGTTATAAAAACTATTTTGCGAAAATTACTTCTAGTTGTCGTAGGAGGAGGAGCACTTTATTTAACAACTCTCTTTAACAACTCATTTCACGAATTATGTACGTAAAAGCTGGGAGTCAAAGGGCCGACATTGTTTGTTCAGAGACTCATTCTTAAATCTACGACAACACGACCCTCGATTTTTTTCCGAAGCAAATCATACTCAGGATTTTTACGTCCTGAAAAATTTCATCAAACGCAGTCGAGTTTGATCCGCATTAGGTGTAGTAAAACTATGCATTTATACGCAAATGCATTTTGTTTCTTTTTCATTAATGAAATTTTATTTACCTACAGATTTTCAATGTTTACACATCTTTGTGTGCCTAAGTTTTATTTTCCTTCTCCCCTCCATTTCCTAATACTTTCAAATAATAATAATTATTATCATTATTATCATTATTATTATTGTTATTATTATCGTTATTATTATTGTCATTATCATTATTATTATTATTATTTATTTATTTATTTATTTATTTATTTATATACAGATTTTAATGTTTACATATCTATCTGTCACAAGTAAACTGAAAATATCTGAAACTACAACAAATTTTATAACTTTATAATCTATTCTACAGGAACATTTTAATACTAATAATGTTCATCGTTAAAAACCGTTGAGGTGGATAGTCATAAAATAAAATAAGTTACGACAACACTGCATTAGGACCAGCACCCAAACACCACATCAAGTAATGTAGCGAAGAAAGACCTGCTGAAGATGGAATGGAGATTCTGAAAGGCCTACAGACCAAAAAGCATACATATTTTATAAGTAGAGGTCGACGGCTCTGACCTAAGAAGGTAAATTTTAACTTATTTTATTTTATGACATCTTTCTGTATCTAAAGTTTTATTTTTCTTCTCTACTCGTCTCTATCCATCCAATCCATGCCCTCTAGTCCTCTAGTTTTCATTCCAGTTCTTATTTGTTTGCATCCACGAATTTCGAGGTATTCCATTGCTTCTTCTTCCGGGTGGACACCATTGAATGTTTTCCTGGGTAACATATCTTCTTCCGTTCGTCATACGTGCCCATAGCAATTTAATTGTTTATATCTGTGGAAAGCAACGGGAAGTTACCACACCTACAATTCCCTAGTAAAGCTACAAGCATAGCTTGAAAATGCTCTGATTGCAGTGAAGGACCTGCCTTCGGACAGAATTACTATGGATGGATGGATATCTAATATTCATTTTTTCTCGTATGACAGTATATCCTATTTTTTCTAATTTTGAACATTTTGCTGCTCTCCTCAAGAAATTAATTTCCATCGACATAAGTTTTTGTTCTAAGTTTTTCTTGAATTTCCAAACTTCAGCTCCATATGTGACAGTACGTACTTCTCACTATTGAATTATATATTTGTAACCTACTTTTTCTGGTTAGGTCTGTTCCATAAGACTCCTTCTTCTTCTTCTTCTTCCTTCCAAGTATTAGGCCAAGGCCTGTTACGATTCTATAGAAACTTTTCCCTCTAGCGTTTCATAGGACGGCCCAATGATCTTCGTCCTCTTGGTATATAATTATAAACAGCTTTGGGGATCCGATTTGTACTCATATTTTCAAGATGGTGTTTCCAATTTAGTTGATACTGTTTAATATATTCCAAAATTGGCGTAGTCTTCAATTCTTTTAAGATATCGGTGTTCCTTTTCCGATCCCATCTGGCATAACTCGCTGTTATGCGCGTGAATCTCATTTCACATGCCGTTATTCTGCTTTAATGTTGTCTTTTTAGTGTCCATGCATCACTACCATAGGTCAACACTGGTCTAGCCAAAGTGTTATATAAAAGTGTAATCTGGTGTTTTTTGTACAAGGGATGGTTTCATAACTTGATTAATAATTCCCAAACTTTTATTATAACTAGTAATTTTTCATCCCATAAGACTCCATTCATAATAATAACAATAATAATAATAATAATAATAATAATAATAATAATAATAGTAACAATAATAAGAATAATTAATTTAAACTGGTGAGTTAATGCAATAAGGCGTTCTCTTCTACACAACCAGTGAATAATATTAAATACTAAAAAAATACACAGAATCATTCCATTCCATAAATTCAGTTTAACCTCTTACCTTATAGGTACTTTTACATGTCACACGCCTTATAGTGACATGAACTGTCGGGAGAGGGACTTTAACTATGGTTCACATACATTAATGTTTGACCACACGAAAATATGGAGAGTTTCCAGAATGAGTGAACAGCTCAACGTCGGGCCTTCTCCGAGACAACACTACATTAAGACGAAACACGCCATTTACAAACATTCATGGTGAATACGATAATGATGATTATGACGGCCAGATGATGTTCGGGGACCATTTGGACCTCAACGTTTTCTGACATTTGTCTTACAGATGAGAACATAGGATTATAACATATAAATATGTATAATATTTAAACACGTTTAAATAAATTTTAAATTAATCCAGTCAATAATATTAGATAAGCGAAAAATCAGACATCAATTAATCAAGTGAAAGGCCAATTACAAATAAATAGATTTAAATTTATTTTTTGGTCAATGTAACTAATTTCTTATACTTATCAATATTGTACTGGAAGTAAGTCAACGTTCCCATATCTAACCAGGTTGCTATGCAAACAAAAGAAATCGCAATGCTGATACGGACTGAAAAAGCACACGTTCGGTAAGTAGAATAAAACATTTCTTGAATGTTTTGTACACTAACTGGTACCTTTCTTTAGAATTTTCCGGAATTAATGCAGAACATCCCACTCTCCAGGCTTCTTCGATTTCTCTGTCATCTACCATGACTCCTTCCATAATAATATTATCAAACAGATTCTAATCACGGTACTACATATAAAAATGTCTCCACAGCCAACAATCCTTGCTTATGATAAGGTACATAGCAACCCTATTAGGTTCGTCTTCCGGGCATATAGGCCGTGGTCCAGTCGTTCTTCTACTCGACGTTTCGTCTACTGCTGCGGTAGACATCTTCAGGAGATACTGCGAGCTCTCTGTGAACTCCTCAACAGTCTGCAGCCGACTGTTGAGGAGTTCACAGAGAGCACGCAGTATCTCCTGAAGATGTCTACCGCAGCAGTAGACGAAACGTCGAGTAGAAGAACGACTGGACCACGGCCTATATGCCCGGAAGACGAACCTAATAGGGATCAAGACGCCGGCCGTGAAAGCCTACAGTTATACGTACATAGCAACGATCACCAAATATATTTTTCATAGAAGTAATTTACATCCAACCAATATTTTAATTCATTTATTACTATATTTAATAAACATTAGTCACATCGACCAAAAAATAGTATGCAATACACATGAGGTAAGCATGTAACAGATCTCGAAAACTGAAAAATCTCGGCGCAAGCGCCTCTTTTTTTCAAACTTTTTCTCGATCAGTAACAAGTGCTTACCTCACTTGTATCGCAATATATTATTACAGAAAAGCAGATCATTATATCTTGTGGTAAGAGTGTAGCAGTAGAAACGGTATGGGAATTGGAATAATGAGAGGGTTTGTGTTGTGGGATGTGAAGTAAGAAGTTCTGGTGCGATCGTGTATTCAATCTATTGTGACTGGGAGATAGCAAACCGAGAGGGTAAATAGCTTGATGTAGAGGTACCGGGTATGTATAATTTTGAATATCAAAATAAGAAAATACATTTTTCTAAGATAACAGAGATGAAGCCAACATTTGATAACACATAGGCTATAACATATAATCACTAGTAAATTCTCGTAAAAGTATCTACAAAGGGAGAAATTAAACTGTGGAAAAGAAAATAATGAGTTGAGAACTAAAAAAAAAGACTATAACTTCATGCATTTAACTATTGTTAATGATTTTGTTAAGTGAATTTAAAATTAGATCAATCTTGTTTCAAAATAAATATTTCCTTTGAACTTTAAACGTTGATTATATATTAATAAACAGTATTTCTAGTAATGTATTATTATACCAGTATTCGCAATTTGTAGCGCATTTGTTCGAGTTGTGGAAAATCTATAAATCAAGAAAAAATCTCTTAAAAAATTTAAATAAACATTCAGTAAGGCATCCTCATATGTATACTGTTCGCCGCGTTCTTTTGTCAGGGCAATCTTCTATAAAAATGTAATAGCCATTCTTTATAGCATATCCATAGTTCTGCCACCAATCTTAATTTATCTGAGAATATCCATTTTGCAAGGTTAGATTTAATAGAGAGTTATAAAATGTAATATAAAAATTTAACATTTTCATTGCATGCAAAATGAACTATAAACTGATATATTACCTATATAAATATACTCGTAGATAGAAATTACCTTATTAGGTTGTTTCAGACATTCCATTAAAAATGAAAACCCATCATATCAAAAATAAAATACATGCAGCTATGAAAACATTGTCAGTCTGGATTAAATCTAATATTATTATTATTATTATTAACCATCTCTTGAACTTAGCCTACTGTCCAATGGGCTAGGAACATCGACATAAGCAAAGATCAATTCACTTAGAAAAGTAATAACTATTATTATTATTATTATTATTATTATTATTATTATTATTATTATTATTATTATCATTAACCATCTCTTGAACTTAGCCTACTGTCCAATGGGCTAGGAACATCGACATAAGCAAAGATCAATTCACTTAGAAAAGTAATAACTATTATTATTATTATTATTATTATTATTATTATTAATATTATTATTATTATTATTATTATTGCACTATGTAACATGATTTTTTAATATGAATATTGTACAGTCACTGACATTTTCTAACTGTATAGGTCTACACATGAAAAGCGTAGGAGGTATTATTTATTTCAATTTTTTATTTGAAAACACTGGATTCAACTATAAAATAGACAAATGAAGTTAGAAAAACAACTTGTGAATCAAAATTTGAGCATATTTGTACTCAACCTGTAAAATAACGAAGATAAATTTACACATGATTTGACTTCCAAGGTTTACATGTATACAAAAGATGACTTCCAACAAATCAGATATAATATCAGGTTTTCATTGTGCAAGTACTATCATAGGTAGGCGATGACATTTATATCACATAAGCGGTTTTTTCGCTTTATATTTCTTAAATGTTTATGTATTTTATAATAAAACATTACATTTTCGTTGTAAAATATTAATATTTAATAATAGATTTATTATTCGAAGATATAAAACGCAAAACCTGTCCCTGCAAACATGCTTCCACAGTTTTATTGAAGTGAAAAAGGTGAGCATGGAATTTGGGACTTTGAGCAACATCCTCAGCCCATTATATTTAATACTTTACTATGGTCTCAATCAACTGCACATAGTTTTAGTCTTTAGTATTTTCCAGGAAACCCCTAAAACAAGCTCACAAGCTTCTTAATTTGTGATGAGATGAAGACACCGGCTCCTAAGGTACATAAAAGCTGCTAATTCTTTGTTAAGAGATTTAGCAAATTGCTTTATAAGTCCCAGTTTAATGTGCAACGGTGCCATTAGAATCTCTGAGGTCCAGCAGTGACTTCCAGCCTCACAGGAACCCTCTCCACTGTGACTATTTCTGCTTCTGGTAGTCTGTTGTGGTTTCCTGGCTATCCCAAATTTCGGTAAGTCCATTATTGTACACCCATTAAGAATGTCACCATTTTCTTATATATCGCAGCTGACATGGGGTACCTCAATGGTTCATTCTAATCCCCGATTGACGTCTCAAAATACCCCTATTGTCCGTCTGGCTTAACTTTGCAAGAAATTTGTAGAAAGAGACAGCTGTGCTAGCCTCTCCCACAACCACCAGTGTTGTCGATGTTTCTTCACCAGATGTTAATAGTGGTAGGGGGCAAGACGAAAACTGACAACAGGGTGGGGTTCTTTCTTTTGCAACTGAGCGAAAACGGTCGAGGATCTACCCTTATATCCCCATCCCTCTCTTTGCCAAGTTATGCCAGGTATACAATAGTAAGTCTCACACTTTGTAGAGTGATGCATTATTGAGGAATATTTTCCTGTTCGTACGAGAAACTGACCTCAAACCTTCAAAAATGTGTCTGCTGGATGCTTACATCCTCTACATGTCAACTTGTAAACATAAGTAATACAATAATTAATTAATTAATATGTCTCATGTTATAGTATACCCAGAATTCAACTTATCAGTAGCGTAATTTTTTAATTATATATACGAAATTTAAAATATTTTGTACAAATAATATGAGACCAAAATTTGTGAGAAATAACCAACATTGACTTCATATTTCAGACATAACATATTATAAAATAACAATATAAATCCAGAAATAGACACAAAGTTAAAATTTGTTACAAATCGTTATCATCATCACCATCAAAATGTATGTGAATCACAATTACATGCAAAACCCCCTGAATAACAATCAACTACCTGCTAGTTACTTTGAACTCGACAGAGGCATGCAAAATCTTTGGTTTTGTTTTATTGAGCTATTGTTTTGAGTTTTTATCATTGTTCAGAAATTTCCTTCCAATGTGATCAACTTCTGTAACTTTAAGTTCAGTTTCTGTAGGATATAAAGTAATGTAATGGCTTATATATGACACGCATGGAACTGACTGTGAGAACATAGGCATAGGTTGAACAGTTGAATTTCCATTGCAACATCTCTGTATTTTCTGTAATTTCTCTGGTATTCCTGTAAACTATATGTGTTGGAGATAGCTATATGGAACAAGTGACTGTGAAATTCAACGGTTTTTAATGTCTATTATTATTATTATTATTATTATTAATATTATTATTATTATTATTATTATTATTATTATTATTATTATTATTATTATTAGTTCTGGTGGGGTCAGGATTTTTAAACTGGCCCAAACCTTCTGACAGCACTATGCCCTGAGGTCGACTCAGCCTCTAAAGGACATGAGTACCAGAAGCTTGTTCTGGGGGTAAAGACGGCCGTCACGCAGGACTGACAACCCAGCTGACATCAAGTGCCGATTGTCCGGAAAAGTGACCCCAAGGGCCTCCTGAGGCCTATAGTGGGATACATTTATTATTATTATTATTATTATTATTATTATTATTATTATTATTATTATTATTATTATTATTATTATTATTATTATTATTATTATTATTATTATTATTATTATTATTATTATTATTATTGAACAGAGACGTGAATGGAGAAGACTACCCAACAGTGAGCTACATTATCTTTATTAGAATAAGAACAGATTACTTTCTTACACCGCGATGGGCAGGGCATGTGCTACAAATGAGGAATGAAAGAGGGACAAGGAAATTCCTTGCAAGAATACCAGAGGGAAAGTGCCCAGTAGGTAGGCCAAGAATGATAAGGGATATTAACAGTTATGATTTGAGTGACGGAAGTAAATTGTATAGGGGATTATTGCAAAACTTGTTTCAGGATAGCGATGTATGGAGAGCTTATGTACGCACGGCCATGAACCTACAGGTATTATAGTGCTTGTGAGTTAGTTATCATTATAACAATTATCATTATTACCAATATTGGTATCGTTGCCATTACCATCATTAAATTATCATTATCGGTATCATTATTATCATCATTGCAAATCGTCGTTTAGTGGAACAAGATGTATTGGAATGAAGGAATTTTGTTGGACAGACTTGCCTGCACACTGTATAGCTCTGATTCAATTGTACGCACCGTGGACTAGATTCAGGCTGTTATCAATATCCAATATACACCTTCACACAATGCAACCAACATAATATATTATACTGTCGGCAGATATGAGATCTAGTATCACATTGGATTTCAGCCAATTTTACTCCTCTAATTCACACTGAAGTATAGACACTTCTCTGTATCAAAACCATAGACATTCTTACAAAATTTACATTCGCTATCACTTTATACGAAATTTATTATCTACAAACTCCAAAAACATGAAAATATTCCAGTTAAAATGTTTTAACGTTACAGTCGACAGGATTTATTTATATACTTTCCTCCCAGTTATTTGATTGTTATTATTTATTCTTTATTTGTTAATTCGTTATCAACTTTTATATTTTCATTATTGTGTAATGTAATGTAATGTATAAGTTATTTATTAATACGTATATATAACGGGCTTCCAATATAAAACCGGACCGGCCTTAAGGGGTTTCACCCTGCACGCAGTGCTGTCTCTTCCTCCCGCAATTCACCCTGCCTGCCACCCGTCCTTGAACTGTTTCTTACCTTATAGAAAATGCTGGAAATGTTGTCCTCCCGCAGTTAAACAGGTATTATACCGAGTAAACACGCTGTAGTTCGGGCACTGTCAAGTTTCTGATTTCATTTAATATGTTGTTCTTCAGTTCTTCCAATGTGTGCGGATTTGTTTTGTACACTTTGTCTTTCAGGCTACCCCACAAATAAAAATCACACACTGTTAGATCTGGAGAGCGAGGGGGCCATACACCAGCACTAATCACTCTATCTTCAAACACTTCCCTAATTTTGTACTGAAACAATGGTCTCAAATTTAGTCACAAGATCGTGGATTGTCGATCTGGAAGGAGGTAATTGTCCAGGGAAGTTCCGAATAAATTCCTCGCGAACGCGACGAGCTGATTCGTATTTATAATAACATTTACACACATAAATGCGCTGCTCTAATGTCAGCTTACGTCTCATCTTGTCGAACGATAGTAAACTGACTAGTTCAAGGACGAGCGGCTGGCAGAGTGAAATGCGGAAGAGGAGAGAGCGCTGCCTGACGGATGAAACCCCGTCAGGCCGGTCCGGGTTTATATTGGTAGCCCGTTATATGTATATATACACTTATTAATAATTAACTTATACATTACATTACACAATAATGAAAATGTAAAAGTTGATAATGAATTAACAAATAAAGAATAAATAATAATAATAAAAATATAGGCCTATATAGAGTCTCATTATAGCTTCATGATCATACTTCCAGTTAAATGGATGCGAAAAATAGATTCTTATTTTTAATCGAGGAGAAAATATTACAAGTATTTGGAAATAAGGTTCTAAGAAATTGTTTGGACCAAAGAAAGACGAACAGACAGGTGAATGGAGAAAACCACTTAACAGTGAGCTACCGAACATGATATTTATAGGAAATCAGATGTAATAAAATAAGAGTTAAGTCTCATAGAGCGCTTTAAGCAGGACATGTGGCACAAATCGGGAATGGTAGTGGGGTCATGGAAAATTGTTGTAGGAAAATCAGAGGAAAAACGCCCAGTAGACAGACCAAGAATGAAATGGGAGGATAACATTAACTATGATTTCAGGGAGGTAAATTATACAGGAGATGATTGGAAAATATTAGCTCAAGAAGACACCGTATGGAGAGCTTATGTTGGTGCGGCAATGAAGTTAGTTATAGCTATATAATTCGAATGAAGCTTCACCAAGTAGAATCGAAAAACTGATGGATACATAGGCTATTGGATACTCTAAATGTGTCACCAATGCCATACTAACATTATTACGAGAGAAATTAGCAAGAAAATATTAACAGAATTCCTAGAACAAAAATGTCATGACACAGTATCAACCATATAGCTATTTGGTCGACAGGTGAAGACATGTATTCAGAACACCAGCGTTTAATTAAACAGTTCTTCTGGAAATAACACTTTGACAGATGATGATGATGGCATTACTTTATGTAGCCTACTATATATATATATATATATATATATATATATATATATATATATTTAATTTAATTATCATATATTATACAAAATCCTTGGTGGTCTAAGGGTTAAGTCTCTTGCCTCTAGTCCCGAAAGTCGCTGGTACAAGTCCGGTCGGCTCCATGGATATTTTTGGGGACACGCTATGGAGTACATGGTTAAGGCAATATGCTACAAATAGGAAGATCGAGAGTTGAGTCCCGGTGTGGTCAGGGTTTTTAAACTGGCTCAAGTGTTCTAATGGCAATATTCTGATAGAAAATAAAACGTATCTGCAACATCTAGAACGTCAAGAGAGAGGATGGTCTTTAGATAAACCCACACATCTCTCAGCTGTATGGAAAATGAGACAGATTCTGGAGATCCCGTATCTTTGTTTTGTACTCTCTTCCCTTTATTAACCCCCAAGCAAAGAAGTCCAGGGGTGTCAAATCATGGAAACACGATGGTTATGTAGTCTTGCTAAACCTCTGCTTATCCATTTGACGTAAAATATTTCATTAATGTTTCCTTTACATTCAGCGCAAAATTAGGGGATGTTCCAACGTAATGGAACACAATAGAATCAGCAATATCGTCCTGGTGTAGCTGTGGATCGAGGAATGACTCGGGCATGTCAAGGTAAATGTTGCTTCTTGGAACATGAAGCGTCCATGCATGCGGTCTTTGTGAATCCAAGACACACATCTGCATTTGGTATGTCTCTTTACAATTATCTGGTAGTGTGAGGAGGTTCGTTACTCCATGTGCGGCTGTTTTCTATGTCAATCGGATGTAATCTCATGTAGGTCCTGGTTTGTGAAATTACCGAGTGTCGCACCTCGGTGTACGATAATCAGAAAAGTCGTGCACTAACAACATACACATGTTATTGTATCGTCAGCATGCTTTTCGATTATCAAGAAAGAAATAGTTAACACAAAAATGGATCGAGACTTTGTGAACATCCTGTATTGGCCATGTGATTTGACACCGCTTTTTCATTTAACAGTTATGGTGAACTAACTTCTCAAATTACAAAATAAATAAATAAAAAATATGAGTCAACCATTCCCTATTATTTAAAGAAATATTATCTTTGAAACTGTATTTATACTGGGGATAAATCATATGGACATATGTATGGATATCCATGAATATTCAATCTAAATAAAATGTATTTATTTTCATAAATGAATGAAATCAAAGTTAATGGGAATAAATATATTTATCACGAATCTATCGAATCACTATAACGAGTGATATTAAAAATAAGGATCAGAAATTGATTCAAGTGATAATTTGATTGAACTGAAGAATAGTTTAATTTCATTAGACCTTCAAATATTTTGACCTGTGAAGGGTTTGACAAAACGAAGGTGCCGCCGCTTCCGAAAGACATGACAGTGGCTGACTAGTGTACAATAGAAATGTTTTTATTATATACAACTTTCCTCATTAGAGGATTGCCTCAAGGACAAAGTGATACAGACAATTAATTTTTGGAATTGATGAAATACATTTTGGAAATGCATTTAAAAAATCTAATTGTAGGCCTAATTGAAGTATACATAATATAGATAGTTGTAATAGTTGCAAATATAACAATGGTAGAGGATACGGCTTTATACTGCATTTCTAAGAGGTAAAGGAATCAGTCTTTTCAACACACTATCCTCAAGCATACCTTTTACAGTTTTATGTCTGACATTATTGTTATATGTTGAATTGAACAACCCATTATGAGTGTAAAGTTGTTGCAATGATGTCAGGGGTAGAGTGAGCGTATTCACACAGAAGTACTACCGTATACATTTTCAAAGCACATTATTTACGTTATTCAAAACAGTAAGACTAGAAGTGGCAGATTGAAGGTCAACGTTTCTGGATTAATGTATACGATTTATTCACAGCAGTTGTACTAGCTCTCCCACATGGTTTCTTTTCATTCATTCCATTTCATATAGCGCGCTGTTCAGGTTAGCATGTAACAGTATGATACTTGAGCCACTAATAAAAAAGCGATAATATTACGTAATATTTTCAAGTGCTGGAAAGTACAAATCCTGAAGTAAACACGAGAATCTCAGTCTCTTACGATAAATTGCAACCGTGACTGCAAGGAAACCCCCCCTTTTTTTTGTCAAGGAATGATTTGAAATTCATGAATTTTTGTCAGGACACACAGCCTGAGGCTAGTTGTTGGATAATTTTTCTTTAGTTAAAATAAAAGTTTACATCTTCTTGAAGAGAGTCACTTTCACTTACAAAAACACTTTCAAACATAAAAAAGTGAATACGGTCATCCTTCAGCGTCTAAAGACTTAGCTTTCACAATGAAAATTCAGTATTCTGTCATCTCTCCTGTAAGTGTATCACCTCTGCTCTCTGAATCAATACATGCCACAGTCTTACTACCTTTCTCACGTACGCAGGGCTGTCCACTGTATAAATATACTACTGTAAGATAAAGTCATCCCCAAAACGTCCATGAACATCTAGGGATAACATGGATTTGAATATATATATATATATATATATATATATATACATTCTCAGCTACGGAATGAACAAGATTCACAAACACAATTTCAATAAAGGAAATCTTAAAGTAGCATGTATAATTATCACTGAGATTCAAAACTAGCATTTAAACACTCAATATATATATTTTTTTTCGAATCTGCGTTCATAAAATATATATTTATTCTTTACTTCCGAGGAACATCGTATCCCTAAATTTTGACGCAAAATTTCCTTGGTCTTACTATGACATAGTTATCCAATAGCTATATATTAATTTACTATTTATTTATTTATCCTGGTGGAGTTAAGGCCATGTGGTCTTCTCTTCCACTCACCAGGACAAACATATATTATATCAGAATATTAAAATCATAATTAACTCTAATATTAAATACTAAATGAAGATTTGACTAATAAGATCATATCTATTATATTATGATCTATAATACAATTAGTTAATGATAGTTAAGATTTAGACTAAAACTAATGATAAATTGTATTCTAGCAAGATAAATTAAATTGTTGATAGCCAGTGCCTGTCTAATGTAGGGGCCTATATAAAAACAAAAGAAAATATGAGATATAGAAAACTAATTTTACGGTTATACAATATTTAAACAAATGAAAATAATTGTTAATATTATTATTATTTTCACAAATAATTAAATTTATTAATTGTTAAAATAATTCTATTAGTGAGGTGTATAAGTTAGTTTGTTATTAAATAATTCTTTAGTTTGTTTTTGAAATATGTTATAGTTTGATAGTTTATGACATAGGGCGAAAGGGAATTCCATGTTTTGGCAAGTGAGACTGTAAAAGATAATGCATAATACAATGTGCTGATGGGATCGAGTGTCAAGATTATGTGTGTCGGATAGTGGGATGAATAACATTAATAATAATAATAATAATAATAATAATAATAATAATAATAATAATAATAATAACAATAATAATAACAATAATAATAATAGCAATAATAATAATAAACTCTAAAAATGTATTTAAACTTATTCGAATGTGTCTAAATGGCACAAAGAGTAGGATGAGTGTACGCAGACAGTTTTCAGATACTTTTGAAATTCATAATGGTAAGAAGATGCCATTAAATCTTTGGAGGATGAGGAAGGCTTACAACTCAATGGTATTAATAAGCTGTTAGTTTATGCTGATGATGTAGTATTGTTGGCTGATAGTGAGGAGATACTAAAGGACAATACGCACACACTATTGAGTAACACTAAGAACTTAGGACTGGAAGTAAATATCAATAAAACTAAATATATGGTCACACGTAGAAATACATTATATAATGGAAATGGACAGCTAATGACAAATGAGGGAAATTTTGAGAAAGTGGCTGAATTCAAATACCTAGGAACAATAATCACAAATAGGAATGAGATGCACAAAGAAATTAAACATAGACTCAATTCTGGAAATGCGTGCTATTATGCATTGCAGAGACTCTTGATGTCCCAACTCCTTTCAAAAAACGTTAAACTGAAAATATATAAAACTATTATTCTACCAGTTATACTATATGGGTGCGAAACATGGACTCTTACTTTAAGGGAGGAAAGGAGATTACAAGTATTTGAGAATAAAGTACTTAGGAAAATTTTTGAACCAAAGAGAGATGAACAGACAGGTGAATGGAGAAGACTAGGCCTACATAACAATGAACTACATGGTCTTTATAGGAAGCCAGATATAATAAGAACAGTTAAGTCTCGTAGACTGCGATGGGCAGGATATGTTGCACGTATGGGGAATGAAAGACTTGCATGGAAGCTTCTTGTAGGAAAGCCAGAGGGAAAACGTCCAGTTGGTAGACCAAGAATGAGATGGGAGAATAACATTAACTATGATTTGAGGGAAGTAGATTATACAGGGAATGATTGGAAAGCATTAGCTCAGGATAGGGATGTATGGAGAGCTTATGTCCGCGCGGCCGTGAACCTACGGGTTCGATAGTGCCAGTGAGTAAGTAAGTAAGTAAGGAGATGCACTAGCTCCTCTAATATTCAATTATATAATAATGTACTAGAGCATGCCATCAAATCTTTATAGAGGATGAAGATGGTCTACTACTCAATGGTATCAATAAGCTGTTAGTTTATGCTGAAGATGTGTTATTATGAGGCGATAGTGAGGAGATACTAAGGGCCTATTGAGTAACACTAAGAAATTGGGATTGGAAGTAAACATTCAAATAAAACTAAATATATGGACATACATAAATATATATTATATAATGATCGATATATTCGATAGTGTCATTGAGTTAGGTAGTTTATAATAAACTCTATAACCTATGGAAAATGTAGATTCAAGAATGTCTTCCATTAGTTCTTATCCTTAAATAAATGAGTCCAGTTCCCAAAGATCCATCGGAATATTATCGTCTCATCTAAACTTAGGCCCTTCTAATGGTGTTTTGCAGAATTTACCATTAAACTGTGAAAGCATTTCCACTGCCACTCACTCGAATTATAATATCGGCTCATCTGAATACTCTAGATAAATGTACTCTGAAAATATTAGGACAACTATATAAATTATGGAGTTCCTCATTTTAAAGCTTCCTTCATTCCAATTTCTTATGGCAGCGGCTTTTCCTTTTATTTAATGAATATAGTATTAAGATTTATCAATATTTCTACCTAGTGTCTTATATACATAAGCGATAGATTAATTCATTAGAGTTTGTTACTTTCTATGTAAATTATTTTTATGTATAGTTGATAGGAGTTGTTCTTCCTTTGTTCACAGATTCTTTTATTAGTTTTAATTTTAATTATATTTAACGTTACTGTATTATTAGACCTTATTAATATTGTTCAGTTTGGCCAGATATTCGTTTGGTATTAAATATTATTGTGATTTTTTTTGTATCTGAATATAATAAATAAATAAATAAAATAAATATTCACCTTAAAAAATAGTTATATTAGCATTCTATTTTCGAATAAATTTAGTTTTTTTCTCTCTTAATATAAAATTCTCTGTTTTCCTATCCAAAGAGTAGCGTAGAAAAGATTTTCATTTAATAAATATTTATATTAATATACAAAAGGAGAAGAGACGGAGATATTGAACTACATTTCAATAAGAATTTCCTGCTTTAAGTCGATATAAAACATCTTCCTTTTTATGATTTTTATCTTCTAACAATGATTCTGGGTATTTGAATGTTTGTAGAGTTACCCCATCATAAACTTCTACATCAACGTAACAGCGCATTTGCATCAGCATCGTTTGATCTATGTGCTTACATCTAAACCAGTTTAATTGCAGGCATTTAAAAATTCTTCTGCATTCTAGCTCATGCCATTGATATTATTTCTTATTTGATTATCGATATTGCAAAGGCAACAACCTGGTGAACGGCATTCATATCTAATTATATTATTTTTAGTCTGGACATCTTACCTCAATAATGTTGATTTGTTCTTGGACATGTTTCAAAACAATCCTGTTTTATCGTCAGCTTGTCCAAGAACAAATCAACATTAATATTGAGGTAAGATGTCCAGACTAAAAATAATATAATTAAAATAACCTCAAAATATAACTTCCTAAAATTAAATATTCATATCTAAACCTAGATCTTTCTTAACGGTATATTCAAGAACAATGGTGATACATAATTAACCAACTTGTTTAAGTGTCTTGTTGATGTAGAAGCATATATTTACCTATTCATACTTCAATCTATACAATTTGAGCATACTTTTTTTATGCAACGAATTAAAACAAAATTTTGTAAATTGCATTTCTCATATTCGGGTAATAAGATTTATTTAAGTATATAAATAAATTATGCACTGGCTGATTACGTTCCAATTTATTTTCTAAAATTTTGTCAATTGTTGATCTGCTTCGCCAAACCCGTACTGGCAAACTATAATTTCATCTCACTAGAATAATATTAGAATTTCATATTATGTCGATAGAAGAAAATTTCCAAAATTAATATTGCAATTATATTCATTGTCTGTCTGGTTGATACCTTCGACTAAGCCAGTACAAATATACATAAACAAATATTACAACAAACGGAAAATTATGATTATTTATAGATGAGATAGAATTACGATGATTTTGAATTTATAGATACTATATAGGCCTATTTCAAACAATACATTTTACCATATGCATGAGTTAGTTACTGAATTAAGAAATAATAACAAATCATAGAATAGTGTATTATTTATTATAGCAGAGATAGAGCAAGGATTTACCTTCCAATTAATCAACCTCTATTTATCCCTTTCAATCTTTTCTTTATCTTTAATTATCCTTTTAATCTTAAAATATACTTTTTTCGAACTCTGTAAACAACTCATAAACGTTATTGATTGCTTAATCAAAATGTTACATAATTATTTTCCATTGTAATATTATAATTGTGTTTCTATTTGTTAATAGTAGGTGGCAACACTATATAATTTGTAAAACGTAATAAAACAGACTGTATTATGGTAACTACACGACACATGTAACGAAAACACAAAATTATAAATCTCCAAACCAGTTTCGGATTCACATAAAGACTTCCTATTTTGGAGCCGAAAGGATAGTTTTGCTTTAAAATTAATATTTTCGTGCAAAAAAAAGAATTCAATGCAAAACTAAAATATTATTCATAATAATCCCACTTCAGATTTGAAGAGAACCAAATCGAATTATACAATGTTTATGTGTCTATTACACAAGTCTGCATTTAAAACTTTTTCTCAGATGATTTATTTATAATAGGTGCTTTTAGATCAATGTTTTACGCTGATTTCAGATATGGTTTCCATTTTTGTCTATCACGTCAGGTCTTTGCACAAAATAAGAATTTATATTTTCACGCTTTAGCTACTACAAGCACAAATATATTCAAACTTACTTTCACACAAGTTACATTTTTGTTAAATGTACATGTTAAAAATACTGTAGAGAACTGTCCTAATAATTTTGTGACTACTTTGTAACAAAACAGAAAATAAGTGGTGTTGCATTAATTTTGAAACCTTCCCTTCTTTGACATCCTTGAAGTTCCTCCATTTTAGTCATCCAACAGTAGTTTCATTCCATGTACCTCCTCTCAATCTCTTTAATATCCTGGTGAAAACGTTCACCTTGCTCTTCACTATAATGGCTTACATTTTCGGGGAAGTAATCGTTATTGAAACACAGAAAGTGAACTTTCACACTCATGTTACAATTCAATTTTTTGAAAATTTCCAACATATTTTCCACAATTGCCTTGTAATTAGGACCTTTGTTATTGCCTAGAAAGTTTTCAGTAACAGATCAGAAAGCGGCCGAGGCTTCTTTTCCTCTCTTATTTATTGTTTATTCAAAATATTCATCCTTCATCAGTTTATTTATTTATTTCCGGACCAACAAAAATTCCAGCTTTCTATTTTTCTTGTGTGATGGATGGAAATTTCTTACAAAGGTACTTGAAGCAAGGTCCATCCTATGGTAGAGTCCTTACAAACTGCTTCATCAAGTCCAATTTGATGTGTAGTGGTGGAAGCAGGACTTTTGGAGGGTCTACAAGTGGTTCATATGGGATGTTTTTAATTCCAGGCACAACATTTCTCCACTCTGGCCAAACGTTCACATCCCAATGTTTTTGCTTTGCCCGACAGTCTAATTCACATAGATAGCATGACATTTTTGTGAAACCAGCTCGTTGCCCTAATAGTATTCCTATAACATGAAAGTCACTGCCGATTATCCACCTGTATTCCTCATACTGGATACTTGTTAATAGCAACTTCATGTTCTCGAATGTCTCATTCACCTGAATTGAATGGGCAATAGGAATGGACCACATATATATTCCCATTATGCAGTAACACACCTTTGAGAGGTCCCTTTTATGAGTCTATAAAAGTCTCGACTGAGTAGAATCATGCTCAATGTCATAGAAGTGCATTAACTCGTTTATGTTATTACAGAAAACCAAGCAATCATTCTGTGAGAATAAAGGAACTAGTACTTTTTCTCTGTGCCGTCTTCAGGCTGATGTATTAATATATCATCAGTAATTGTTGTCAGTGATTGCATCAAGTTCACTTTCAAGATTATATTCTGTCCGGTTCTCTAAAACAGCTGGAGGAAGAGGAACAGACAGCTCTTCTCCATGTGGAACTGGCCTAATGGCTGAAAGGATGCTTGGATATACAATTTGGTTCTTATTTTTTTTAATTACACCCCTGAACATTAAGCAAACAGGAGTAACAGTCATTAAGGTGGTCTCTAGTCTCCCTCCACGCCATAGGAATCGCAAACGCCATACACGTTTTCTTCCTTTTTGTCCTGTACCCAGTCATTCACTCATCCTCCTTTACACAGAAAAATAAGTACTTTTATTAAGGGTGAATAATTTATTAACTTGTAATTATTATCAGAAGTAGGGCATATTTATATTCAAATGAAATGGAATTAAAATAGGAATTCATTGGTAACAAAATTAAAATGATATAACCTACCATAAAACAATTTCATATGCAATCAATAAAACACTAGTACCAATGATTTGCGCTCGGTCATAGACCTGAACCTTTGCTATTGTGGTGAACCACACTAGTAAACAAATACAATGGGACGATAAGCCCTTATACAATGGAGAAAAAGTTTGCAGTTTCCTTTGTAGAAGGGAATTACAAGACTGCGCTATTATTCACTTGTAAATACAATAGCTTAATCCGAGAATTCATACAAAAGGCTGGGCAATTGCAAACAAGCAACCGAGTTTTCCTGGGTAAGCTATGGAAAGAGTTGTCTTCAAGCCATCACCAACTAATTTAATTAGGACATATGCGCTAACAGCAGGTGCCTTCTTTGGCGGCATAAGGTAGATGCCGACAAACGAAATCTGCCCTAGTAAATATAACTCATATGGACAACCCTGAAAATTTGATATTAGGATGCAACTAATTTAAATGGAGGGGACAAGACCACAAACGCTTAAGTTTAACACCCCCGACAACGCCCTCAATATATGACTACAAATCAAAATTGTTGTAACACATGAACTGTTTTGTGAGACGCTAAGACTTTTGGTGGAAGGGACATGTGCCGGCCCACTCAGAGAAAATAAGTATTCATCCTTAGCAGGAATTAAAGTCAGTAGCGAGTGTGCCAGTAAAATAAGGCACGTCGCTTGGCATAACAAGCTAGTAGCGAGAAGCGCGAGTGCCGCCGAGTAGGCACATCGCTTTGCATAAATCAAAGTTAGTAGAAGAGGCACATCGCTTTGCATAAATCAAAGTTAGTAGAAGAGGCACATCGCTTTGTCTAAGTTTCGGCGCTATCATTCAGAGCGCACCTTTTTAGTGTAAAAAATATCGTTAGTTCTGACCCTATAAAGCCAAGCAACTATAATAAGTGATAGCGCATTTGTTTGACTCAAACGTTGAAGTTAGAATAAATATTTAAACGCATGCAGTGTATAATAAATTTACGTTTCCGGCCACCAACAGCCTTCGTGTCAAGTCGTCGTCAAATACGACAAATGTAAGTCGAAGTGCCAATAAAAGTGGAACGTCAATTTCAGGACATTACACCGAGTCTACTATCTATCCCCAGTGAATATCCTGTCTCACGGATTCCCAAGATATAAATCCTTGTTCTATCGAAAACCTGAATCCAACTAGTCCGGTGCAACAACTGTCCTGTAACCTTATCCTGGGCATATAATCAAACCATCCCCGGAGTAAAATCCGGCTTCATTCCACAATCTTAACCTCTCAACGCAATAGCGGTAAACTTTGTTTGGCGCCCACGCCTTATTCTGATCACCAAGTTTCACTTTAAAATAAGCATAGTAAGTTTTTTTTACAAAGTCTGTATTATCCGTTCTTTGCTTAAGCATTGTATAATTTCCACAAATATATAAGAAAATGTTAGGATTGTTCACACACTTGCGTGTACACATTGTCATACTTGCGATCACACTAGAGAGATAAAATGAGAACAGCATTGATAATGCAAGTGTCTGATATTAACAACACTTCCAAAGTCACCCAATAACACCCTCAGAAGCAGTTGTGCCAAACTAAAGGCTTAGAGGCTTGCATTGACAAATTTCCCTCCAACAATACTCATTACCGTGTGGTACATATTTAAGCTCTCACCATAAATATTTCAAAACAGATTAGGTCCATTGTAAAAAAAACTGTACATGATAGAAGAAAACTAAGAACAGTTCTGAAATCAGCATACAAAAGTGAACTAATACAACGTATTAGTTTTCAGTCATCTGATATCATGCAGACTAGTGTCATATAAGATCTTGATTTTTACCCGAAAATTTACGACATTGCTTTAATTAGAGTATAATTATTTATTTAGCTATTTAAATCGTAATTGTGATTCGAAGTTGATAAAAGAAATGAATAATAATAATAATAATAATAATAATAATAATAATAGCAATAATAATAAATAGTAATATTAATAAATAGTAATAATAATATATAGGTGGAAGAAAAATAAGATGGACCCTGGTCATTCTCCGATATTTTAATTAGCTGGAGAAAATGCTTCATATTGCTTTACTTAGAGCAGACTGTTTTAATTGTTGCTAGCGGTTATCAGAGAAACACAGTAATCGATCAAAAGAGGAAAGTGAAAAGTTACGCACGTACAAAGTTGTTATCACGGAAAAAAATTAAAACGCGTGGGGAAATTAAATATAGTTTGACGCCTCTCAATCACCCCTGCGCTGTATAATTTCCTAATTATCAACATTTCAACCCCTACGAACCAAAAAAATGTCCTGGGAAGATACAAAATTAAATTTACTTCACAAACATTCATCACCATCCCCCCCAAAAACAACAACCACCAACCCCCCAAAAACCACACCCCGCCACCTCCCCCCGCGCACCCCACCCGTCGCACATCAGCACTTTCTGAACGTGATGCTATTTCTCAATTTGTCCTTTGTTTGCAATTTTAAACCGACCGCAATGAATAATGCATGAACCATTAGCCATGCACACGTACGTACTGGCAAAAAAGTACCTGTTACAAATTTCATGATGTGTTCAGTATTTTTCTTTCCAAACAACAAACTGTTCATTTGAAACATCTGTCTTCTATGTTATTTTTATCTTTATGTTACAAAGGAAATACTTTTTTTAATTATATAGGATTTCAAAAATAATTTAAGAGAGGTGGTTTTTGGAACGATACTGAAGTATTCAATTATGTCATTAAAAATCAATTCAAAACAAATGTCAGCGTTTATGACTCATATTCGGGAAATCCCAAGACCGAATAACCTGACGATTTTTTTTTTCAGATTTTCCTTAGCAAACGCTAGGTAGGATTTGCATTGTCAGTATACATTTAATCATAATGATCATTTGATAATATAGTTGAGAAGTTAGAAATCAATTAATTTATACACACAATAACTGACAAAAAGTTTTATAAATACAATCCTACAGGATGTAACCAAAAATTTAGAAGTGAAACGTTATTAGATGTTAAAAGTGTATCTAACTAAGAATGAGATTCAGTATGGTATAACTGAATGTATACGAAGAATGAAATCAGCCTTGTAAATCAGAATGTCACTTTTACATTTACGACACGAAATACAGGCTTTCTTTCCCTCCTGGAAGACGTCAGCCTCAAAGAATTTTACATCCTTAATATTCGTCGATCCTTGCCATGTTTGAAATCGTCATTTCAGAATCTGGATTAACGGAATTTTTCAAATGAAAAAACATCAAGAAAGTGAATTCTTGCAAAAGGGGAGTTTAATGGTTGTTTATCCCGAGTCAAAGAGATGCATTTTACGTTAAATAACTTCCTTAGATATGAACCTCTTTCTCTTTTTACACACGCACACACACACACACACACACACAGACACACACATATATATATATATATATATATATATATATATATATATATATAAAATCTGATAAAGAAAATAAATGTATGATGGTATTTATTTTTCTTTTCATGTCACATTTAGCCTCCATTGCTTTATGTCAACATTTCATTATAATACCGAAATAAAAAGAACGTTACTGCTATAATAATAATTTTTTTAATAATGTTTTATTTATTCTGGCAGAGTTAAGGTCATAAGGCCTTCTCTTCCACTCAACCAGCACAAATACAAATAAATATTTGACAAATATAGATACACACTACACTAATTATAAACAATTAAAGATACATTAAATATAGCAATGTAAATTTCATGTACAAACATTTTATACGATAATAACAATAATAATACTTACGATAATAATAATATAATAATAATGACAATAATAATATAATAATAATGATAATAATTATAATAATAATAATAATATAAATATGATAAATTATACGAGAAACACCAATTAATATATATACCTTACACTGGGTAAGTGTAAGTATCAAGTAAAATATTCTCATCAAAATGCTTTATTATTATATAAGCTATAAGAACGCACTGCGAGCGTTGTCTCGCTGCCTCTTATGATATAAGAAATAATTGGTACCGGTAGCTCACTAACCTATAAAGTGTTCGAGGGAAGCAGTACCAAAATAACCGGCTCTAATTGTAACGTTTCAATGTCTAATGAGAATGTTCCAAGTTCAAATTCTAGTGCCGTCCAACCTAATTGGTTCTATCATGATTTTATTTAATTTTTAAGACAAATTATGGATTGGAATTCTATTAGCACTCTCAATTCAGTTTAATAGTTATTTCAAATCAAAGGAATAAATAAAACAGACATACATTACCTACTGATATTTATATCAAAATGTAATTATAGACACAAAAATGTTCAGAATCTTAAAATAAAATGAAAGTAATAAATCATAAATACGGACGATTTATATAATCAGTTTAATGATAGGCGCCTAATATCTTAGATGTGATACAACCAAAGACGTTCAAGTGTTTTAATACATTTAAGGAAGAAACGCAGGAATCCATAAAATTGCAGATATAGGTCTACTCGGTCATTGGTTTTATTTTATGTATGTATTTTATTATTTAGCCTGATGGAGTTAAGGTCATGTGGCCTTCTCTTTCACTCACCAGGACAAACATATGTTATATTAGAATATAATAATCACAATTAACTCTAATATTAAATACTAAATGAAGATTTGACCACTAAGATAATATCTATTATATTATGATCTATAATACAACCAGTTAATGATAGTTAAGATTACGACTAAAACTAATAATAAAATGTATTGTAGCAAGATACATTAAATTGTTGGTAGACCGTCCCGTCTAATGTTGGGGCCTACATAAAAACAAAACAAAACGAGATATAGAAAACTAATTTTACGGTTATACAACATTTAAACACATGAAAATATTTATTAATTTTAATATTATTTTCATAAATAATTAAGTTTATTAATTCTTAAAATAATTCTATCAGTGAAGTGTATAAGTTAGTTTGTTATTAAATAATTCTTTAGTTTGTTTTTGAAGGATGTTATAGTCTAACAGTCTCTAACATAGGGCGGAAGGGAATTCCATGTTTTGGCAAGTGAGACTGTAAAAGATAATGAATAATACGCTGTGTGATGAGGAGGGATTTGAAGGACAATGTGCTGATGGGATCGAGTGTCAAGATTATGTGTGTCGGATAGTCTGATGAAGTGGCGTGATAAATAATTACGCGATAATGTGTAAAGTATTTTATAGAGAAACCCCAAACTTCTATCAGAGAGATGACCAAAGACATTAAAACATCTTCAAAATAAATGTCAAATAGAGAACGTTTTTTAATATTAATTTTATAGACATTTAAACGTTAAGTTCATATCATCTTTAGGTGTAATAATTAGTCTTTGTGTTTCTATATTTTTAAGGAGGCGAATAATAAGATTATGAACACCAGATGGTGCTATACTGAATCTTGAATTCTCCTAACATTTTTCTTAAGGATGATCAAAAATCTTGTCCCGACCGTACCCGCTATACGTCTTTGGGTAGGACAATATTACCCTAGATCACAGCGATCGACTAAATAAAATTGTTGATACATTTTGTGTTTTTGTTTTTAGAAAGTCGTGACATATCAGTTTAAATATTTAATTTTTGTTTAATTTTGGCAGCTCGTTTCTAACATTTTGATGTACTCAGAATGAATGTATAATCTTTTAAGATAAATAATAATTATATCTTAAAACTAAGAAACGTGCAGATTGAATGATTAAAAATTCGGTTTTGGAAGAATACTTAAGTTGGTATGGCATTAGTGGACTATTTGTGAAATGAACACACCAGAAAGAAACCGAGTGGATTTCTGGCACAAATGATCGATAACCTATCACAAGTTGCAAGTCTGCAGGAAAAAAACAAACAGTTCCATGATATTCTGTGAAATAAGCAATTTCTATTTGTGGAAATCAGGTCAACCCAGCATTTCTACCTAAGTTCAAAAGCTGGTTTTTCCAAGTGCTGCTGAATATTTTAAACATCTTCAGTTATTCTTGTACACTCATTTTTTTATTTGATAGAGTATGAATGTCTTAAATAATAGGAAAATCTGATTTCATCCTTCAAACATATAGAGAAGCATTTACTTTTTATCACTGTATTATGATATATTCTTTATCTTTAAAATTGCAATCGCAGGTTTCATAGGGACTATGTTCTTCGTTATATAAAAATAATATTAACAAAATTCATTATTCATCGATATTTTCTGTAAATATAAACCGAAATAAAATTCCATTTAAACCTTCCGTAAAAAATCTTGGTGTATATTTCGACCAAAATCTTAGTTGGCAGGTTTAGAAAAACTTGTAAAAAATATATTCGATCTTCCGATTCGATTGAGGGTCTTTCCACTTTTCAGCAGTTGCCCTTTTACCAGCCGGCTGCTGGCCCTTCACATCCACATGTGTCAATCACAGAGGTAGATGATCAACAGCCAGTGTAGGGTGACATGTGGTTAGCATGTCGAATCCCCCAGTCGTTATAGCTGGTTCCTCACCTGGAGCCGCTACTTATTGTAGCTACCCAATTGCCTCACGATGCTGGGTGGGCACCGGTCCCACACTGGCCGAAATACCATGAGAAAAGGTCTTTCCCCATGGAGACTCGAATCAGCGCAAGTCCCGTAGCTCTGCGCCAAGGCTTCCTACCTTAACCGCTCGGCTATGGCGCGGGACATATATTCGATCTTCATTCCCTAAAACGTTTGAAAAATGCCCTTCTTACCTTCTTCATTGAAAAAAAAGTACTTGTCTCTACTTTGATTATACTGTATTTCGATTATTGTGACTTACTCTTAACTGACATGAATATTACATTCGGACAAAGACTGCAACGAGTTCATAATGCTTATGCACGTTATATATGCAACCTCCGTAAATCAGACCGCATAACTCCAGTATTTGAAATGTTGTCTTGGCTCCGATTGTAAAGACAGGCGAAAGATACATTCCCTCGGTTTTTTATACAACACTTTGTCCACCTCATCACCCCTTTATATTTCTACTCGCTTTCATTCACAATATTTCCACTAAACGCACGATCGAGAGAGAATTTAATTCTAGCTGTACCTTTACATCGACCATTTCACAATTTCTCATCCTTCCTTGTTTCAGCCACACAACTTTGGAATTCCCTTCCCTCGTATATCAAGGACTGCCCGACACAAAAACAGTTGGAAAAATAAAGCTGCCTAAATATGTCCTTAAACAATATAATTATAATCGTATTCCATTTATATTTTTATTATTCTTTTGCATTTTACGCGTTCTTTACTAAGCCAAATACTTGATCAAATTTTAGGTTATTATTATTATTATTATTATTATTAGTATTATTATTATTACTATTATCATTATTGTTTTTTCTTTCCTTATCAAGTCTATATTGTTTAATGTATACCTATTATGTATTATTAACAAACATGTAGATAATCCATAATTGTTATTATATATATATATATATAATTTAACCTGGTGAATTGGAAGAGAAGACCTTACGAATTTAACTCCATCAGGTAAAATAAAAAAAAGTATTAATGAAAATGAAATGGCCGGAGAGTTGGTCGCCTGTTTTACAATAAATGAGCACTGTTATAAAAGACAAGTATCACTCCTACACAACTAGCAAGGAGAAGAAGAAGGAGAAGAAATTAATTTGGTTAGCATGATCAATAGGTCTATATCGTTTTATCCTACTCTTGATTAATTTATTTTAAAAAGGCAGCTAAATATAAGAAAACAGACTTACCGTTAACGGCATTAATGGTCAAATCTGAAGGAAAAAGTATTTAGTATAAAGTATAAATTACATAATATACACAAGGCTGTGACCCAGAGGAACCTAAAGAGCTAAGATTACAATGCAGTCCTAGATTTAAAATTTAGTCTGATCATTACATGTGTTAAGCTTAAAATATTCCCCATGACAGGAACCAGCTCAAAATTGAGAAACATTAAGAACTAAATTAAATGTATTTAATTTTAAAAAGTGATAAACACCTGCTTTAGACTTGGAGGCAGGTGTGATATTATCTCTCAGGACGTTAGATTATCTACAATGTATTCTTGACATCTGCGGCCAAGCGGTTACACCTACACTAAAACAAATATATCTCCTGGGTGTACTTAATTATATCACAGTATTATTCCAACTTCAATGTCAGAGGAGAGTAAGTTGACCATTCTACTTTCTTTCATTAAGATCCAGTTAAAGAATGTTCCATTTTTATGTGAAATATATATTTTTAAAGATAAAAATTCCGTGCCTACATAATCATTTTTCTGAAGATAGAACGTTTATGCCATCACTACCAGATTTAATTTCCATGTTGTCTCTTTTTTTTAACAAGCGATAAAAGCTTGGGCGTGTTTAAATATTGTAATACTTTCAGAAATTTAACAAAGAAGGTAATTACATATTTCATTATTTAGAATGACAAATAAATTAATATATTTACAAAAGAATGTTAATTTATATAATGAATAGGGATATTACAAATATACCGAGTATTATTTTGTTTTCTTTTTAATAATCTCACGACTTCCATTTATATTCTATGTTTTTTTTCCGTATATAGTTTATTTAATTTCTTTATGTTTGCTTTTGTTTTATTTTCCTTTTTTGACACAAGTACAGGACACACCCAGATCCAAAGCATTAATTTTAATATCCTCTACTCCAGCGGGGAATGAACCAGAGTCATCTGAATGGAAAATAGGGACTCCATTTCCCACCTATGGCGACAAACGATATTATCATGTGGTTGTGACTTCAATTATAGTCCGTCGCCGTGGTGCAGTCACTTCGGCGATATGGGTTTAATAACCGACGGGATAGAAGATTAAATCCTCATATTTGGTATGTATAAGTGTTTATTATTTGTGTTTGTATGTGTGCGTAAGTCAAAAGGTAAACAATTGTAAAATGAAAGGAAAAAAATCTTTAAAAACAAGAAAGAAAGAAAAAAGTACATTTTTTTTAAATCTTGTTTGTAAATTAAATATAATTATTATTTAACAAAGGTCGGACTAAGAAGGGGGATGTGACTGACAGTGGCTATCACATTAAAAAAAGCACAAGAGCGTGTTAGGCGCGCAACTTTAACTTTGGATGGTTTTGTACCTACATCAAGAAATCGTACGTCCACATACTTTGTGTATTATTTTACGGTAATGGTGGATAGCTTTGTTGACTGTATATAATGCGAAAGTAGTCGAAACTTGTTTTCATTGTTGTTCACATTATCAAAGAGCACGTAAAATGAACTAAAGAATGTTCTTCAAGGTCAAACATTCACAGTTTATAAATTGAAGGCAAACAATTAAGGTTGTGTCTGTAACCTTAAGTAAACAAAAATGTATTAAATATTTTGTAAATGCAATAAGTATAATTTTATTAATATTTGCGAGTAATATTTTTTTATTTATTTAACTGATCTAACGCTGGAGTCTCGGAGTAGCGTCATTGCCTAGTACGCAGCGTTCCAGGGTTCGATCCCCGGCCGGAACAAGTTTGCTGGATAATGTTTTCTTTGGGGTTTTTCCTCACCAATAAGAAAATTTCAGGACACTTTAAGACCCAAATGTTCTCCGTACATCATCTGAACATCATAATCATCAGTATCATATTCGCCATGTTTTAATTAATGTGTGTGAATGCAGTATTTCGTTTTAATATTAGCGGTCTCGGAGGAGTCCCTGACATTGAGTTGAGGCCCCCTTTGTCCTTTTGTGGTAAAATAACTATTGTAGAATCCATAGTCTAAACCCTCTCCCGATGGTCGTGTCACTGTAAGGCCCGGATGGAGTGTGGCACGTAAATGTACCTATAAGTTGAGAGGTTAAATTGTGTGAATTTAATAGAATGGAATATTTATTGATCTAATTTTCGTTTGATATTAATGTACTGTTGTAATTTATAAACAAATATTTTATTTTGATCAAATGAGCTTAATATTATACGGTATTTGTCACATTTTAAATACAACTGTATGATGAGACTTCGTGCAAAACCTCATTACCCAAGCCCAAATACTTTTTTCAAATCAGTAATGGAAATATGAAATTTTCAGGTGTGTTATTTATAAATTATACTTTCTTTCGATATAAAAAAGTAAAAAACTCAAATATGCCAAATTGTCACTCTATTCTACTGCATCGTATATAATATTGTTGTTTCAAAAATAATCTAATATTAGTTTCTTGAGATCCAATCACAATTTTTATAGAAGATACATGTGATATTCAATTTTGTACTAGAGCATGTCATCACATTTTTCAGTGGATGAAGAAGGTCTACAACTGAATGGTGTTAATAAGTTGTTAGTTTATGCTGATGATGTAGAATTATTAGGCAATACCGAGCAGACAACACTAATGGCCAAAACACACATTCTATTGAGAGTGTACCGAAATGGACATTTCGATACAGGAATTACGTCTTACTGCGCAAACTATACGTCATCGCGTCTCCATCTCGAGTGTCATCTTTATGAACAGTGCCAAATGCTTTACTATCTATCCCTTCCCTTCCTAGTGCGCACCCTGTGCTACCGCGCATCCCCCCCTTTTCCCTGTGAACTCTCATAAATAGCTGTGTTTTGTAACATCGGATCATCATAACTACAATTACAGACATACTCGACTCGGACCACTGTCCGATACTATTTAAAATCAGTCCTACATTTTTAATGTCCTCTCCCATACACAAGCATCATGATAACACAGACTGGCAGAATTACACACACATGCTTAATCAATGGATTAAACCTACACTCTCTGTCCAGTCTACAGAACAACTAGAACACGAAGTCCTTAGCCTACAGGCCACTATAAAAACGGCCATTACACTAGCAACTACACGAACAGATAACACTGCAGAAACAAAACCACACGACCCTACACTGCAAAATTATTTAAATGAAAAACGACGATATCTCAAACTGTATCGAACTTTCGGAGCACCCCATCACAAACAGCTATACAACAGATACGCTCATCTGGTACGAAACCGCCTAACAGAAATGAGAAACGGCGATTGGGAATCTTCCATGCAGCGTTTCTCTGAATCTAAAACTCCTCCATGGGAGATTCTAAAACGTATTAAAAGGAGTCGAGCACAGCCTCCTCCATCTGCCATCCATCACAATGGCAACTGGGCCTATCTCCCGCGAGATAAAGCCCAGATCCTCTCGGAACACTTGGCATCAAGGTTTCGTCCACATGAGCTCACTACACCTGCTCACGAAGCTGAAGTACACCATACAGTAAGTGCTTTTCTTGAGAGACCCATCCCTCTCACTCTTCCAGATATACGGATGTCGGAATTGACAAACGTAATCAAAAAACTTCCATCAAACCGTTCCCCTGGACACGACCGAATACCATGCCTTGCGGTCAAACACTTGCCGCTGAAAGCCTTAGTCCTATTTCTCCAAATAGTGAAGCTTTGCTTTAAATTCCAATACTTCCCAGAAGTATGGAAAAAAGCCAAAGTAATCGCTATTCCTAAACCTGGAAAAGACCCTTCTAATCCTGACAACCTACGACCAATCAGTCTTCTACCAGTACTGGGCAAAGTAATGGAGAATGTAATTCTTTCGAAACTAAAACGCGAGGTCTCAACTCTAGACCTAATTCCAAACCATCAATTCGGCTTTCGGAAAACTCACAGCACTCCGCTACAGCTTGCTAGACTGATTGACGAGGTCGTTACGGGCTTCAACAACAAGAAAAGCACACTAGCAGTATTCTTAGACATTGAGAAAGCTTTCGACACGACTTGGATAAATGGATTACTATATAAATTAATCAAATTTCAAATTTCGCCAGACTTGATCAAATTACTTGCTACGTACCTAACTAATCGACAATTCTATGTGTCTATTAGTGGGTGTCACTCTAACTGCAAGCCCCTCTTGGCAGGAGTTCCCCAAGGTGCAGTACTTTCACCCATCTTGTACACACTTTATGTGTCTGATATTCCAACTCCGAACCGTATCCAAATAGCTTCCTTTGCTGATGACACCTGTGTGTATCATCAAACACCTTTCCGACTACTTGGACGCCGCATCCTAGTGCTCCAATCGGCACTAAATACCATCCACTCCTGGCTTCGTCTCTGGAACATCAAACTTAACGTTAATAAAACAAAAGCTGTTTTATTTACAAAATCCAGTAGACGAAGCCCTATCCAACTCACCTTGGGAACCCATCAATTGGCCCTGGAGACTTCAGTCAAGTATCTTGGAATTCACCTGGATTCCAAGCTAACTTTCAAAATTCACATTAGACATTCTTCTTCACCAGTCAAATGCGGCAATTGCCATACTATATCCATTTTTCAAGTCTCCTACACTGCCATCTCGGATCAAGCTAACCTTATATACAGCTGTTATCCGTAGCATGCTGCTATACGGTTGTGAAGCCTGGAGCATCCTCGCTGCTTGCCACAAAAAGAAAGTTCAAATAATTCAAAACAAATGTTTTAAAAATCATATTTTCGGCCCCGCTATACACGAGGATCGCAGAGTTGCACAACCTAGCCAATATGCCATATATTGCGACCCAAATTAATGACAGAGTGGAACACATGTTCCAAACTATTCAAACTCATTCGAACCCTATTGTTCGCAATATAGGCACGGGCTACAGCGGCGTGCTGTCCACAAAAACATATTTACCAGACCCCCATGATGGTCCAGATAACAGAAATGAGAACTGTGCTACAGCTAGAGTAGAGTGGCTCATTCCACTCGGTCGGCTTTCGGACTCTCTGCTTGCCTCGCCAGTGGTTTCCGATGCCCTGCTCTAGAGAGGAAACATCTCATTTCATCTATAGAACTCCATTTCCTCAAACATATAAAATAAATTTACAAAACACCATTCAAAACAATAGAACACCAACGCCACTAACTAGTGACAATAGACGAAAAACCACTTAACGATAGCCACAAAGGTATTAGCCGCCAGGGAGCTACAACTGGTTCCAAACGCGGCACACTGGGCGGCGCTACGCGCTGCCAACACATAGATAGATCGGATCATCATCTACTTGGTCACCATTGGAGTCTGGTCAGAGCAGCTCAGGAGAGCTGGTTTTCTTTGTTTAGTCCAGTAAGCCAGGGTGGGGACGCTAGGACAGTATTTTCCCCAACCCGAGGCTGGACTAGAGTGAGTGATAATGTATGTATGTATGTATGTATGTTGATTTATATCATATTTTCTTTTTGTATAGATGATCTACTATGATTTCTTTTCTTTGTAAATTGAATATTTATTTATTTATCTTTATATTATATCTGACTATATTTTGACTCGCATTAAAAGCTTTAGTTGTGCTTTTTACTTCCTCTATGCCTATTCATTCAGTAGTTAGCATAAGTCAGATATCAAAGTCAAATTCCAAAAGCTTGCTCAAGCGTGTGTTAGTTCCTTTATCCCAAAGCTTCCACGATTGTATTTTATAAGTCAGTAAACATTACATATTGGGAGAATTTAGTAAAGAAAGTTGAATTCCACTTTGCCTCTATGGGCCCGGGCAAGGATGTCACACATTTGAACAATCTATGCTTTCCAATCAAAATAGTGATCAACAATATAACCCTGCGTGGGTGCAAAATGGTAGCAGAACGTGGTTCACACTGCACAAATTGGTAGTAGAACATGGTTATGTAATAATAAGACGCCACAGAAATGGTTTGGCAGAGCGTGGTTTAAAACTGCACAAGAGTAACATTAAGATATTGGAACCGGAAGTACACATCAATAAAACTAAATATATATTCACACATAGAATTGCACATTATATAACAGAAATGGACAGTTAATGGCAACTGAGGGAAATTTTGAGGGTGGCTGAATTAAAATATTTGAACAATAATTACTATGGATGCGAAACATGGACTCTTACTTTAAGGGAGGAAATGAGATTACGAGTATTTGAGAATAAAGTTCTTAGGAAAATTTTTGGACGAAAGAGAGATGGATACTAGTAAAATTCATGGTGATTTTCCGTTGAGGTATTAGTTCACAGTAATATAATGTACGGTTAAAAACTATAATATAGTTACCACACAATTCTCTGTACAAAATTCTCACGACCAAGTCAGTGCTTCAACAAGGGTCAACAAGAACGGACCTAATGCATTCTGCTGATGATGGGACTAGTCCAGAAAGGCCTACAGAGTTTTAAAAGAACTTAAGTTGAGGAGACGGACCTACAAGATAACTATATTATAGTTTTTAACCGTACATTATATTAAAGAGAGATGAACAGACAGGTGAATGGAGAAAACTACATAACAATGAATTAATTAATTACATGGTCTTTATAGGAAGCCAGATATAATGAGAACAGTTAAGTCTCGTAGACTGCGATGGGCAGGACATGTGGCATGAATGGGGAATGAAAGGCGTGCATGGAAGCTTCTTGTAGGAAAACCAGAGGGAAAACGCCCAGTTGGTAGACCAAGAATAAGGTGAGAGAATAACATTAATTATGATTTGAGGGAAGTAGATTATACAGGGGATGATTGGAATACATTGGCTCAGGATAGGGATGTATGGAGAGCTTATGTCTGCGCGGCCATGAACCTACGGGTTCGATAGTGCCAGTGAGTTAGTTACCTAGTTGGTTAGTTATAATTACAAATAGGATGAGATTCACAAAGAAATTAAACACAGTCTGAATTCTGGAAATACGTCCTATTATACATTACAGCGACGCTTATTGCCCCCATATACGATACAAGCCGGAAAGTCGAGGGTTCGAGTGCCGAAGGGTCAGGATTTTTACACTGAGCCAAACCATCTGGTGGCACTATGGCCCTGGGGTCGACTCAGCCCCTAACAAAAATGAGTACCAGGTACTTGTTCTGGTAGTAAAGGTGGCCGTCACGCAGGGCTGACATCAAGTGCCGACTGTCCAGAAAAAATGGGAGCCTACTACTCCAAGGACCTCCTGAGGCCTGTACCACCTCACTTCACTTATTGTCCCAACTTCTCTCAAAACGTTAAACTAAAGATAAAACTGTTATTCTCTCAGTTATATTACATGGTTATGAAACATGGACGCTTACTTTAAGGGAGGAAAAGTGTTTGCGAGTATTTGAGAATAGAATTCATAGGAAGATTTTTGGACCAAAGAGAGATGAATAGACAGGTGAATGGAGAAGATTTCGTAACAGTGAGCTACTTTGTAGGAAACCAGATATATAGAACAGTTAAGTATCGTAGATTACGATGGGCAGGACATGTTGCACGAATGGGGAATGAAAGAGGGACATGGAAGTTTCTTGTAGGAAAACTAGAAAGAAAACGCCAAGTTAGTTGACCAAGAATGAGGTTGGAGAATAATATTAATCATGATTTGAGGAAAACAGATTATACAGGGGAGATTAGAAAGCGTTAGCTCAGATAGAGATTTATGGAGAACTTATGTCCGCTCGGCCATGAACCTACGGATTCGATAGAGCCAGTTAGTTAGTTAATTAGTTATTGCCAATAAACTAAACATAGCTACAATTAATGCAATCACTATTTTACTTGCAATGAAGAAGAGGGAAAACTTTCAACTCTGCGGAACTGGCAGAAGTGGCAACTCTTTGTCCAGTGTTTAAAAGGAGCCCATACTCAGGGTAACAGAAGTGAAGTCTCCAACGACTTAGGAAGGAGCAACCCTTTCTGCGGGGATTATACACAGTCGAGCACGTCCAGAGGCTCTAAGGTGGCAGCCCCGCCACTAGACTTCTCCTGCACAACGCTCATAATGTGGCCAGGAGACGTTTACATTACCGGTACTGAGAATCATGAAGTGAGTAACCGGACTGATCAATCTAAGATGACGTTCTTACGTTCAGTAGCAGATGTGACAATTTTGGACAGAAAACCAAATGTAGTTATTAGAAAAGACTTAAATATGTTTTAATATAACAAATAGAATTGACAATATGAGAAATAACTGGTATGAACATGTTAAAAGATTGCCTACAGATACAATCCCTCAGCTCTCTTATTAAAATACAAACCAATAGGACATAGAAGTGTTGGACGCCCATTTACATGCTTACTCCGGCTTCTCTTTCTGCACTTCTCATCTCATCATCACTTTGGATTTGAAGCAGCAGCTTGATACTGAAATTTTGTCGACGTAGTGTGACTATTCCTTTATATTTAAATCTAGATGGGAAGATTCATTAAATCCCACTTGATGTGAAAACAGGTCAAAAGGTATAATTTCAAGTAGAAGAAGAATGAAATATTACGAACATAGTGGAAAACATTCGATAATGCAATATTTATTTCAGTTCATATGCATTGAGTTACGAAAGAAAACGTGCTGCTTGCGTCTGATTAAAATGTATTTGTTTTCAATAGAAAAGTTACTATTAACAACACTTGGAGATTCTGCAGAAGCTGTAGAAGAACCGAATCAAATACTTTGTCACAAAACTTCAGCACCAACTTCAGCCATTTCACAGAAAAAAATCCAACAAAACAATGTTCTATTTTTTTAATTAGACCCTGATAATAATTAGGTATGCCTTAAAACTAAACGCGAATTATTCTTGCGTTAAATCATGTATGGTAATAAGTCGAATGTTCGGCAATATAAGTGGCAATGGACGATTGCAGTATGGCATTGAAACTTTCACTTTACTAAAAAAAATGTGGACATAGGAATTTTTGCTGTGGTCGAAAACAGTCCAATGTGAAGGTGATGTAGTATGAAAGGTCCCATGTACTTCTTTGTTTCACTAACATAATGTGGACTTATGATTAATTTTGTCATAAAAAAACCATCTAATGAGAAAGGACCGTTACCATTATCGCTGTTACTATTCCGACCTTTGTTGACTAATACGACTTGATTACGTTGTTCATGAATACATCATTTATACGTATTTCACGCTTGATAACCTATGAAAGAGAAATTGTACAGAGCATCATTTCCAATAACATTATAGCGCGCTACTGGAGGGTCGTTCTCACCTTATTTCCATTCAATAAAGTAACAGATGTTCGCGTAAAACTTTCAGAATAACTTTATTTGATTCACATAAACTTTTAGTGACAATTTATTGGCTGCAATAATGAATATAGATTCACAATTAATTTCCCGTTCAATATTTTCCAGTCTCTAATGGTTTTTTACCTGCACAGTTTCTTCTGCGCACAGTTCATTATATCGCTGTAACAACACAAGTGGCTCTCCTCTGACCCTGGCAACAGTTTATAAGGGGAAGGACATTTCTCGGCTTCTAATCGAGACTTTTCTAGTTTAGAAGTTTCTGACATGGAAGGTAAAAGAGTAGAGGACCTACTAGAATGGAAGGCTAGACGTCAACTCGCGATTTTTCCATCCACTGACAATGCGAGATTCCTACTCTTGACGTCGGCCGCGCAATTCAAACGCTACTATACATTCCGTCACAATAAAAAAAAAGATAGATATACAATATAATAAATGGAAGTACCAATTTGATTTTTATACACTTCATGCTTTCACTTTGAATGTAGTGCCATGAGCTATTGCAAATAAAAAGAGTAACATATTTATATTTTGAAAAAAAAAATGTTTGCTGCTATAAGCCTATAGTGTTTACATTCAGACTTTCTTCGTGCCTCTTCTAGTAGTTTGTTTTTCGTTTCTAAAAATATTGACAGGTAACGTGAATGGTGAGGTTCGCTCATCAAATTAGAGATATACAGATATCGTAGCAAAAACTTCACGATGAGCGTGACGTAAAATTAGTAACATGTACCAATAGGCTAAATAGAACTTTAATGCGTGAGTTGACAGCCAACGATAAATATGACACCTGCAATATATACAGTAAAACAAGTTTGGGGAAAAGAATCTTATATACTCAATCTAAGATTTAAAGAGAGATCAGGCCTTGCTTGGTTTAGGTTAGAGGCATGGAAATTTTAAAAATTAGCGACGATCACGATATGCGAATACGTCCAATGTGCGGGAGCTTTGAAGACGAGATACATTATATTAGGAAAATGTAACGATTTAGAATATTGGAGGCGTCAGTTATTACCGGAAAGATTTCTAAATTCAAATCGTGGAAGATTGGCACGCTACGAGTTACTGGTAAACCCAGAAAATTGGATAAAATTGGGTAGATTTCTGGAAAAACGCGGAAAATAAGAACAACACTTATTCAGGAATAAATAAATATGTTAACAAATTGCAATACCATTAATGCTTATTAATTCTACATAACTAAGTTAATGTATAATGTAATTGTATTGATATCTAATTGTAATATTATTGTTTTCTTTTTTTTAAACATCAAGTCCTTGTGTATGTATGTATGTATGTATACAGTAAAATGTAGATTTTTTAAAATTTTATTTTGATTTAATTCGAATTTACATATGATTTTTTTAAAGTCGTGTCGCGTCTAGAAATTTTAGGTAAATCCAGTTCCGTTCATGTTACTATGGTGTGTTATGTTTTATATGTAGAAAATAACTGACTTTTATTGATACCATTTCAATTTCAACCCAAAATTTTCCTTGACGAATAAGGGAAACCAGAAAAAAATGTGATTCTCATCAGGATTTGAACCCGGAAATCGTGTGTACGAGCCTAAAACATTATCAATTAGGTCAAACTTGTATTGCATAAAAATCATAAATAAAATATTGTAAAAAAACTCTCACATATCACATAATTTACAAGATTATTTGAGTTCATATTATTTCCGCATTACATTCAAATGTTTTACTCTGTATACAGTGTTAAAAATACGTAAGTTTAATTAATTCGACGTGATAAAAAGAAATGGTACCAAATGAGTTCGTTCATGTAGTAGCATTTGTGACTCTTTTATAAATCCGAGATTTATACCCCGGTGCCGACCAAACTGAGTTTTTTTTATTTTAATAACTCAAGATAAATGCTGGATACAAATGTTATTATTAAGATATATTTTAATTATGTATCATATTTATAGCATCATTACAATTGAGAAATATGCTGGAAAATCGATATCGATTAAAATAACATGTTTCGAGAAAACAATTGAAAATAAATAAAGATAGTTTTTATGTTAATAAAATATTAGTTTTAAATTTATTAACTATTTACAACTCTTAACTTTCTCAAATATAATTTAATATTTTAACGTCTGTAAGTAATTAAGACATCGCCATAGTGAAACCGTTTAGAGACACAGATGATTTTTTTTTCACTACCACGTTTAATTTCCTCTTAATTTAGAGGTTAGGTTATTTTTGAAGGGATGGGCAACTGTAAAGTTTCAATATCAGCTGATTATATCCCTTCTGTTTCACTCATTTGTATTATTAAAATAAGTTATTAAATGTCAAAAGTAGATAAATGATTGTATACTCTTTCAATTTTAATATAAACTGACACACTTCCATCACTTCTAACATTCATTGAAGACAGTATCAGCAGTTTATGCAGCAACAACTTAACCAGCATAGTGTTACAAACACCAATACAACTTCCTCAGTTTTGTAGCTACGGAAACAAAGTTTTGGTGAAACATGCTCCACATAGTGTAGAACCGTTTTAAATTATTAAACTGAAAAGTGCACTAGTAACCTGATTTATGTTTTCAAGCATGTTCCTCGTTTATTAATAATCAGTTCATATCTTCAAAGAAGTATATTACAAAGACAACAATTAAAACACACAATATTTCAACTACACCTGAGATCCTAGATCAGCAGTGACTTTAGATTTTAGATTTTAAAGTGTGTAAATAGAAATTACAAACTCTATTAAAGTAAACTTCAATTGGGATTTTTCAGTACTTTGATCAACATATTCTGTTTACAGTGAATTAAACTCTAACACATGTAATGAAGTACAAAATTCCATTCCCTGGAGAGAACTAAATGAGCATACACTATTTAATTACATTAAACAAATATTATAGAACAGACACAACTGGACTTATTTAAAATGAAATTTCCCTCCATTTTCCAGGAATATCTGCAAGAGGGAAATATAAACTGACCTCATAGACAAACACACGAACACATTTTATAATTGCGATCGTTCTCTAAAGGTCATACGAGCGTTGCTAGTGGAGAAACTCTAGTATGTAATACAAGTATATTCTCATTAAACAGAAATTTGAGACGGTAATGTAAACAGAGATTCTAAAACTCGAAAAGGAAATTATGACTTTTTATTACAACTGTATTGCGAATACCAGCTACTAACTTTTTGGGGGTTTTCTCACTATTTCAAGCATAAATTCTAAAAAAAATGAAATAAAAAGTTCATAAAATTAAATATCGTGAGGGAATCAATCAAAATGTTAATGGCAATCCTAAATATTCTAATTCAATTCAATATTTATTCATAAACAGATTTTCAATATTTAAACATTTTTCTGCGTCTAAAGTTTTATTTCCCTTCTCCACTCGTCCCTATCCATCCACTCCATGTCCTTCAGTCCTCTTGTTCTCATTCAAGTTCTTATTTCTCACATCCATGAGTTTCGAAGTCGTCTTTTCTTTTTTCTTCCAGGTGGAAGATGTACTAAACACTTTCCGACGGATAAAAAATTATTATTTTAAGTTTATTAATTTAGAACCTAATTGTTCTGTTAATTTATCGTATTATGTAAATGATAAACAAATTAATTCATTTTAATGAAAAATAACTGAATTAAACTAATTAAAATATAAATTAAATCAAGAGAATAATTTAAAATTACAAAAAATCAATGGGGGTACAAATTTAAAAATATTTATCTTCAAATATTTTTTCGTGAAATTAATTCTAATTTCCATAGAAAACGAATTTGAAAACAAAATCTCCCAATCCATTTTATTCTACTTAAATCTACCTTATTTTATAGGACCTACACCTGACAATATGATATCCTGCACAGGTCGCTTTCAGGAACGGAGTAAGTATCTCTGAACCGTGTTCTAGACAGATACAAAGAGGAAGCCTTGAAGTATTATTAATAGGAAACCTCCATTGCAGAAGATTGTAAGAAAATATATCCAAAAATCATAGATGATGATTTAAAATACCTTATCCCGCCGGAAATCAAACCGCCAATCGGAAAGATAGATGTTCTAGCAATCCTCTCATTGCGACGAAGCAATCAAACTTCCCATACTTATTAAAGTCCACGTTTTATATCTTGGATGTCTTCCTGTACGCATTATTTATTATTTCCATTTTCCTCATCCCACTCTTCTTTGTTTTCCCATGTTCCATCTTCTATGGCTTTTCTTCTATTGATCTAATTATTCCTTTTATCCATGCCAATTTGGCGACGATTGGAAATTCCTCTAATAAAAATTATAAATGCTCTTTTATCAGAAATGGTTAAACTTTGGACACATGTAAACTGCCAAGAGTCATTTACCTCTATCCAGAGAACACTTTCAGGAGGTTGTTCTCATTCTATTACAGTTTTCATTTAGATACATATATTTAAGTTGGTCTACTACGTCTTTGCAAAATATCATTACTTATTCTTCAAAAAATTAAAATTTCTGGAAATTCACAAAAATCAAAAACAATGGCCTTCAAGGGTGGCTCATCCAGTTCGGACAAAGATAATATTAGAAAATAAACCGATAGAACAAGTAGTAAGATATAACTTCCTAGGTTGCGAAATATCATACATAGCATAAACAGATATAAATAACAAAATAAATAAGTTTAATTGTATAACAGGTACACTAAAAAGAACTTTGAAAAATAAAGCCAGGAAAGACTCTATAATGAAATTATACAAGACAATGGCAGTGCCTATTATTACTTATGGATCCGAAACATGGACAGTGACAACACAACAATCTTCCAGGACACAAGCTGCTGAAATGAGATTCCTCAGACCAATAGCAGGATATCAAAGAACAGACAAACAACACAGAAATAAGACAACAACTAAAAATAGAAGGATTAAACTCAACAATAGAGAAATGCAGAACAAACTGGAAAGAACACTTGGCAAGGATGACTGAGAATAGAATACCAAAAGCAGCATACAACTATTCACCACGAGGAAGAAGAAGCTTGGGAAGATCAAGGAAAAGATGGAAAGAGCAGCAATTTGGAGCCGGAACAGGCTAGTAAATAAGCCTAAACCGTGAAGAAGAAGAAGAAGGAAATTCAGACCTGACATTTGAACATTAAGTTATTGGATTTGTCTATAATCTATTTGAATAATTTTTAATATAATAATAATATAATATTCAAGCTGTTCGCATGTTGTGCATTGCTGAGTTGGTCATTGATCTTATATAAATCGATACACCTAAAATTTGACTCTAATTAACTAACTCGAATTATACCAACTTTTGAAATGTAATAAAATAGTGTGTAAATAAATAAAGAGGGTTTCTCCATATAATTCCTAATGTGTGCCTCCACTTGTGTGCACGTTAAATAAATTTAATTTGCCGGGGTATTTTTGATACGCTGAGGAAGCAAACCCCTCTTATAAATATTGTAGTATATGGTACTGTGATGTAACGTGTGTCGGCCAATTTATAAGACCGTAAAGTAATGGAATGAGTCATGGAGTAGTATTAAATAAAATTTTAAATGGTACAATACCATAGTACAAATTTTAATGAATCGATATTTTAAAATGGCATAGTTTGTTATACTGAAACTAGGAGGCAATGAATTCATTCAAAACTGCAATTTAATAAAATATTATCTAATCATGGCAAATAAATTAAAAATGTTAATCAATATCCGATACGTAAATAACAGTACTAAACCAAATGACATATGGCGATTACAGTGGGCACCAACGATACATTATAGAATCCAAGATTACAACGCTCCCTTTTTTAATGATCTAACCTAATTGAAAATGATACCGATTTTAACGGAGGGAAGAGAGAGAAAAATTGGGTGAAACATACGAAAATGTGATGCAATAACATTAATTGAACTGAAATGAACCCCCTACCACAATATCAAATGAGCATATTCTCTAATAAATGATTGCAATTTAAAACCAATTTAACAGATGATTAACAAAACCGCGATGGCAATGCCAGTTTTTTCGTAAAATAATTTCCCAACTAGTATCCGTATTATACATTACCACAAAATGTTAGCTATTCGTCTGTTTCGTTACGTTTACAGTACAAACATTAACATCTGCAATAAATATCAGAGATTATTGCAGTATTGCCACTCGTATGGTATAAACTGTATTGATAGTTTTATGTACCTGTATGCATGTCATTGTGAAACTTGAATTCACAGTGAATTTTAGCCTTTTCTAATCGTTGGCAACATACAAGCTGAATATGTCAACATAAAATACAGAGATAATTATCAACGTGTAAAAGTTGAAGCGCATAACAGATAATACATGTCATAATTCCTTTACCAAAGTTTAGGGACCAATGAAGATGACTAAAATTATATTCAAGGAAATGTTATTTTTATTTTGTTTATTTTATCAGTTTAACAGCTGTTCTTTATATAAATAAAATGTTAATAATTAACATTTTAATTATACATTAGTATTGTCACAAGCGTGTTTCAAATAGCTTACTAATTTTCAATTATTTTTAATCAACTGATTTGTTGTTTACTTAATGAAAATCGTTGATGTTTATTTACTAAAAAATTATCAAAGTGTATATGATTTTCATAATTATTTATTTTATTAAACATTCATAACAGCTTTTTCGAATGTTAAATAAAATAAATATTTATGAAAATCATATAAAACGTTTATAGTTTTATTTATTAAATTAAATTATTTTGTTGTAAGTGTATGTAAAATAGTACTATATGTGATTTATATAAATATCCTTAACTCGTGTCCAACTCAGGGTCGGGTCGAAGGATGAAATGATATGAACCCCTATATATAGAGGTGTGTGAATGACAAGGGTGCCGGCCGACCACGCCTGACACACAATCACAGGGGTAGATGAATGAAATTAAAATTTAATGGATGAGATCAGAATGGAGAAATGGTGGAATAAAATTGTGGCAGGGGAAAAGGGAGAAAACCCCGAGAAAAACCTGTCCAATCCCCGTTTCGTCAACCACGAAACCCACATAGTGTGACCGAAACTCGATCTCGGGATCCCAGAGGTCAGAGGCGAAGGTCTAACCGCTAGCGCTAGCACGGAGCCGCTTACTATTTCTCACTTATTACACAATAATAAATTAACCTCATTCACAAGGTTTTCTGACGCATACACTATATACACATATTAGATAAACGATGATATATAAACTTGCAACCACAAAAATGGATATAACCGGGCACGAAAAAAGTCTCAAACATCTAAAGTGAAGTTGTAAGGAGAGAAGGAATATGACACATGTTTTTGTTTTGAAAATTGAACAAGGAGAGAGTATCTATATAACAATACTCAACCTTACCCCGAGGTCGATGTTCACAAGGAAATTTTTGTTATACAGTATTATAAATATTCAAGCATCACTACTTATCCCAGTGAAAACCAACTGAACTAATGGACGATAATCACTGACTTTCACCATATACTGTATCACATAGGATCCAGCATATAAAATAATACAAATTAGCAATAGAACATCGCCAGGGCAGAAACAATCAACTGCCGACACATTATATTGAATCTGCCCGGATAAATGCAACCACTGCACGAACGTTGAGCGGTGTGATGACACTGGATCTATCAAAGTTATAACCGAAGCAACCTGCCCTAGTTAAAGGAAAAAATATACATTGAGAAGGAAGCAGCTAGAAGATCATGACATCAGCAGGTTCTGCGCGATATGGAAGCTGGGGAACGATCTGCATGGATAGACCTCACAGACCGCATCATAGTCTAAAGAACTACTGAACGTAATGGAATTCCCTGACAGTCAAGAACTCGTCCTAAAGAGAATATTGGAGCCTGATCATAGGGGAATGACAATCAAACGGCTGGTTCTATCCAGAATCAAGATTCTTAAAGTGGTGTAAGAAACACAAGCGCTGGCGTTTCTTGAGGTCACCTAGAACTGAATAAATCCTTGAACATAGTCTGTCGCGTCGGCATAGCTACTGGCTAAATCAACGGAACGACACAGAGAACTGATGCTAGTAGCAATGTGACATCTGTGCAGCTCGCCGAAATCCTTGAACACGCACAAGTAGCATTAGAACATGAGAGCTCCATTTGAGAGAATCGCCACCGACGTGGTTGGCCCCTTTCCTGAGACAGACGCCGCGAACCGGTATCTTTTATTGGCTTACGGCTAACAACACTATATGGCCAGAATTTTACGACATTTCCAACAAGGAAGTTTCAACTGTGGCTGACATAACAACTTCGTATGTCGCTACGGAGCACATTGGAGCTGCATAGCGACCAAGATCGCAACATCGAGAACCAGCTAATAAAAGAGTTATTACAACGCCTGGAGGTATGTAAGGCCCGAATCTCGCTCTTTCATCCACAATATGATGGAAAGGTAGAGCGCTATGTGAAGACTGTCGATAAATATCTATGAAAAATGGTATTGAGTAGTCAGAGAGACTGGGACTCAAGGATTCCACTATTCCTCCAAGTTTTACAGTGCATCTACTCAAAACACCATCGGAATGTCTCCGGCCAAGGAGGTCGTGGGAAAATAATTGTGACTGCTATGCGGACCTGATTCAGGCCAATAGGCAATCGAATGCGTTTGGGAATTGATCGACAAACTGAGAAAAACCGATCAACCTGCTAGACAGCACCTCAAAATAGCTAGTGACAGGATGAAGGTGCGCTACGACCGACTAGCCATCTCCGCTTGATTGAGGGCGACTTTGTATAATTCTACCGCCCTACGCGAACGAGAGGAAGATCACCGAAGCTGCAGCGTTTCTGGGTTGTGAAGAGTTGTGAAGAGGCTCAATGACTTTGTCTACCAGATTCAACATCAGTTGTGAAGAGGATCAATTACTTTGTCTACCAGATTCAACATCAGTCTAGAAAGAAGACGAGAGTGGTTCATCTAATTGACTGGCCATACATAAATGAGCTGCTCGGGACGATTAATTCTGAGGAGGTAGTAATGTGACGCATTCTTGATCCGTGGTTCAAATTAACGCCTTTGAAATTTGCGAGCAGCGAAGTGATGTGATAGTACTTATTATAAACCAATATAATTATGATACGGGTGGCGAACAACTTGCTAACGATCTCTCCAGGCATTCTTTCCGGATAAATAATTTTCCAAATACATAGATTCCAGAAGAATTAACCTCTATGACTTTCGATTGATAAAAGCCAGGCTGGGATTTCAGATAATTCCGACCTTCACGTATATAAAGAGATGCGAGTCGGTCGACCAGCAAATCGTGCCCTATGTGTGGACGAGTTAAAGTGACCTAAGTGCGAAGACAAGTAAATGCTATGAGTAAAACCATCAACGAGCGTGCAGAACTGAGTTATAAAAAACCGTGAAGAAGAGATTATCATAGTAGAAAATAATATATGTGTATACAGTTAAATATTGAGAAAATGTGGGTTTTTAATAAACATTTGTGAAGTTAAATTAATTAAACTCAATCTGTTTCTCATGCAACCGCTATAATATATATTTAGTTTTCTATGATAATGAATACTTATCCGAAGAAAAGTCTATTATCTGAAGTACGCCTACTCATTAAGAATATCTTAAAAGTACATTAAAAATCTTGTATCATTGTAGACTTGTAAACAAAGGAAATAAGGCGGACATTTATAAGTTACAAGTGAAAATGGCATACGTCCATTACGAATGTATAGTCATACGCTGAATGGTCAATTGGTCTGCATTTGTCCCATGTTTTCGCCAAGATCTAAAGTGAGTGCAATCCAGCAAAAAGAAAGGACTGCAGTTAGGGTAGAGCTATCAGAAAATATGAGTGAAAACAGCAATGTTTCTTATGTACAAATTATGGTTTCTGTTTATATTCACGAGATGTTGTCATGCCTAAGATTGTACAATAGCATAGCCTGTGGCAGAACATTTTAATAACCAAATAAATCAGTTTTAGCTCTATATTTCATAATTACATGTTTAAAAATGTAAACTAAATTTATCATATTCAATATTGCAAATTGTACTCACATAAAGTAAGATTATATTGACTTTCAACTTACAATCGAAGAAAAATTATAATATTATTTCGTTCAACTTACTTGGGATGGGAAATAAAAGATGTAAGACCCATGTTGTTATAGGCAATAACTTATCAAGTATAAGTAATTGCTTTTCAGAAAAGGAGTATTTTTAACTTAGATTATGGACTATCCTTTCGAGATACCAAGAAACAAAGATATTTTGTGTATAATAGTCCTCAATTATCAAATTATTTACAGTGCACAGGTTTGGGAGATAATCGCACGTACACTTAACTCATTTTGGTAATTATTCTACTTAACTCATTTCCTGTGATCACATATTTAATCAGGAAGGATATTTTTATATAATAATAATAATAATAGTAATAATAATGCTTTATTTTAGCTGGCAGAGTTAAGGTCATAAGGCCTTCTCTTCCTCTCAACCAGCGGAAAGCTTATCAGGTAGAAAAGCTAAAATGTTGGTAACGAGATTAATCTTGTTACACGAGAATGAGAAATCAAATCCACGGAATAAAAATAGCTGCAGGAAAATCAAGAGAAAATGAAACGAACATTTATAAAACTAATATAGGTAAACAACATTGGCTAATTCGAGGAGGAAGAGGGAAATGAAAGGAAGACGCTACAACATATTTACAGTCATTGAACTTATTATAACCACACATTCATTTACTTACAGGAATCAATCATAAAGATATAACTAACTAACTAACTCACTCGCACATTGAACCCATAGATTCACGGCCACGAATACATGAAATTTCCATACCTCTCTGTCCGAGAATTATCTGTATAGCTAATTCACCTTCCTCTGATCATCATTAATGTTATTCACCCACCTCATCCTGGGTCTACCTACTAGGTGCTTTACCTCTAGTTTTCCTACAAGAAATTTCCATACCCTCTTTCATTCTACATTAGCACTGCATGTTCACCTCATCGCAATCTGAGAGACTTAACTATTTTCATTACATCCAATTTTCCATCAAAATCGTTTACCTTTAAGTTGTTTTCTCCGTTCACCTGCCTGTTCGTTTCTATTTGATTTAAAGATTTCCCTGAGCACTTTATTTTCACAAATTCTTAACATTTTCTTCTCTCTTAAAGTAAGAAGCCACGTCCCGCATTAATATAACCTGAATAATACAATTTTGTGTATGTACGTTTAGTTTAACATTTTGTAGAGGTGCTGCGATGGCGAGAGTTCCTGCATTACAATACTTGTCATATTGTAAGGAAAATAAAAAAAAGTTAGCAACACTCGGTTAATTTATATACCTCTGAGTTAAGTGCTTAGTATGGCATCACGTTTGATAGTGATGTTCTGTGTAAGGCTTGTCACACGCACATTCATGCTTTTGAACCCTGACGTAACTACGAATAAAATGCATGTGAACTCAACAAGAAGATGGGGCTATTTTATTATCAATGTAAGCATTTCTAACCTCAGTCTTATTAAAAAGTAAAGTTATCCTACTACAAACCTAAGAAGACCCTTTGGGTATGAGGTTAAGACTCCCTCCACCTTTGAAGACAATCAACACTAGGTATCAGGTAGGTTGCCTACCTTGTGCAATCCTGTATAAAATAAGAAAATGTGTCGTTATCACAATAAGCTAAACAGTAATATAAAATTCAATTGTGATTTGGAGTTAAGTAATCGTTGAAGATACCGTGTAGTTTGTATTCATATCTGAAGTATCCAGAAATGTTGAACGTTTCCTATCAATAGTCATATTAATATAAATGTTGGAAAAACACTGTAAACACTGTTCATACACGGCCGATACTGTTCTTCTTTCGAGTGGTGAGTGGTTAAGTGAAAGGAATAGAGTAGCTAGGGATTAGCTACCTTAAGAACGCAATTCGCAGCTTCTAGTGTATTATACAATGCAGAATTTTATAACACATTCATGCGTTCTGTACATTTTACCTGATGTTTTACGTTGCCAATTGAGATATTCAAATGAGTATTTTCGTTCCTTGCTTATAAAGTGTAACTGTGAAGTATGATCAATAATAATAATAATAATAATATTTATAATAATAATGTTACGCGACGTTTGAATTGCGCGGGCGGGGCGAGAATGGTGGCCTTGTATTCGTCAGTTTAGATTTGCGTGTCGCCAATCGCGAGTTAGTTGGCCCGACTAATATGCCGAAGTGTCTGGAGTATTTGCCCACACGTTTCTACCAACATCTCCTTCCTCCTTTAAGGAAAGATCAGTGGCCAGAGGCTTCCACGGTTCGAAGTATCTCGAACCTCAGCCTGGAAATAACCTCGTCCCTATAAAAAAGGATCGGGGGCGAGACCCCAGTCAGTCTCGTGTTTGACAGCGATAAGTTGAGGCAATCGGATTCAACAGTTGCTGTAAAAATAATTGTGACTGTGATGAACATTAAAAGAAGATTAATTGTGAGTTATTATTGTGAATGAAAGTTTACTGATAATTGTGGAAAGAAATAAAGTGTTAAGTGATTTTTTAAGCAATATCTGTGTCTTCATTTACGTCGGAATATAAATAAACACGAACCCGTCCAAACACCTGTCAATAATAATAATAATAATAATAATAATAATAATAATAATTATTATTATTATTATAATAATAATAATAATAATTATAATAATAATAATAATTATAATAATAATAATAATAATATTATTATCATTATCATTATCATTATCATTATCATTATTATTATTATTATTATTATTATTAATATGGCCAACATCTCCGAGGATAAAAAAATACTGAGTCAATTGAGTGCTATCACTTATTAGCAGATAAGTGTACTGAAAATCATATAATTAACCTAACGCTATTCCTCGGTCTTACTTCCAGTTTTCTTAATTATAAGTCGTTACTTCTCAATTCAAATACCTACGGCACTAATTGACAGTTATTTCCACGACCCATAAGTGAAAATAACTTCCAGATCCTACACTCAAATACAATTATTTATAGTTCAGCAATGAATTCAACCTGTAATCAATGAGATGCTAGTCAACGTGCTAACCTTAACAGAAGCGGTCAAACAAAAAAAATAATAGTAATCGTACATTTGTGAGGCTATGTATATTCCATTTGTGTTCAGAGGTTGGCAACGCTGTAACATGCATTATTTATTATTGCTCGTTTAGAGAGCTTTTATCGTTACTTGTCGGGATATTTGAATAAATGGCCATGAACTTTAGAGCATGGGGTTTTAGCGATTTCAGAGATGACTCATTATTATAAAATATCACTTGATTTGCGTGTAATCCAGACAAATTTGAGTGGCATATATCAAATTCGCGAGTTCGTTGTGACATTTGATTACTCAAAGAAAAATTGCATGTGAAGTGTAACATTACTGTTTGTCCAATAAACTAAAATAAATGTGTATCATTGTAATGATATGTCATTTGTTTATGAATGCCAACATTAACTGCACAGTACAGTGTGTAAATATAAAACTTGTAAAGCTAAATGTACTTGTGTCAACTGAAGCATTATGAAAAACTGACCTATGGGACTATTTAACTCATGCCCCAAATGGGAGTCAATGACCAATCACATTTCAATGATTTTCGATTTACAATTTACCAACTAAAGTTTATCATAATAAAGAAAGCACCTTCTTTTTAACATTCTGAATAGGTCATAGCATTATTTTGCAATGACCGACTCCTGAAGAAATAAGGCTACCAGATTGTATACATATATATATATATAGTACATGAATGTCAACACACAGCGCATGCAGGAGTTAATATAAAAAAAATTGTAGCAATTGATTATACCACCAAAAAAAGAAACCACTGTTTACACTTTCTTAAATGTACTTTTTCCCAGGTAATAATCCTGAAAAATATAACTGTCATATTTACATCATACGACATCAGAAATGAATTAATATACAGTTGATGTATTTCATTTTTTCTCCACTAGAGAGAATTCTTACAATATTGCGTTCCTTTGGTAATAAATAATATGATCTGGTTGCAGAGATTGAACAAAAGAAGCAAATGAAGCGTACTAGTCGTTTCTCATTTGTTTTCAAACATCACCGTTTACATTAAATATATAAATATTTTAAAATAACTATATTTAAATAATGATTTGTGAGTAATCTTAAATTTCTACAGAGCAGATCTACAGACGATAATATTGAATATAAACGAAAATCAGCAATTGTTAAAAGAGAAATTAGAAGAATCAAGAGACAGCATTGGGACAGATATGTGTCGAATTTAGAACATGATGTACACGGACACCAAGCTAGAGCATATAAAGTTATTAAACATTTAAATAAAACGAAAAGGACACAATACGGTTAAATCCTATACCTCTTACACAATGGGAACAACATTATACATCGTTGTGGACAAACTCAGAAGAACAAACAATAGCCTTAAGAGAAAATGACCCAAATGTGGATAGTATTAGGTTTGAAGAGCTAATGTTAACAATGCAAAATTTTAAAAACAAGAAATCGCCTCGAGCAGATAATCTAAACATAGAATTATTCAAATGTGCATCGATTACATTTATTGTTAAGTTTCTTGAATTTATAAACCTTTGCTGGAAAACTGGTTCTGTTCCGGATGAATGGAAGGACGCAATAACTGTTCCGATATTTAAAAAAGGAAACAGAAGAGAATATACAAATTATAGAGGAATAAGTTTATTAAATTCAGCTTATAAGATATATGCAAAAAGTGTATCATATAGAATAAATAAAATAGCTGAAACAATATTACGTGAGGAATAAAATGGATTTAGAAAGGGAGTTCAACTATAGATTGCGTTTTTACATTGATAGGAAAAATAAAAGAATTTAATTTACCCACGTATATAGCTTTTCTTGATTATACTAAAGCATTTGATAGTGTAAGTAGAGCTAAATTATGGATGATACTAAAAATGAAAGGAATTCCTCAACACCTTATAAGAGCCATTCAGAGTTTATATATAGAAACAAAGACTGCGGAGATAAAATTAGTAGACAAAACATAGAAATAAATCAGGGAGTAAGACAAGGGTGTCCATTGTCACCAGTATTATTTAATTTATACTTGGACCATGTCATAAATGAATGGCAAGATCAAATTAATATAAATAGTGTATTGACAACTCTGCTTTTTGCAGGCGACCAAGTAATAATGACAGCATCAGAAAATGCTCTGCAAACAATTCCTTTATACATTAAATAATATCTCTCTAAAATACAATTTAAGAATATCTACATCTAAAACAAAAATATTAGCTCTGAAAGGAAAATGTGCAATAAGAACAAAAATAGTGATAAACAATGTAATTATAGACCAAGTTCAGAATTTTAATTATTTGGGTTGTCACTTAGGCAATGACAGAAATTTAGATAAACACACTAAAATACAACGATTCAATTATCTATGTGGCACAATTAAACGCACTTTATTGAATCAGACTAGGAAAGAAACTATTTTGAAGTTTTACAAAGTATTGGCAGTTCTATTTCTTATATATGGATTTGAAACCTGGACATTAACAAAGGCAGATAGTAAACAAATAGAGGCTGCTGAAATGAAGATGTTGAGAGCAATAGCAGGATACCAAAGGACCGATAGAAAGAAAAACAAAGATATAAGAACAGAACTTAATATATTTAATCTCTGTGAAAGAATAACATATTACCAAAATGCTTATCTTCAGCACGTATTACGAATGAATGAACAGCGCATACCAAGAAGAATGTATAATTATAAACCAAAAGGGAGAAGAACGTTGGCCAAGACCATTGAAGAGATGAAATGACCAATTCGACCTATAATGAGATCGGAACAGGCCATTGGGCCTAATCCTTGTTGTTGTTGATAGTGATGATGATGATTTGAGAGTAAACAGCTTAATTTTATTCGTTAAATAGTCCTAACAAATGCCACTCTTGATTTCCAAATTCTCTAGATAAATTCACTCCTCACTTCGTGTGTCGTGAATATATCGATAATTTGGTAATCACTCGTGGCATTACTTATGATACCGTACATGATCGTATTTTATACAGTATATTCAATAGTGAATTATTTTTCTAGATTATATTTAAATAAATGCAAAAAATAAAAATTTATAAGATCATATAGACTCTGTCTTACAAACAATATAGAAAATTAATAATCTCTGCTATTCTAGTACTACATCCACAATGGCGTAAGAGTCCAGCGTTGGGCCTTAGCCGCTCCTTTGTTAGGAATTTCTATACCAAGTTAATTTAGGTACTGTTATTTCCCTAAAGATGTCATGAATGGTATGCGGTCAAAATACCGACAAAATGAGACATCCAATAGCAACTAAGGTATTACTAGGATAAAGGATAACGGCAAATTTTGCTTAGAGGTCTCTTTATTCAGAATTAAGGATCTTTAACAAGGCTGAAAATCTTCAGACTCGGGGCCCACCATTTGAAGTCCCTCCCGGAGGACTTGCTTGTTGGATTTATCCATCCTAAAAAATCAATCGATCCCGGCCGGGTTTGAACCCGCGACCCTCGGGAACAGAGTAAAGGAACATAACACTAGTCCACCGCGAGCGACATTATCTTAGTATAATGTCAAAAACACAAAAGATGTGCACATTATGTTATACAGGATGATTAAATTAGTTTCAATTTTCTATGTATTCTCTTACCATATGATGTAAAAAAATTTAGACAATTTTTATGCAGTAAATATTAAAGTTGCAACATAGCATAATGTGTGTAATCATTGTTTCTTCAATTAATTGAAAATGACTTGTTAACTTTAAAAATGATGAACAGTTTCTATAAGTTCTAATGATATTACTGTTTATATATCGGGCTGAAAACTCCGCTGTAGGAGAGGGAATGGACGAAAACAAATCAGGTGGGAAAGCTAGTACAACTGCAGTGAATAAATTGTATACATTCATCCAGAAACGCCCATCTTCAAGCTGCCATCTCCAGTCTTACTGTTTTGAATAAAGTAAGTAGTATGTTTTGAAAATGTATAGTACTCCTGCCTGAACACGTTCACCCCACGCCTGACGTCACTACAGCATCATTACACCTGCAGCAGGTTTTTCATCTCAGTATATAACAGTACACATGTTACTTTTGTATCGGAAAACAAATTATATTCCATTTTCATAAAGAATATATAAATCTAAGTTACAATCTCGTATTTTAGCGCACAAAACATTTTTCTCGCTAAATATGTCCATGTAAGATGTTAAAAGTATTTGCTATTTTTATTATGGTATCAGCGGTATCATTAGGAGTAATTTTAAATTGTAAATATAATCGAAGGTAAAATAGAAATGGAAATAAATCGAAAGAGCACGTGGAAATATTTACTCGAGATCGATGGGCGAGTATACAGACCAAGAGGTAGACATATTAAGAGGCAGATCAAGATGATTGTGGAAAAAATATTTTGAGACCGGGAGAGGTAATTTCTGGCTTATTCGTACAGAAAATACAATAAGATATTGTGAAATAAATCAAAAGATAAGAACACGTTATCATGTAAGCCTGTAGGACGTCCTCTTCTCAGATTATCATCTTATGAAAGAAAAATACAAAATATATGAGGATTCAATTTAAATCCCCATTTTAATCAAAATAGGGGAAAATGAACTTTAATTCCTATTCTCTAAATGTTACTATTAAAAATATAAAACTTAAGATTTGTTTATTGAAATTGACCTTCCACCAAAATTATCATCATCCGTATAAAATCCATTAAAAATTGTACATACTCAAAAATTACTTTGATTTACATACAATAATTAAATTATAGCAAGGTACAAACATAAACGTTTACTGCACTAAAAAAATGTATATATAGTCCACCGCTGTGGTCACGAAGCGGGCCCGGATTCGATTTCCTGTCGAGACAGGTTCCTGGGCGGGGTTTTTTTCGGGTTTTTTTCCACCTGTAAGACAAATGTCAGGACGCTTAGGGCCCAATGGTCCCCGAAAATCATCCGGCCATCATTATCATCATCAACAATCACAGGTGTGGAAAGCAGCGGGAAGCTACGATACCTATTATTCCCTAGTAAAACTGCAAAGCATAGCACTCGGACAGATAGATATTATATCCGTTATGAGTTGTTTTTTTACAAATGCCATTCTGAAATACACTTCCAGTTAGATCTAAACTCTTCATAAAGACACCCTAATTTACTACATTATAATAAATAATAGCAATAAAATAATAATAAAAATAATAACACTTAAAATAATAATAATATCGCTAATAATGCTACGTTGGCTAGAAAGACCGCCTACGAATTTAAGCTGCTGAGAAAGGACTTTTTTAGCAGTGTCAGGTTATAAATTAGTAGATACAAAAGTAATGATGAATAAAGGGAAAATTAAATAATTATATATATATATATATATATATATATATATATATATATATATATTCTAAATTGTTGAATATAGAACAAAGTAGACTGATCATTTAAACCAATATATAATATTGGTACCATATAATAAAGGTACCCATCAACAAGCTTTGGGTGGCAATGAAGAAGTTTGGAATACCTAAATATCTTATACATTTTATAAAAAGAATGTATGATTGTAAAGCAAGTATTAAGTTTGGAAATAGAGTATCCTCAGAATTTGATATAATAAAAGGATTAAGACAAGGATGCGGGATGTCACCAACATTGTTCAAGATATACTTAGAAGATGTATGAAATGGAATAAGTCATGTAGGGGAATGGGAATCAACGTTAATGACCGTTTACTGTACAATTTATTATTCGCTGATGACCAGATTATAATAGGACAAGATAAAGAAGATATAGAATATATTATTAGAAAGTTGATAGATGCATTTTAGGTTGTGGACTGATGATAAATTATATCAAAACAGAATATATAGTAATCGGAGGAAATTCAGAAGACCTACAAATAAATAATATGATAATTAAACGTGTTGAGAATTTAAATATCTTGGATCTATAATAAATAAATCTGGTACTTGTGAAAAATATATTATTAAAAGAGTAAATTGTGCAAGGAAGGCGATTAGATCCCTGAATGGTCTTTCATGGAATAGAAATTTAACCAGAAAAACAAAAAAAAAAGAGAGATTATACAGACAATAATAGAAAGTATACTTACATATGGATCAGAAAGCTGGACAATAAATGAAAGGATGCAGAAAAGAATCTTGGTGACAGAAATGGATGGATTACGGAGAAGTATGAGAACATCCAAGCTACAACATATTCGAAATACATATATCAGAAAGAAATGGATGCACAAGAAACTATTATTGAAAGGATAACAAAGAGAGCTTTACAGTGGTATGGACATGTACAACGGATGTCGGAAGACCAGTGGCCTAAACATGTGTTAGATTGGATGGTACCAGGCAGAAGAAAGAGGGAAAGAAGTAGAAGAACACGGTATGAGGGAATATATGATGTCATGATGAAGAGGAGTATGGAAGAGGGACAATGGGAAGATAGGAATCTCTGGAAAGTAGGAATCAAGGGCGAACTGCTGCGAAGTGGAAAGCCTGTATTAAGTAAGTAAGTAAGTTTAGTAAACATAATATTGGTACTATTATAAAAAGCCAAAGGACGTAGTAGAACGACCATTAACTAGATGTAGGATCAAGGGATATTGTAATTTGTGTCTGGAACAGGCAGAAATGCCTTACCCCTGAAGTAGAATAAAAATAATAACATAATAATGGAACACTTAGATCAATTAACGTTAGTGCATAAGATTAAGCAGATATGATCTCTCAGTTTACTTCATATTGGCCTATGCTGAACTAACACTCAATAATGTTTTATGTAGTAGCCTACTTTTTATGTGAGGTAGTCTGCCTAATGCTTTGTTTTTTTTATGTAGTTGGCTTGTTTGAAATTGATTTTTTGTCTAAGTATTTAATCTAGTGTTTACATCATAATTGAGGTGAATTGGTCTTGTGACATATTACGTCCACCGCTGTGGTCTCAATGTAGCGTTGCTGCCTTGTCACGCAGCGGTCCCGAGTTCGACTCCCGGTCGGGAGAAGCTTCCTGGGTGAGGATTTGTTCCGGCGTTTTTCCTCACCTGTAAGACAAATGTCAGGAAGCTTTGAAGCCCAAATGATCCCCGAACATCACCTGGCCATCATTTTCATCTTCATCATCACCCCGGTGTGAAAAGCAACAGGAAGCTACCATACCTATAATTCCCTAGTAAAGCTGCAAAGCATAGCATGAAAATGCTATGAATACAGTGAAGGACCTTCCCTAGGGTAGAACACTATAGGATATATATATATATATATATACTCACTGGCATTATCGAACCTTTAGATGAATGGTCGCACAAACAATAACTCTCCATATATCTATATCCTGGGTTAAAGTTTTCCAATATCTATATCCTGGGTTAAAGTTTTCCAATCATCCCCTGTATAATTTACATGCCTAAATTATGGTTAATGCTATTCTGGCTTTCCTACGAGCTTCCATGCCTCTCTTTCACTTCGCATTCGTGAAACATGTTCTACTCGTCGTTGTCTACTAGACTTAACTGTTCTTATTACATATGGTTTCCCATAAAGATCACATTGTTATTACCTGATGATCAAATACTGATGGCAGCAGATTACGAAAATTTAGAGAAGGCCTATGTGACAAGAAAAGTGAAGAGGAACACAAACAATGGGGATTAAATTATAAATTTGGACAAAACCAAGTATATGGTAATAGAAGATAAATCAAAAGATCTGACTTTAGAAGACGGGCATGGAAAAATAAAATTATGTTACGAATATGCATATTCGGAGGAAAATATTAGTGCAAATAAAAGTCATGATGCTGAAATTAATGAGATGATAAATGAGGGTAAATCTACAATATCGAAAATGTATGTGATCAGAATATAAGTTGTAAAACAAAGACAAGCATTTTAATATAATAGTAAGGAGTACAGTGGCATACGGTGCAGAAATATCGGGTTTAAAATCTTGAACAATTAGTAAATTAAATTCTGCATAAATGGATTTTGCACGCCTTGAGCTGGAACTTAAAGAAGAGAAAAAAATAATAAATAGTGTAATTAAACAAAAAAATGAATGTTGAAATTTAAATTATGTATTTCATAAAAAATTAAAAATTAAAATGTAAAAAGAATGGCGGAAGATAGATTCCTAAGAAGAATACTAAAATGGATGTCACTTGGTAAAAGAGAAGAGGACAGCCAAAAATCACGTGGATTAATGGTGTTTTGAGCAGCATGTGGGAAAAAATGAATGAATGATGGAGAATGCTAGTAAATAAGTAAATAATTTATCTTCGCCACTGCGGTAGCACAAAACATCTTATAATATTATACCTACTTTGTACTAATCCTGTATCAAGATGTCCCCATAGACGTGATTTCGACAGTAATAATATTTAAAAAACCAAATTAGTGAGAAGTAATTTATATTTTGAATGGCAGATATTGACTGACCAGGCAGGGTGTATGGAATTTTTCGGTGGAGGACTTCCTTCGATTGAGATATTGAAAAATATTATTGGCCCATCTCTTGCAAAAAAAGTACATATACCACAAGAGTACTTGACTAGGCAAAATATAGCTGTGGCGAAATGCCCTCGTGTAAAAAGACAGCTGCGAATTACTTCATAACAGAAAGATGTGATATTTAATCAACTAACCAAACAAAACAATCAAGTTTCAGAGTTAGAATCTCGCCACTAGTTGATTTATTGTGTCCCAATTAAACACTTTTATATTCCGCATTTGAACGTCCGAGCTTACAAGTCAGATGTTCGAATATAACATAACTGTTTTAGGTAAACTAATATATATTTAATTAGTTTCAACAGTGTGCGCAATCAACGATAAAACGTCACTGATTGTTCATGAAACCAAACATCAAAGCCAAATTCCACGATCAAAATACTGTATATAACAATGCAATGTTTTCCCCTGACAAACATATTACTGTTTCATCTTTTTTCTGCTCTAATTTTATGGCAACGTCAATCAATAGATGTTACAGAACTGTAATTTTTCACCTTTAACAGAGATTGATGTAACATTTATACGTTCGGGTTTGACGTTGCAGTACTCTTACGTCGCTTTTGAGCTGAACAGCACTTAAAGGCTTGGGGATATTTTGTACATATTAACGCTTTCTATTATAACATTTGAACAAGCAAAACTCTCTCTGGCAGTTGTTTTAATTTATGATTAGTGACGCTAGCGCCAGAGAGCTCCACATGACTCTCATAAACCCTTCGTCAAGAAAAATATGAACTCCGATTATATTATGTTCATAAGTACTATGTTTTCTAACCACAATAAAATTTAAATGTAAGTTGCAAATTGGTTAAGACGGTAGAGTTTAAAACACGTACTTAGAAGGTCTCAGGTACAAATACCGAGGTCTACCAACCAAACTGACGATTTTATCTGTTATTCCAAGCAATCAAACAAATATTACATTGGAATGTATAGAACATAAAAATACAATAGAAATAATAGATTCTCACACAAAGAAGGATTATAGACGCGACAGATTAAGGATGTTAATGCTTTTGAAAAAAAAGATTAATTATAAATTACATTTTAAATGTTACATTGTAAACATTGTTATTCAGATAATTTAAATATATACATGGTGGATCAAAAGTATGTAACAGTAACTATTTTTATATATTGGAATTATACATAAAACCAACATAAAGGTTTTTTTACAGTAAAGCACTAAAAAATATTATTTTTATTTCAATTTTATTTTCAGGTATCATATATGGAATAGAATTAAAATGTTAGTCCCTAAAATAAAAAAAATGTCCATGTCAAACTTATTCACTGACTACTTAACCCCTCAGCGTGGTTTGCCGTACATATACGAGACCGGTTTCCTCCCTTCTGTGCGGTCATTTAAAAGTCCATGCAGTACCCCTGTGCGGTAGAATTTTTTTAATTCTACTCACGCAGTAACTTATTTTAGATACATATCAAATTGTAATAGAATGTAAACAATGAATGATCAATCTATTCTATTCTACAGTGTTCTGCCCACGGACAGATCTTTCACTGCAATCATAGCATTTTCATTCTAAGCTTTGTACCTTTACTGGGGAATTATAGTTGTGGTAGCTTCCCGTTGCTTCTACACCGGTGAATGATGATGATGATGATGATGATGATGATGATGGCCGGATGATTTTCGGGTACGTCGGGGCCCTAAAGCTTCCTGACATTTGTCATACAGGTCAAGAAAACCCCCGAAAAGAAAACTCACCCAAGAAGCCTCTCCCGACTGGGAATCGAATCTCGGTCAGCTGCGTGACCACATACCCAGTTCTAGATTCACACAATTCATAAGTTTTAAAATCAAATTTGGCAGTTTTAAGTGGAGGAAATTGTTTGCCCCTCCATTACCATAATGATTCATCAATTACAATATCTTGATTTGGAAGGTAGAGAGAATGGAATTTATTATTATTGAAATATTCAATGAAAGGGACAATTTAAAAAAAAAACAATGAAGGACATTGGAAACCAACTTGTTTTGTTTTGTCTTAAAATTAATGGCACCATCGAACATGGAGGTCATGATTCTGCATACATAACCTCTCCATACATTGATATCCCAAATAATGTTTTCCAATTATTCCTGTATAATTTATAATAATATCCTCAACTCGTGTCCAAGTCAGAGTCGGGTCGAGGGATGGGATGAGAAGAAGCCGCTATATATAGAGGTCTGTGAATGACAAGGGTATGGCCGACCACGTCTGACGCACCACCACAGAGGCAGATGAACGAAATGAAACAAAATTAATATGATGAGATGAGTAAGGAGAAATGGTGGAATTAAAACTCACCCAAGAAGCCTCTCCCGACTGGGAATCGAATCTCGGTCAGCTGCGTGACCACATACCCAGTTCTAGATTCATACAATTCATAAGTTTTAAAATCAAATTTGGCAGTTTTAAGTGGAGGGAATTGTTTGCCCCTCCATAACCATAATGATTCATCAATTACAATATCTTGATTTGGAAGGTAGAGAGAATGGAATTTATTATTATTGAAATATTCAATGAAAGGGACAATTTTGAAAAAACAAAAACAATGAATTTAACATCGATACTTTGTACCTCCCGAATACTAGTTTGAAACAGCGTCACTCGAACAAACTCCATAGATAAATATTGTTTTAAATATTTTAAATAAATTAAGATTTTTTTCTTAAAGGGAATTATTTCTGTGGTCACCCATCGTCTGGATTTAGACTAATAAGGGAACTGTCAACCATGGAATGCCGACACCTACCTTCAAATGTCTTCCAGAGAAGCGTTGTGATGTACTAAGGCCGTGTTCAATTAATTATGTGTTTTTATCTTCAAGGCACTAAAATCCAGAGACAAAACTTTGATTTAAAGTACAGGAAAGTAATACAATTCGTGAACTGGTACATTCGATAACCTTCATTACCTACATAAAGTGCATTTGCTCCGTACAATGGGTTGCCATCGCTGGATTCTGACTTCTACGTATGTGCTTTGCAGTTAAAATGGCAGATTTTTTGGTACGACCTAGGTACATCACAACGCTTCTCTGGGAGAAATTTCAAGGTAGGTTTCCGCATGCAATAGTTGACAGTTCCTTGTTAGTTTAAGTTTAAGGTCTCTTCTGGTGCTTCATTATCATTCATCACCTAACATCATCGGGATAACGTAACTCCGCCTTCCAGGTGCTCCAACTTAAGAAGTGGGTTACAATTCCGCCATGCCAGGAGAGAATGCCAGAAACGTCATAAAGATAACCTGAACCCTGACAGAAAAATAAAACGCTTTTTATTCTAAAGATTCTATGATAATACATTATGATATTTTTTCTAAATGTTATTTCACAACATAGCATTACTATTTCAACAAGAGGTTTCCGAGAAAAATGACGTTTTGGAGTCAGTCATGTTGTTTATCTGGCAACATCGTAAAATGCCAGTATTCTACATGCAATGAGTTTTATCTAGGTTAGTTACATCAATGAAATGTTTACTCGGCTATTTGTACCACTTGGCCATATATTTAGCAATAGGAAATTATTACTAGCAAGATAGGAAATCATATAGATTTTTAAACACTAAAATTCAACAATAACTGTATAGTACCACATGATGTTTCTCTGATAGTGAAAGAAAAATTCTAACAAAATTCACCAATAAAAATATGGAATGTTTAAAAAGAACATTAAAATATCAAAATTTCTTACGACTAGGTATTATATAACCCAAAACGACATTTCGTTCTTTTTTCACTCTACGAGCATCTTATATACCATTTGATTTCTCCATAATCTCGGAATAAAAATAAAGTCAGGAACATATTGTTAAGTGTTATAAAATGTTTTCTAAAAATGATCTATTATCATATTTTATTATCTTTAAATTGAGTTAGATTTCAGGAAAAGTGTGTTCTTATTTTCTTATAACCTGTTGTGTATTTTTAACGCCTAGAACTATTTTATTGATAAAAATATTTAAAAAGTATTCGGAAGCGAGTAAATAAGTTCTGAGATTTGTAAAATAATTCCGTTTTTTGCAGGTTGAAATCCGCAGGCAAAGTATCAGAGTGGATTTTATTCGTGTTTTTCTCATTCATTGGATCAAATGTTGAGTTATAATTTCATTACAATAACTCATATCTTCATCAACCATCACACCTTTCATTTTTAAGATCGACATTGTGTACTGTGTGTTATTTTAATTATACGTAATTCATAATATTGTTAGGATCTATATAATTTAGTCTAATTGTGCTAAAGTGGAAGTAAAGATTTTAAAGGTTTATCACCACCAGGTAAAATATGTTATTATGATTGGTTCCAAACGCGTAACATGTTAAAATACGATAAAATATTAAAGCTGTACAAACTATCAGATTCAATGGATCCCAGCAGAACTGATAAAACAAGGAAGAGAAAAATTATTGAATACGATGCACTAATTCTTTCTATGATTTGGGAAAACGAATATCTTCCGAATACACAGTGGGCCAGAAACAAAATCTAGCTGGAAAAAACGATTCTCATTCATCCTCAACAATTTAGCATTTTTTTCGTTTTAATATAATTGTTATATAATTATTCTTAACTTATCTGCAAAGGAAGGTATAATTCTAAAAGTTTATGAACACAATACTAACATCGGAAGTTGCCGATAGTTAAGAACTCATCTGGTCAACATACCAGTTGTGTGGTTAGCGTTGTGAGTTCAAGTTCAGTGAGCTTTTCTTCTTATTCTATGTGGAGATTTCACCTCAAGATTTGTAATTTTTATTGACATACTTAATGTTTTTTTTTCTGTATAACCAGATATTACGTTAAATATAAATGTACGTGAAATCATACCTTTAAAATATTAATAAAATGTACATAACAATCTTATTTTAAATTGAGCTACAAAGAAAATCAGTAGTACAAATTTTAGTTATAATGCAGAATGATTAAAACACTTTAATTTTCGCACAATAACTTGTGTGCAAATTATTGTGTTTTTATTAGCTTGCTCATTACAGGAGGCGGCCAGAACTTGAGGTCTACCGTCACGCGCAGAGAATTGTTTGATTTAAAATGGAAAGAAAAGTGTTCGATAACGGCAATAAGTGATCATTTAATAAATAAACTAGGGTTAGGGGGATGTTAAGAGAATGTTTTAAATTATATTAAAGAAAATATTTTTCTGAAAAGTGATTTTCACAAACGTAGGAAGTTGTGCGCGAAAAAAAAATTCTACTGAAATATTCCGCTTGGCTAGAAGTGGATGTTAACTTTTTCGTTATTAAGAATTAATTAAGAACAATATCAGCCGTAGGAAAATCCCGTTCTATCTGCTTATGGAATTGGAAGAAACAAAATATATTTCGAAGAGGCCGGAATAAAAATAAAAAAGTTCACTTAAGCAGGAATTCCCTCGCGATGAACTTGCTCTTGCAACAGAAATGTCACTTCGGTCGTATGGTAAACGGGATACAGCTGACGTCTTAAAGAAATCACTAAAAAAACAAAAATAGCTTCAAAATAAAAAAAACGTTACAAATCATCCCGCTCAAAGGCAATATATTAACATGAGAGTAGGTGCCAAAAAAAAGAGAGGTTGTGATATTTACCCACCCTATAATGCTACTAGGGAGGCAAATTTGTTATGCTATCCTCCCCAAGACCATATTATTGACATACTTCAGCAGAAATAAGACTATTGTTATTTTTAGTGTTTATTCCAGCATCTTCGAAAGGTATTTTGGATCTTACAATTCCATAAGCAGATGGAACAGGATTTTTCAACGACTGCCATTGTTCTAAATTCTTAATAACGGAAAAGTTAACATTCACTTCTAGCCAATCAGAATATTTCAGTAGATATATTTTTTTCTTGCTCACAACTTCCTATGTTTTAGAAAATCGCTTTTTAATGTTTTAATATATTTTAAAACATTCTCCAAATATCCCCTAACTCTAATTTATGATCACTTATTGCCTCTATCGAACACTTTTCCCCATATATTAAATCAAACAATTTTTTGCGCGCGACAGTAGGTCTCAGCTGCCAGCCGTCTCCTATAATAAGAAAGCTAATTACAAAAAACGCAATAATTTGCACACGTGTTATTGTGCGGGAATTAAAGTCCATAAATCACTCTATATTCTAACTAAAATTAGTACTTCTGCTCAGAACTGTTTTTTCGTAGCTCAATTTAAAGTAAGATCATTGTGTAAAATTTTAAGTGTTTCGAAGGTATGATTCCACATGTGCTTAACACAATGTCTGGCTGTATAGAAACATGTTAAATATATATGAATGAAAAGTACAAATCTTGAGGTAAAGTATTAATATAGAAAAAGAAGATTAACTCACTGAACTTTAATACAAAACGTATTTATTTCCACAGCTTGGAACACAACTGGGATGCGGACCAAATGAGTTATTAACTATCGGCAAATTCCGATGTTTATATTGTCTTCATAAATTTCAGAATTCTGCCCTCCTTTGCAGATAAGTGAAGAACAGTCATCTGGAAATCATAGAGTGAAGAAAGATGAAATTTGTGAGAGTGAGTAAAATAATTTTTCCAGGTAGATTTCATAACTGAACCACTGTGAAAGAACCGATTATCTTATCATAATCTACCATTTTCATAAGGAACCATAAAATGATTGTAACAGCAACAGTGCATTCCATTCCGTTGAACTTTGTATAAATTTTAACAAATGTTTTAGTACCATCTTATCCCTATATTGAGGACGTAAAACAAAGGTAATAGTATCCATACTTATTCCCATCATTGACGACGCTAATAAAATAAAGTGGATTTAGAGGAAAAAAGGTATCCAAATTGATCAGAGTTTTAGTTTAAGACAGATTGTAGAATAGAAATGAAAATACGAAAGCACTGTATATCAACTATTTTTTTTTGTTTTACCTGGTGGAGTTAAGAACGTAAGGTATTTTCTTCCACTTCACCAGGGATAAATTACACATAATAACAATTATGAATTATCTACAACTTGATTAATAATAGACCAAAATATTAGGCATATACTACACAATAAAGAGTTAACAAGGGGAAAAATACAAATACATGTAGATTTAAAAAAGGGATACCATTCAATTAAGAAGGAGAAGTTGTATAGTATACTCTGGAATTCGGAATACCCGAAACGTTAGTTGGACTTATTTGAATGTGTCCAAATATTTCATAAAAAGTAGAGTGCGGGTAGTGAAAAAGTTTTCAGATACTTCTGAAACTCACTATGTGTTAAAGCAAGGATATGCACTATCACCTCAGCTATTATGTTGTGTAATATAGCGTGCCATCAAATCTTTAGAGGATAATGAAGACATAACAACTTAATGATATTAATAAGTTGTTGATATATGCTAATTATGTAATATTATTAGGTGATAGCGAGGAAATATTAAAACCTCAATACACATAATCTATTAAATAATATTAAAAAATTCGGGTTATAACATCATTAGTCATTGCTATTCTCCAACTTCTTGCATGCAGCTGCATATTGTTCTTTATATTCCATCCCAAATAATGTAACTGTCTACTTGTTAAAAAATCTAATTTTGATATTGCATGTTTATCGTGCTCAGATTCCTTGCGGTAAATATAGCTCTTCTTTGCTTTGCACTTTTCATTTATCTCCATTTTTCGTATTCAGTATTGTCGCCTTGCCTTCTACTATCGAAGTCACATAATACACACAAACATCAGTATATTTTTGTTTGTCAATATGTACAAAGTGTGTGCGCTGATATTAGGAGAATAAAACGCCTTTCTAAATATAGAAAACTCTTAACAAAATATTCATTCAAACAGATTCTTGTAATCCTGATTAAGCACGTCTGACATTTCTGCCCTTTTATCGATGCAAATATCTGTGGCCACAGGGAATACGTTGTTAAGTGTAAAATCGATACTTGTCATGAGAATACTTCCATAACGTGCACAATTCTTACTAGACACCAAGGAACAAACAACTTTGTAACTCTGAAAGTATTATTGCCCTGGTTAAACAACTTCTCCACAGTGAGCAGTGACTAGCTTAACAACTTATTCACTGTGGCCACAGATGCTACATTTAAATGTAATACTTTTCGTTCTTTCTAAGCTCTTCCCTTTTTGTAAGACTTGCACCTTTAATGAGACATCCAAGCCAGTACCATGAGTGTATCACCAATAGGCAGGAAGAAAATACCTTGAACTATACTATACATTAGACAGGTAGAAAGTGGCGGGTTTCCTTGGATCTGCAGTGCCAAGAGTATCGCCTAGATCCAAGGTAGAAATTTAAATTTCCCAACCCTGCTGGGAATTGTAATTAACCACGACAGCGGTCAACCATTAGTATTCAATGCATTCGATTTTATTTAACGACGGTCTGTGTCAACTCAGATCATTAGGGTCACATATAGATTTATTTTGTTTTTTATCATGCCTGTGCTTGTCAAATGTCTTATTAATAATCTAATGTACCATATGCATTCTGAAACTACGACAGTGAATAGAAGGGGTCGATAGTAGTAGGACTTTATTAGACAAAAAGTAAGATATTTACAATATTATTTACAAATATGGGTCGCACGGGCAGTAAGCCGTACGTGCTTTTGACAGTCCGTTACAATAAAGTAATAATTGGTACTAGTGTAAAGAAAAATAAACAACAAAAACAGCAATAACATTACAATTACATAAAGAAAACACAATAATAATATTACAATTAAATAATAACACAATAGCATTATACACTAAAAATATTAACATTAAAATTACATAAAGAAAACAGAATAATATTACAATTAAGTAATAACACAATAGCATTATACACTAATTAATTTATATATAATTAGAAGGGGTCGATAAGTAAGGATGCGTATATATATTTTGCAGAACTGCCCCGAACGCAGGTCCTGCTTACATGGGAATAACTAAATAAATGTACGTACTCGAAATGTGTACCTCTAAAATATTTAAAGACAGCAAATGTATAATTATTACGAATAATAAGCTAGAAGTGTAAGCACAATAAAGGTGTCAGGTTGGATCGAAGGGGAAAATTAAACAAATTAAAATGCAAAGTTAAAATAAGAAAACTTGTGATAATAGTAATAGTAGTTTTGGAGTAAACACTCCGTGTTGTCGCTTACGTCAGACCGTGTTGTTTGTAGTAAGACTGTGTTGTTTTAGCCTTAATTAAGTCGCGTATCTTGGCCTGAGAAACACAATACACCAGCAACTAACTTCTTCCCCAGGAAATGAAAACCCCTACATAAATATGCAACACTCCTCACGCGTTCCTCTGTCTGCCCAATTACAATACCGCTATCATAAAAATTCTACAGGATTTTCAAGCACATCTTTATAGCAAGGAATATTTAAACGCACTCCTTGCCAGTTGTTTAAATTGGAATAAAAGTTTAGGAGAAACTCTGGACTTATCAATTCATTACATTCTGGCGACAATCTAAAAAGAATTGCTTACATGTTATGAGAATCAATTTAGTAAATCACGAATTGCGTCAAACTGAAATTCGTCGGGCGGCTACAGCGAAGAACTAAGTATTCTCGCTAATAAACTATTTCTCGTATTTCAGTCAGCTATACATTTTCAGACACAATAAGGGGAAAAATAATGACTATAAAAGTTTTGGTTGGACATAAACGGGAACTAGAACACGCTTGTTACAAGGAACAAAAAAAGGCGGTGTGTTTCGAGGAGGTGGATAACGGTTTGAAATGAGACTGAAGGACATAGAAATGGATTGGATATAGGAGAGAAGCCGAGAAATAATAGAAGCTTTTGGTGAGAAGTTAGGAAGAACTAGTTGACATAGAGAGAACATAGAATCCGAGTATAGCCAGAAAATATGACTCACCTTTCAGTAAGAATTTATCTTATACCGTGGGAGAGAGAGAGGTATGGGGATGATAGAAGTGCTATTGCAAGATTCCACTTAGGGAAGGAGCATAGCTCATAATTTAACAAGCGAAAACTGCATTAAGCTATGTCCTCTATGCAATGAGCGGAAAAATTAGAACATATAGAGAGACGAAATAACTTAGATTAGGCAAACAATTGCTGTCACAGAGATTTCTCAGGTTGGGTCATGAGGGATTGATATGTTTGGATCTGTTACGAGAGGTCGAGCCCGAAGTCAAGACGTATATATTTTTGGAAACAGTAAAAAAAAATGAGAGATGGCAAATGGTACCATGTGGAAACGTTGAGACCAGATGCCAACTGCCAATCTTGAATCTGTGTCGCGGAAAATCCAGAAATTGTTCTTTATAGTATTTATATCCTCCAAAATCTACGTACAAAACACACACACACACACACACCACACACATATATATATATATATATATATATATATATATATATATATATTGTTCTTCTATCGTGGAATGGAATTGGGCATGAACGGCCAAACAGGCCCATGCGCATTGATATTGTAAATGTATTGTCTTTTTTTTTCGAAATAAGACCATAAATTTTACAACTACGTAATTACCTAGTAATGTTAGCTCCTCTAGCGGAGGAATCAAGTGTAAAAAAAATAACTCATCGCACAATGAAAAAATCAAAGATTACAATAAAATTATCATGCATCATGTAGTTAAAACACAATTTAATAACAATCAAATAATAGAATGCCTACATTATTAAACGATTTTGTATCTAACCAAGATATGTAATAAAAACAAAACCATGCAACTTTGAGACTCTTAATGTAGTAACTTTGACTGGAACTGTTAATAGTAGTTTCCGATTTTAGCAAAACATCGCAACATTCCGACTCGTCCACCCAATTTAATCGTGGGCCAGATATACGAGATAACTCATAGTACAGAAAATAAATGTTTATATATAATATATATATATATATATATATATATATATATATATATTCGTATGTGTAAGTCAAGAAGCTTTAATCTATTCCATAATTTAATTTTTGATTAAACAGTGGGAAGTGCTTTTAATATCGATAGTAACCGAATTCGATTTATAGTTTAATTTATACTCTGCTAAATTATAGGTAACTGTTTTTGTTTTTAAGTTAAAATCTTAGGTTTGGTGACACAAGATGAAATAGTGGAAAAGTTACCTTCCATTTTATTAATTAAATGTACACATATAAAGAGGTCTCTGCGCTTTCCAAGGAAGAGATGGACTGAAAATCCAACCATGATATCAAACAGACCATCAGGCATTATACTTCTATGGAAGAAGATGATGATGATGGAACGTACACTATCTTACTGTACACTGTACTTACTTCAGCTGTGTTGTGCAGTAACTTGGGATTACCTTAAACTCATTATAAACTAAGTGACTATAGTTCCGTATAAAAACCTTTTAAAAACATTACAGTAGACAGATTTTTTCTGAAAAAAAAACTAAACATTGAGAAGAAATAAAACGTATTTTAAGTTTCTATTCAGTGTTGTTGCTATAATTTTGATATTGTTGACAGCTAGAGGGTCACAAACAGAATGAAAGCAATTGAAGGAAACTGCACATTCAGAAACTCCTGATATACGGTGCATAAAACGAAATTTAAATATTGCCCTGAAATGTTGGTCAGAATAATGTAATGACTACGCGGTGTCCCCTGGGAATGCTAATATCCTGGGACCTAATTTACACCTTAGTAACTATTTTTGATCTGGGATCCAATTTGCCGTACTTTTTAGGCTCCCGAGCCTTATAAGGAGACAGCCTATCAGAATAATATTTTTTTTAATCTCAGAAGGATAAGGAAAGTCTCCTCAATAAGGCATCAGTTCAATTCCGGGGCAAACTTCGTGAGAATAAGTACGTTTAAGATAACACACACCAATAATGTATGCTAAACGAGATGATTAAGATACAATAGAAGACTGTAAGGTGGCCAGATGATATTCGGGCCTAAAAATTGCCTATTTTTTATTACAGGTACAAAATCAGAGAAACATCACCTATTAATTTTTTTTCCGTGGGACAGAAACCGGCTGCGCTGCCTCTGAGGCTATACGACAGCGATGGGCGAGTAATTTCGATTGTATAATATCTATGCAGATTAACAGTCAGGTTAAATTAACAAGTTTCAATCTATCAGTTACTGACCCACTTTTCCATAAACAATTTTTAAGAATAAAGAGAATAATGTAGAGAAATTTAATAAAGGAATGTTGATGTTTAGTTACAATTTCAATGATGTTATAATTAAATTTCTTCCAATTGTCAATTAACTTAAATATTTAGGTTCACTAAGCTTACATTATCTTTTCGATACAATATTAATCATATTTACGCAGAATCAGTTTCACAGAGAATCAGAGAGGTATTTATACAGTGGTGTTCACTGCTTCGTTGAGTCCTAAAGCACTGGTATATTTCAACCTCTTTTGAACATTCGTCTACAGTAAATTAAGTTAACGAAAAATGATCCAGCCACCAGGAATATCACGGTACGCTTTTAAACCAGCCATCTCACTTCTACATAGAGAGAGAGAAAGATAGAAAAGAGAAATAAAACGCTAAACCCCACATTTTGCAACTACACTTCATCTGAGTAACTAACAAAATTGCGTTTGTTATCATTAAACACAGAGGAAAACGGATATCTCAGCATTTTCGCTCTAAAATATTACTCCATAATCGTGTAGGATGTCATAGAGAAAAATAAAATTTCCCTGTGTCTAAAGGTTTATCCTAATACTGCAGATTTAATCCTTTACTAATTTTACTAATGCCAGATAGTAATGAAAATTAAATCTAGTTATTAATGAATATAACAGTAAACAAACACGCCTCTAGCAATTCGTAATGATTTTAGCGACAAATTCAAATACAAACTGTTGTATTATTTCAGATTCATAATCGAATGATCCTGGGTTAAAATCCCGCAGAAGAACAAACTGACTACTTTTGTTGTTTTTTTAATTTTTTTATTTCATTTGTATTTATTTATTAATTCATTTTTTCCATTCTAATGTCATCAATCTCCTAGACCAGGCCTGCTAAAACTTGCTAGATAAGTGTGAAAACACGGTCCCTTCCAACTCACATCAGGTGCACTCCCAATTAAACTACACGACTGACATGTGGGTAGCAGTGTCTTGCCTTGTCACCTTATCGTACGTAGGGTTGAAGACGAAGCGAGGAGTGTATTTTCACACCTAGTGAGCACTTACTAACGGCCCTGTCCTAGACAAATGTTGAATGGTAAATTCATTACCTAAACCATACTTCATCAAAACATTTATGAAATCGATAAAATTAAATCGATGAACTTTCTGCAGAAAACATAAGCAAAACAAGAAATTAGAAATAAATTACCTACTGTATACAGCTAAAGATTCTGTCGATATAATATAAAGTATGGCAACTGTTTTTACGACGAAAAGAAACAAATATACAGCTAACTGGTGACCACTGGAAGACTTAAATACGCCATATATTACTATATTCATCATCATGGTTTAGACCAATTCTGATCTCTTCCAACTTCGATATTTTTTGGCTCTATCTGTTAGCAGGACGTCCTCGGATTCTGTGTCTTCTGATGAATCTCTTAAGTTACAAATTCAGTTAATAAATGTATTTGTTGAGATTCTCTCAATAATAGGGATGAGCTTATTTATAAATTTTTATAAGTGAATTATGTTTAAAAATATTGTGGATTTAAAATTGATTAATGATTTAAGTATGTTAAAATTTTTACTTTGGGCTTATAATTCATACATTTAATGTGGCAGGTTTTTCTTGGTTAATTATATTGAATTGTTAAAAGAATTTCCTTATAAATTATTCTACTTATTTTTTACACTATCTCTTCATAATTATTTGCAGATATATTTATTTTGATTGTTGTCTAAAAGGATATATCCTGCAACATATTGGAGAAACTAATTTCAGCTGCTTTCTACCTTCTTAGTATATTTTAATAAGATTCCAACATTCCGAGTCATACAACAAATTATTTATACCTAAAACTCAGTACAGGTATAGCTAAAACTTTATAAAAATATAAAAATTTGCTCTATGAGATTTTCTTTGTTAAAATTTTTAATTGTACCACAAATATGTTGGAAAAAATATAATTCTATTAATATAGCCATCAGGATTAATAAACAAATAATATATTTTATCCTACCATTGCCTACAGAGACTCCTAAATAATTTAAAAAATTATAACATATTATACTGAAACGTTGTTTATTACTATTATGGCTCTATATTACTATTATTTTAAGGCTATTATCATTTCTTATTTTATTTAACATTTCTCTTCTAGCTACTTTTACGTGTCCCAAGTCACGCGGGCCTAACAGTGACACGGGCTGTCAGGAGAGGATATTCAAACTTGGTATCAGATACAAACTTTTATGAAAACACAAGGTCTTGCAGTACAATATATTTATATATATTTTAGTTAGAAAATCATAGGCCTATTGTAATTTTTTTATTATCACAATTCATTTCATCATTAATCATATAACACATTTAATTCAGATAAAAATAATTTTACAATATTAAATCATACACATAATAGAAATACGTACCTTCCAGTAGATATGTTAAATTTCTAGAAGTTATAATATATGTTTAACTAATATTGAAATAAATTCAAATAAAATTTTCCAATTTTATTAATTTTATAAATAGAAATTAAAACAAGTTAGAATACTTTAAATCTCTTCATATTGATTTATATTAACATCGAATAACATTATATCTTACTAGATTATTACGGAATATATTGCTGCAGTGTAATTTTTACATAGAATTTAAATAGGTTAAGTAGTTAAAATTTTGTACACAGATATAGTTTTTATGTGAGTTACATTTTATAATAGGTACTTCTGTACTTTAGGTTTTTACACGCTTTATATTAGCTTGACCTGTATCTATCTATCTATGTAACGGAATATTTCAACGCGATTTTCACCCACTTAAAATCATTGGATCGACTTGAAACTTTGTATACTTGTAGAGGACCCGTGACAATACAATAATTTCATACTTATTTTCTAAAATCCTGGCCATAATCGTCAGAAAATCAAAAAACGTGTTTTTGTATCAATGTAACGGAATTTTTCAACGCGATTTTCACCCACTTAGAAACATTGGATCGACTTGAAACTTTGTATACGTGTAGAGGACCCGTGACAATACAATAAGTTCATATTTTGTTTCTAAAATCCTGGCCAGAATCATCCGAAAATCAAAAAAACTGAAAACTGATATAATAGGTTGCGGACTTGTCGAGTTTTTAGTCAATCGTAAGAGCTCAGTTGGTAGAGCAGTGAACTCTTAATGGTATATAATTTCAGTAATCCATACGTCGCTGGTTCAAATCCGGCTGGGAGGGATTTTTTATAAAAGAGTATTACTTTTAGCTCATACTACAATAGTATCGAATTTAAAGATATTTTATCTTATTCTGTAAAATATTAAAACTAAAAAATAAAAAATAAATAATAGTTTTAAAAAACTAAAAGAACACGCTTTATTAGAAAACTAAAAAATGAAAAATAATTTTAATTTCCAATACGCTTGGGATAAAATAAAGTGGTCAACAAAAAAATCATATCCAATACATGTAGAATAAAATTAGAGTTATCAACAAAAAGAAAATAATTTTACCATCAAAAGCGTGGGGGTGTTTTTTATGATTTTTACATTTTCCTCTTAGAAAGCTTACTTTTACCAATATCTGTTTATTATCAAATATATTAATTGATATAGAGCACCTCACGCTTTTGATGGTAAAATTATTTTCTTTTTGTTGATAACTCTAATTTTATTCTACATGTATTGGATATGATTTTTTTGTTGACCACTTTATTTTATCCCAAGCGTATTGGAAATTAAAATTATTTTTCATTTTTTAGTTTTCTAATAAAGCGTGTTCTTTTAGTTTTTTAAAAACTATTATTTATTTATTATAATTTCTAAAAGTTATAAAAATGAAAACTTTCAATTCCTCTAGTATCTCATAAACGTTCCAAAAAATCTTATGATTTGCAGTGAAATACATGGTAAATACTTTGGCCAGCAGATTTCTAGGAACTACTACTGTACCATGAATAGAAATTAACCTATGGTAAAATATGGCCGAAAATCATCAAACACCAATTTTATATAAGAATAAATGGCGGACTCTGAAATGAACATGAGAAGGCAACTTAGATTAATTCAGTTCTTGTTAAATAAATACGTTTCATATTGTTTATTAGTGTAATTTGGTGTTAACTTATATAAAGGTAATAATTCATAAATGGCAAAGAACTCATAACAGTCGAGGCCATTTGAAGTGATTCCTGTTACTGGATATCAGAACAGTACAGGAAGTCGCCGTGTTTAGCATGACGCTTAGTTTCAGTTTTCTCAACCGGGTTTTGCTTCATCTTATAACTTAGCTCGTAAACTACTCTAGATAGAGACATGCTGTTTTTGGAACGTATTCTACATCTCTCAAAGTTTTGTTCACATTTGTTGCTAATTGTGATATAAACGACAATGACGATACCACAGGAAAAGGCCTAATTTGTAAAGTCTATGCTGAGTCTGGTAAATCACCAGTAACTGTTCAGTGAAATTTCCGCCGGCAATATGGAAGAGATTCTCCATCCAAATCATCCATAATTAGATGGGCCGAGAAATGTCTAGCAACTGGCAGTGCAATCAACGTGTCACGGAGTGGACGACCAGGTGTGAGCCAAGAAACTATCGACAATATGCAACTTGCATTTCAACTGAGACCCCAAAAATCGATTGGTCGTGCTTCACTGGAAGTGCCTAATTTGTAAAGTCTATGCTGAGTCTGGTAAATCACCAGTAACTGTTCAGTGAAATTTCCGCCGGCAATATGGAAGAGATTCTCCATCCAAATCATCCATAATTAGATGGGCCGAAAAATGTCTAGCGACTGGCAGTGCAATCAACGTGTCACGGAGTGGACGACCAGATGTGAGCCAAGAAACTATCGACAATATGCAACTTGCATTTCAACTGAGACCTCAAAAATCGATTGGTCGTGCTTCACTGGAAGTGCATTTACCAAAATCGACCATTCATAAAGTTCTCCATAAGCGGCTACATCTTCAGACCTATAACGTGAAAATTACGCAAGCGTCGCTGCCAACTGACTTCTCTCGGCGTGCGGAATTTACCGAATCCATGCTGAACGCAAATGATGAAGACAATGAGTCCCTGCAGAGGGAGATGTTCTCTAATGAAGCGAATTTCTTTGTGTCTAGACATGTTAACCGCCATAACATTCGGATATGAGGGTACTGGTGATTTACCAGACTCAGCATACCACCATACACATTGGGTATTTTCTTGTGATGTCGTCATTGTCGTTTAAATCACAATCTGCAACAACCGTAAACAAAACTTTGAGAGATGTAGAATACGTTGCAAAACAGTGCATGTCGCTATCTCAAATAGTTTACGAGCTAAGTTGCATTGTTTTGGTAGCAGGACTTTTTGGACACGCTGTATATTATGTAGGTACTCATATGTCCTCAGAAGAATGAGTAATACCTGTTTCAGAATTTAAACCAAAATAAACCCTTATATATGGAAGTCCACCACCGATGTGATCTCGAGGTAGCGTGCTGCCTTGTCACGCAACGGGCCCATGTTCGATCCCCGGTAAGGACAAGTTTCCTGAGTGAGGTTTTTTCGGGTTTTTTCCTCGCCTGTAAGACAAATGTCAGGAAAATTTAAGCCTCAAATACTCCCCGAACACCATCTGGTTATCATTATTGCATTCGCTTCATTAGATTAAGTTTAGTTTAAGGCCTATCCTGTCCCATCATATCATCGGGACAGAGTAACTTCGCTTTCCAGGCGCCCCAATGTCAGAAGTGGGTTACAAGTATGCCATACCTGGAAAGAATATCATAAATGTAGTAATAACAACCTGATGACACTGATTTAAAAAAAAGGAAACGTTTGTTGAGGCATAGTCCTGGGATACCGATCAGACATGCTACCGCTACATTAAAGAGGCAGTCCATCTCACTATATTAATAACATTTTAACTATGAGATGAGACTATGAAATCACACAGGGATCTTACTTGGAAGGCACCTGGTTCTGTCCTAAAAGCTGATTAAATCAGGACGTTTTAAAGATTTCCACATTTCCTGATATGAATGACACTTCTCTTCCTTCTGATTTGAATGTTTCTTCATATTATTATAAGGTACCCAATGATTGCGCTGATACACATCATTCGAGTACATTGCTATCATGCTTAAGTACATTTAAGTTCCATAATTTAACTTCGCCTCTCTGGTGTAACAATATTTCAGGCTAGTGAACTAAGGGTTCGATTCACTGCTTATGCTATAGAAGTTTTCTTTGTGCATGGAGCTTGAGACTAGCTCCACACAAACATGACGATAACTGAGTAGCCATTTCATATAAGTAGCGATATTCAGTTTAGAAAACTGAAATTATTGTTTATGTATTGCATTAGACTAATCGCGTGATTCCTTTACTGTCATTTGCTTCCAGTGACAGTAACCAATTCAGTCAACCATGCCTCTCAGAAACTATCGTGCCTCAGACTTATTTATTTCATATGTATGACCACGCCCACGCCAAAAGAAACTAACTGAGAATGTTGCACTGAGTGACGACCCCATATTTTATCCATTACTGCATATATAACACTTCATTGGGGAGTATGAATTCCTAACTAAATATACAATTAAATACATGTAACCGATACAATAGTACATTACTTTTCTTAATTTGTCTTACTTTATTTTTTCTCTTGTATATTAGATAGGGTCTGTCCATTGTGTCATTTAATTTTCATCGTTTATTTTTTATTATTAGTGTCAATTTAAATTATTATTGTTATACGTCACCAGTGACGATTTTTCACCGTAAAAATACAACCGTCAAGAAATGCGGACATGGGTTCAACTGGGGTAAAATTTTCCGGAGGTCAAATAGTCCCCCACTCGGTTCTTCGGGATGGGACTACTTATTCAGGAAGCCATATATAATAAGAACAGTTAAGTCTCGTAGACTGCTATGGGCAGGACATGTTGCACGTATAGGAATGAAAAACTTGCATGGAAGCTTCTTGTAGGAAAACCAGAGGGAAAACGCCCAGTTGGTAGACCAAGAATGAGATGGGAGAATAACATTAATTATGATTTGAGGGAAGTAGATTATACAGGGAATGATTGGAAAGCATTAGCTCAGGATAGGGATGTATGGAGAGCTTATGTCCGCGCGGCCATGGACCTACGGGTTCGATAGTGCCAGTGAGTAAGTAAGAAAGTACACGTCACCAGATTGCACTACGACTTTTGCTATTCTCTCCAAGAATTGTAATCCTATTCTGAGATTGGTGCGACTGGAAGGCGGGCGGAGTTACCCCGATGATATGAGACTGTTAAATAATAACCTAGAATCACGAGGTTTTAAACCTAAACTTGACTTAAATTTCAGACAAATGCAAGGCCACAGGAATAATACCATTTAAAGAAAAAATCCCGGGGTCTGAACGGGAATTCAACCCGGTCAAAATTGTGGTCAGAAGCTCAGACCAGAAGACTATGAGACTACTCAGTTTTAATTATCATTGACATTATTACTCTCATCATTATCAGTTTTCCTACTCCTCTCAACAAATATTAAACTGAGAATATATGCAACTTATTCTCCCAGTTATATTACACGGATGCGAAACATGGACTCTTAATTTGAGGGAGGAGAAAATATTCCGAGTATTTGAGAATAAAGTGCTTAAAAAAGTTTGGACCGGAGAGAGATGAATGGACAGGCGCATGGATAAGACTACATAACAGTGAGCTACATTATCTTTATGGGAAACCAGATATAATAAAAAAATCAAGTCTCGTAGACTGTGATGGGCAGGACATGTGGCACGTAGGGGAATAAAAGAGCGGCATGGAAACACCTTATAGGAATACCAGAGGCGATAGCGCCCTGTAGGTAGACAAAATGAGGTGGGAGAATAACATTAACCAATGAATTAAGCGCAGTAAATTATACAGAGAATGATTGGAAAACGCTAGCTCAATATAGGCCTAGAGATGCATTGTGAGTTTCGATAGTGCCTGTGAGTTAGTTAATTATTATCAGTTTGACATTTTCGTGTCCCGCGCCGTTGCCGAGCGGTTAAGGTAGGAAGCCTTGGCGCAGAGCTACGGGACTTGCGCTGGTTCGAGTCTCCATGGGGGAAGAAATTTTCTCATGGTATTTCGGCCAGTATGGGACCGGTGCCCACCCAGCATCGTGAGGCAATTGGGTAGCTACAATAAGTAGCGGCTCCAGGTTGAGGAACCAGCTATAACGGCTGGGGGACTCGACATGCTAACCACATGTCACCCCTACACTGGCTGTTGATCATCTACCTCTGTGATTGACACATGTGGATGTGAAGGGCCAGCAGCCGGCTGGTAAAAGGGCAACCGCTGAAAAGTGGAAACACCCTCAATCGGATCGGACACTTTCGTTCGGTACTTAATGTTTTATAACATTTACTGTGATTCTTGTATTTAAATATAACCTACGTTTATTCTGGTTGAGCGTAAAATAAGTATGCATGGTCTTAATATATAAGGCTAAACAAATAAACAGAAGATATAGTAGAATGCGGTCATAGCGCTTGTAGTTAGAGCAGAACATTTTGCGTAATCGTACGCCAGCTTTCCTTAGTACGTAAGAACTGCCATCAGAAAAATAATAAGGTCAAGGATTGGAAGAAGGAAAGCGAAACTTGATGCATCAACTAGTTAATAGTAATTCTAATATATTAAAATAGAAACACAAAAGATGCAAATTAACGACACAAGAACAAAGAAGTACGAACAGCATAAAGTATAAAGAAAATTAATTCGTTTTAAAGGCCGCTTAATAATGCTGTAATCCACCTTCTCAATTTACATATTATTACGATGTTTTGCGCTCAAGAAGATCAGAAATAGCTGCTTTAAAATGGCATGCGATAAATTAACAAAAAATATGCGTTCAGTAATAATAAATATTCAGAACAGATCCACGTCTTTCAAAATAGACAAAACATGACGTTCATTCACCGCGGAATTTGGTTCAAACGATATATGTGGGTCTCTTAATCGGAAGGTCCCGGGTTCGAATCTCATAACCGACCATGCTTCTCGGTTTTCCTCAATTATAAAAGCAAATTCTGGATTTTGAATTTATTACCAGGATCCGCTTCACCACTTCATTTTATCGTTAAATTTAAATAGTTAAATTAGTTAAAAATACATGACAAACACTAGAATGTAACGCAACCTACTGGATACACCTGAAGAATCTAAATTATTAAAGCGTACATAAACATACATTAAATGAAACCATTAATTCCCGAATGGGGTTTTGTAAGGTAATGTAGGACAAGTAATAATGTCTCTGGTAAAATGAGATGGCAACTTATAATTTTTGGCTCGGAAATTCTTCACCTCATAATGTGTTTTAAATGTATTTCTCTGTAACACAGAAGTTGAGAATGTTTTACTTGTAATTTTTTATGAATATTTGCACTACTACTACCACCAAATTTCTTAGACGATATGCTGCTTACTGGAGCCAGTTCAGGCTCATTGGCAGTAAATACTTTCATGGCTAACAAGATGGGGTTGCAGCACTTGACCTTAGCCTATTAGGCGGCAAGTCGGTTATGTCTGACGCGTTGATTATTTGGGGTGAAATGAGAAAGTTCCCACCCTGGAACAGGGCGTCGTAACAGCACTTCCGAAGAGCCGAGAGTCGGAAGGTCGACAACACAGAATGACCCTCGCTATCCCAGGCGAGGGCACCTCGAACATTTCAGATTGGTGAATTCATGAATGGAAATTATGTTAGTAAATATGAATTAAGCAGCTGTGGCATATACCTTGTATTGCGAACTAGATGGTTAATATGATAGGCCACATGATTAAAGATGTTGTATATGGATTTGTCAATTAGAATCGTAATGTAGGAAATTTGCTCTACATCATGAAGCTCAGAAATTCTTGTGTACTTAGGGACCGAAAACATAATTTCGAGATATTTATTTTGAATTTTTTTAATTTTCTTTTTGTGACAAGGATACTCCATGTCTCACAGCCGTAAAGCAGCTTACTGCGGATCACAACTTGATCCTATGATGGTGATAAAAAATGGATATGGTAATGCAATCGAAGCATTTGATTTTTGAAGAATGTGTCAAATACGAATTTTGAACGTAAGGCTGGAATCCAAATGGAGTCCAAGATGCTTGGCTGAAGGCACAAGGCGGATGTTTCGAACCCGCAAGGTGATGTGGATAGATGAATATTTTGTAAATTTTGTAAAAGGATCACATGAGTTCGGATTTATTTATATTGATGTTCCAAGTTCGAAACCAAGACAGAATAGAATTAAGGGCATTCTGGATATATGGACTCTTCAAACAAGAACTCGGAAGGAGAATTGAAAAAAAAATTCGTCGGGGAAGGAAGCGGTATGATCATGTAGAATATTTGGAATGCCTGATAGATAAATTGCATACAGTATGGGAGAAAATACTGAACACTGTGGGACTCCCGCCAGGAGAGATTTGCAGTCAGAATTATACTCAGTGATCGACACACAAAATTCTCGATTAGTGAGGTATTTAGAAATACTTTTACTAGAGCCGAAATATTAAATTGGATTAATTTATAAATAGTGCATTAATCCATGTCGTATTGAAAGCTTTCCCAGTGTCAAGGAATATAGCTACGGTAGGACTACTACTTTACGTATTGAAACCTATCACAACATAATCAGACTATCTAGCTGAAGCAGAATGATGCGCGAATTTCTAAAATCAAATCAAAGATTAGATATTATTTGTTTATCTGGAACGTCAGTTTTTAGACGACTCAAAATACGTTTCTGAAATTTGCTCAAAATTGGTAGTAGACTGATTGTTCAAACGTTTTCAGATTTGGAGGAACCCTTTCCAGGTTTAGGAAGGATAATTAACTTAACCTATTTCCAGAGATCTAGGAAGTGATGAAATTTGAAGCAGTATTTGGGTGAATCAGTATTTGTAGAGGGTAAGGAGTAAGATTAAGGTTTCGGCTAGGATCTGCCTTACAGCGAGATTTGAGATGTTGTCGCTGCCAGAGGCTTTATTAGGTTTGTGATTACATATTATATTTTTTTAATTCCATAAAACGAATATCATTAAGTATATTAGAGGTTTTGAAAATTAGTGACCACCTGTTCACCTCAGAATGCATGAACAAATGTGATAAGCTCGTGGAAGTGGAAATTTATCTTGAAAATAGTTTGCAAGAAGTTGATCTTATCTTTTTGGATGATAGGCCTAGTACCATTAGCCTCTATGAACAGAAGGAGGAGTGGGAGCTCTGCTCAATTTAATTCGTTTTACAATTTCTCAGGGTGGGATTTTTTCGTCATTAAACTTGGTTAATGCTGATTCTCACTGGGTAGGTTTTAATTCTTGCAGCCGTGTCCGCAACATTCGTTCCAAACGATTTAAAGCTGTTTGTGTTGGGGAGAGCCAATTGATGATATAATTTTAATATCGTTTTCGAGAGAGATAATTTTAAAGTATAAGATCCGTGTATATGCTTTTGTGTGTGAATAACTGTTTGTGTTGTATCAAGTGTTAGGCAGTTTTAATAGTGAGCTGGAACTGGTGTATAGTGTCATCAAGTTGTTCTGTAGGCTTAACAGTAATGGTGGGCTTAATCCAATGATTAGCGTATTTCTGCCTCTGTGTGTATTTTTGTTGTGTGAGCTGGTGGTGTCAGAGAATACGTAGGTGTGATTTTTGACAGTATAGGTACATGATCAGAGTCTAGTGTGCCTGTAAGTGTAGTGATGTGCGGAGAGATAGACGCATTCTTTGATGGGATTATGACGAAGATATCAGAAAGGAATCCAACAGATATTTTCTGAAGAATGTGTGTTTCCTTGGAGCAGAGATTTCTTCGTTATGCTGGAACTAGTTATGTAAAATTACACCAGAGGCATTTTTGACACGATAATTAAAAAAATAGAGTTTTTGTGATAGATCGAAGTGACAATACCGAGATCGTTTTTACTTAATTTCATTAATGTAGATCTATAGAGAGAAACAATGAAAATACAGGATTCCCACAAATGCTCTTTCGGGTTTCGAACACGTGTAACGTGCGTTTAAATGAACTTACAAACATGAAACTAGTACTAATGAAAGGAGAAGCTCAAACGGTTTTGGTTACAGTACCTTACATATGTTCAATTGTTGATTTTAGAGGACTACGTGTAAAAGATTCACGAATCCGGTCTACAGTTGCCTCACTTAGAGTCGAGCGTCCAGAAGATTCCCTCCCACATATGCACCCTCTTGTCGTAAAATCTGAGTACCACTTACGAATTGAAGGACCACTGGGTGGATCTTCACCAAATCATGTTCGAAAATGTCGTTGAACAAAAATTACAGATTGGTGAACATGATAATCGAGAACAATGAACGCTCGCCTATCATCTATACCAGCCATTTTCTCACTTTTTAACAATACGCAATGTTGTATGTAATTATACGTCATTGTTGCCAACTATGATACTATAACCAAAACGTTTTGAGTTTCTCTTTCTATTAGTACTAGTTTCATGTTTGTAAATTTACTAAACGCATGTTACATGTGTTCGAAACCCGAAAGAGCATTTGTGAGAACCCTGTATTGGTATATGGAGATATAGGGAGACGTATTCCGGCGACTTCAATAAACTGAAGCCGCGGAATAGTGGGCATTCTCTGTCCAATGGATTTGTTTATGCAAATAGCAGTTCCTCCGACGGGATCGTTGAGACGGTAATTTCGGAATGTGATATTAGTTTGGAAATGTAATTATCTTAGGTTTCAGGTAGTTTTAGTAAATAAATGAATGTCGATATATCTCTGTTGGAGTAGAGTTTCTAGTTCTTGAACCCGATTACATATTTCAACGCAATTAAATTCCACGACATTAAGATAGCTTCCATGAGGGAAGTTGGACAATGTATCCGGAACATAAATTTACTGTTGGTTCATCAACAGGAAACACTCCTTGGAATATTTGTACATCGGATGTCCGATTCGCTTGGAATTAAACTGTAGAAAGAAAAGCTCTATGTAGAATTCAACACTTACTTTATGATTCGTACTATTTATTAATAATCGTTATAATATTTAACGTAGAAACTTTAATCTAATATTGGTACGTACTTATAACTTTTTATCACAAAACAAGTGTTTTCGCCTTTAATGAAAGCGTGTCCGCAGTTAGGACTTTTGTTACAAGCTTCCTACTTCGGCAGCATGTCTGATTGCTAACTAAGACATTTCACAAGCGAATGGCCGGCGTAGTGACGCCAGCCTAACAAGAAGGCCTTGTACGATTATGTATGAGCCTATTCAAACCGTAGAAGTTTAGAATAATTGCTGGAACCTTCTATATGTGGAAGTGGTGTAATTAAACATGGCGAAGTCAATAAAAATAAATAAATATAATATAAGCCAATGAGAGGTTAGGAAACGAAGAGTATTGACAACATATCAATACTGACATGATTAAAAAAACAAAACTGTCGAATATATATTTAATCTGAGCACAGAGAATACACAAATATTGCTAGTAATTACAAAAACTGATAACACCAGCCAACAAAATTTTACTTTTTTTCTGTAACTGGCATGGAAACAGCTAACCTTGATTTTTTGGTTGTGCTGATAACGAAAATGTTAATTAAAATGCAAGATTAGCTCTCGTTTTGAAGTTATGCTAACTTTATGTTATTGTCTATATAAGCTTATGCATGTATTTACCTTGTTTTTATCGCTCAGAGGAAGGTCACTGAAGGCGCAACCGCTTTGCCTGGCATTTGTAATTTTCTGCCGGTGATAGTGTTTGCAGTAATCGGCTAACATTGATGCACTCCACTTTCCCTGGTATCTCATTTTCATGTTCAAAATTTGTTAGTTCCCCATGCTCGTTGCTTACAGCACCACTATTGTCAGCAAAAAAAGTCCAAGTGGGAATCTAAGAAACGTAAATTTAAGGACATGTTACACCCCAGTCTATCGTATAGAAGATTTGCCATAAGATCTTTATTTTTTCTGCCCATTTATTTCCTAGAAAGTTTGTTGACACTTGAACAAAGGCATCCCTAGCTAAATTTCCATTACCTGTCAGAATGGTGTCGATATACTCATCTTTGTACATTTTCCATATCTGGGGACCCACGAAAATCCCCTCTTTTTTTTTCGTTTCACTAAGCCGTGGAAATTTCTGGCGCAAATAGATAAATGCTTCTCCGGTTTTTTCCATGGCCTTAACGAAGTTTTTCATTAGGCCCAATTTTACATGAAGAGCAGGGAGAATTACGTTCTTGGATTCCACAAGTGCTTCTTGCATTACATTGTGAGGTATGGTTCAAGTGATTAATACTTAGGCAAATCTTTCTTTTTATAATTAAGTGCTTTGTCGCGGCTATCCCAGAGGCACTGGAAGCGACAGAATTTGGTATAACCTTGTTGTAGCCCAAGTAGTATGCCTATTATTTTCAGATCCCCTGAAATATGCAATTTAAACTTCATAGTTCAATCGCAATAACAATTGTTTCATGTTATTATATGTTTCTTTCATGTAAGGTGCATACCCAATCGTAATCTATGGTAACATGTTGCCATTATGCAGTAGGACACATTTGAGACTTATTTTCTAGGAGTCGATAAACAACCTCCAATCAACACTTCTCTAGTTAATGCCCATAGCTGTCATTAATCCCAAAATAGAATAATGTAAGTATTGGTTTTAAAATGTTCTTGTTAAGCTTTTTACTTTTTTTCAAACACGGATGCATTGTAAAACACGTTACGTATAGTTAATGCTCTTCTGCGTCGAGGCATAGGGGGTAATGACGTCATCACTCTGGCCTTACTTTTGCACACAGAAGATTGAAATTCTTCACACACATTGCGTGCACCTCTTAGTATTTTTCAATTGATTTCGAATGCTGAGCGTTAACACATGAGGGTGCAGGGGGAACGAACTAAAAAACGAGGGATTTTCAGAAATAATCCTAATTTTCTTCATTTTTTCCCCACCTCGGGTACATGATAGGAGCATTTAAATGGTACCGTTAAAAGACTGTTCTTTCCTGAAGTGAATGAGGTTCGAAGCATAATCCTAGGATAAATAGCAATGGTTGCCTGAAATTAACCTAAACAAAACCATAATTTAAAAGGGTTAAATGCACCTCCTTTAACTTGGAAACGAGAGCTAATTCGAGCTTTTCATTATCTTTTTCGTTATCTGTGTGGTCGATGTACTTACGAAACATTTACTTCATTCCAGTTACATTTCACTGTTGGCTAGTGCAATAGGTTTTCATCCGCCGAGGTTACCTAAATCAGTGTTAAAATCGTAATTTCCTTCTTTACAAATTTTAGGTATTTTATTTTCACACAATGGTATTCCTAGCTCCTAGCATGAAAATGTTTATGAAGAACATAGTGATCTTTATTACATGTTTACGCCATTTTTCTCATACTCTAAATAAACCTATAAAATAGACTATGTAGTTAATTTAAGTTACACAAAATCATGAGAATATTTTTCATAAGATAGAAAGGTGATACTTTCTCCGTAAAATATAAAAAAATTTATGAATAAAAAATGTACATCTCTTTAATATATAAAGAAAATTTCTGGGAATGAAGAAGACAAAAAAATCACTAACACCTTCTATGAGAATAATGTCATGGGACGAGGGCAGTAACTAACCAGAACAAAAAAACCACAGTCTTGAAGAACAAAAAAAAATTACTCTGAATAAATTATATGAAGAAGCGAGCAGCTCTTTTACCACAGAATGTGGTTTTCATAAAACAAACATTACATCCTCCCACTTTTTAAACGTTAAGCATAATTATTAAAGGACGGTCACTAAAGCCTTATAAGGGATTCATAAGCATAGTGAATAAAAATGGCCTACTTAAAAAATACATCCCTCCATATCTGAATATTTAAAAATGTGTCTTCAACCAGAAACCTTTCTCTTCCCTATGTGTCTAAGCCAAAATCCAGCAAAGCTCCGTTATAAAAATTTCCAGAATGTAAGCAATGATCCAGCACATCGTATTCCAACATTTGTGAGTACTTCCTGCTGTTACATGCATAAGCTAGCGAATGTTGCCTTGGCCGGATGTGGATCAGAAGGCTTAGTATCGTTCAATTTCATTTTTTCGTACATTTTAAGTCAATTCCATATAAAAACCAAACCAATTAAACTCAGTTTAGAAATGTAATAATTAATTAAGACAAATGGATGTGACTTTCAAAACAACGCATTATTCATGTTGGGAAACTAATTAAGAACTCGGCGATTAATTGAAGGAGTACTGGTACATCGGTATGATGTTCGCCTGCATATGGATGAATTGCTTCTTGCTTATTCACAATTTCAACAAAAGTTAATAATACATATTACTATATACAGTTTTAACATACCGATATTATTAATGAATAATGAATTCGTATAACATTTATAATAGGCCAGTTAATGAGATATTCGTCGCCGAAACTTTGTGTGAAGTATAGGAAGTTATTAGTATGTATATGGATAGGCCTAGATGTAATACTATACATACCGCATACTTCCTGCGGAAAAACGAATGATCCCTAGTGGCACCGACAACTTATTTTTCCAACACAAACTAGAAATTCAATTGAATGATTTCAAAATACTTCTCCTGCAGTTTCTTAACCAGAATAATTTTGTTACATTTATTACCTACAGATCTCAACGAGTGACATATGGTTAGCACACCGATTCAATGAGACATCTATTGTCAGACCAACGGATCTGTGCCCCCGTAATATATGCAAACTTAACACCAATTCCTTTTCTGCCTCGGTAAACCATTTTCCTCCCTGCATTCCTATTTCTCTCTTCTCTTTCGCCCCACCCAGAACTCACAATTTTGAGCCTTCATGGAGGATACTTGAAGTCCAGCTTGTCAACTCAACATGAGCACTGTGGAACGGAGTGATGAAAGAAATATTATTAAGCAAATTATAAAAATCAATCAGCATCTTTAGACCTACTTAAACATGAAAAAATAATAATTAACCGTACATTATTCATTATTCAAGATCCATGACACTGTTTGGGGCAAGTTGGCAATATCCGTACTCGAGAATTATCGTGGCTGCTGTTCGACGTGGTGGCAGGGAAGTGCGTGGAATGGTGTGAGTATAGGCGTTAACTTTTCTAAGAACGACTGCAGCGCTTTAGGAGCACAGATCCGTTGGTCTGACTATAGTAGGCAACGGAAGTATTACTAACATAGATGAAGATCGGTTTAATCTGACTATCGGTACCTTTACGAGCCAGAAAATATTCATACTCGGGAATCACGGCTTAAAGTCCTTACCGGAGAAATTGTCTTTTCGATTTTACCACCCAATGGCTCTGCCGGGTTTGAACCCGCAACTCTCGGGACTAAGAGACAAAGAACATAGCCACTAGACCACCGACAGAGGTTTTTTAAACCCTTTTAAATCTGCTTATATATTTTATCGTGGGTATGTTTTTTTTTTCAGTAATTCAGTACTTTCTCTGTGATAAGGCTATACTCTTCCATCCTAGACTTACAGGTAAGATCATTAATTACGTCATGGTGATATTTTATTTGATTACGAAGAAGCTACATAAAATCCAACAAACTATATTGGTACACGTGATATCGCTGGATGCCCTCCCATGGATCCCATCACATTGCCGTGTCCTTGGAAATGAGGCAACAGATACCCTTGCTAAGAAGGATACTTCTGCTATAAACAACTCCTTATTTGAGACTGGCAGATATATATATAATTAAATATAATTAAATTGACATTATAACAATGGAATATGATACAACAGATTGAATTAAAAGTTGCAATAATGCCAGAATATATTCCTCGGCCTTCACACTTTCCCAGTTATTCATTAATATTCTTGGTTTCTATAACGATCTCAGAATATAAACTGTGTAAATCTAAAAATAAAACTGAATATAGAGGTTGTGTTACATACGTGACCAATATTAACACGTGACCTGTTATCACTCTAACACAAAATACACCTGTTGCCAGTTACTGTAGATCAATTGTCTTACAACTTGATATCCAATAAAATAAAGAGTTTGACTTATTTATGACAAATCCTTTTAAACTTAAAACTATAAATGCAAAAAATTCCATTATAAACTTCTCGTTTCAAACGCCTGTATCGAACAAAAAAGGAAACTTAAGATGGTTACAATTTGCCGATAATGGATATAACGGTAACAAAAATCAGGAATACCCTCATTTCAATTAAATCATGGAATCTAGAAAATATATTTAAAATTTGTGTTTGTTACTTACAATTCCATTTTTCCATCGACAATTTCTAACACTTGAACACTCCTCACCTGTAAATAAAATAAAAATTAATAAATATGGAACATTTTAACCCTCCTATAGGATACATCAATTGGTTTAATTTATCTAATACTTTTTAATAAATGAGAAGAAAACGAGCGAGTAGAAATTACTTAAATGTATGTCGAATTATGCAATACACTTAATGATAATAGTTATTCTTGATTTAGTTTTCACTGCGGCCCGACACACTTAAATAACTGACACGAGAAATTAATGTTTTGCAGTTTTGCCAATTTAAGGGTTAAATCAATTAATCATAAGAAATACCACGAGTGATTTCCAAATTATCGATAAATTCACGACTCACGAAGTGGTATAATCAATTGCTACAAATGTTTTATATGAACTCCCGCATGCGCTATGCGTTGACATTCATGCACTATATATACAATCTGGTAGCCGTATTTCTTAGAGAGTCAGTCACTGCAAAATAATGCTATGACCTATTCAGAATGTTAAAAAAGGAGGTGCTTTCTTTATTATGATAAACTTTAGTTGGTAAATTCTTGGCGAAACACGAATGTGATTGGTTGTAAATCAAAAATCATTTAAATGTGATTGGTCATTGACTTCCATTTGAGGCACAAGTTAAATAGTCAAATATAACACATTTTAAGTTATATAATCAAATATATATGAAAAAAGCCTTTGATCGCGTCAATAGACCAAAATTATGGAAAATTATGTCCAAAAAAGGAATCCCACAACATAATAATACATGTTATTAAAGACTTAGGTGTATATGATAACACTCGCATCTGCATTGATACCGGACATAAAATTTGGAAAAAATTATGAGACAATGAATCAAGGTGTTCGGCAAAGCTGCAGTTTATCAACCACATTATTTAACCTTTATTCAGACGATATGCTGAGTGAATGGAATCAACAAGTACGGGTAAAGCAAATACCCAGAGAAATCATTTTTTTCCATGTCATCTGTTTGTCATTCGACATTTTAGGTATTCTCTCCTGGCTTTGGCGTATTTTCACCCACTTCTGAGGTTGGGGCGCCTGGAAGGTGGAGTTACGCTGCCCCAATGATATGATGAGTGATGCCGATGGGTAATGATGCGCCAGGAGAGGCCTTAAACCTAAACTTAATCTAATGAGGTGAATATGATATTATTGATAATGATGGCCAGATGATGTTCGGGGACCATTTGGGCCCTAAAGTATCCTGACATTTGTCTTACAAGTGAGGGAAAAGTCCGAAAAATACCTCACCCAGGAAACTTGTCCCGAACGGGGATCGAACCCGGGCCCGCTGCGTAACAAGGCAGCACGCAGAGGAATAAATGTTATCAGAAACAAATACATCAATTACTACTGTTCGCAGATGACCAAGTTCCCATTGCAGTATCTGAAGACGAAATAGAATACAGCATGCATACACTAAGCAAAGTAGCAGAAGCATATAATTGTAATATTTCAACACCTAAAATTGATATAATGACTTTCAGAGGAAAGGATCCTGTATGATCAAAAATTGTAGTAGATAATGTTTTACTTAAACACGTATCACACTTTAATTATCTGGGAAACAATATATCTTACCATTACGACAAAGACCTTCAAACAAAACTTTCCAGATACCAACTTGTGTGTGGTACAATTAGGCGAACACTTGGAAATAAAACGAGAAAGGAAACACAGTTGAAATTTTACAAGATTATGACAGTCCCTATTCTATTATACGGCAGTGAGAACTGGGTCCTGAGACAGAAAGAAATTAAGAATGTCCAATCGACAGAAATGAAATTTTTACGAGCAGTTAAGGGATGTACAAGACGAGATCATATATGGAACGAAACTATAAGAAAAGAGTTAGGAGTAATGCCAATTACACTTCAAATCTGTAATTACAAGAAGCGATGGACTGAACACCTGCAACGAATGGATAACAGATTTCCAAAGCAGTCTTGGACGTACAAACTACGAGGGAGAAGAGATCCTGGCACACCAAGAAAGCGATGGAGTATTGAGCCGGAACAGGCCATGGAGCCTATACCGTGAAGATGATAATTAAATATGGTATATTTTAAATAAAGTACATAGTCAAAACGTCTGTAAGATCGGGTGATCGGAGATGTAATTGTGCTCCTTTGTCTATCTGAGCTCATTAACTGTTATTATTAATAACAGTAACACTAATAACTTAATCCTTTATTTAGATGTTATAATTAAGGTAACAAAACTTTATTTTACTAAAGGAATTAGCTCAGATATTTGCTATTTAAACTCATTCTCGGGAAATCTAGGGCTCAAACACAATGCCGACTTATCAGTCTGACAGTTTTTTTTTATTCCACGTCATATGCTGGATTGTAACTTTATTATCATATCTCTCTGCATCATAATATCTTTATTATTTACATCAACGAACTTACACACTCACCGGCACTATCAAACCCGTAGGTTCATGGCCGCACGGACATACGTTCTCCATACATCCCTATCCTGAGCGAATGCTTTCCAATCATTCCCTGTATAATCTACTTCCTTCATATCATAGTTAATGTTATTCTCCCACCTCATTCTTGGTCTACCAACTGGGCGTTTTCCCTCTGGTTTTCCTATAAGAAGCTTCCATTCACGTCTTTCATTCCCCATTTGTGCCACATGTCCTGCCCATCGCAGTCTACGAGACTTAACTGTTCTTATTACATCTGGATTCCTATAAGGACCATGCAGTTCATTGTTATGTAGTCTTCTCCATTCACCTGTATGTTCATCCCTCTTTGGTCCAAAAATGTTCCTAAGTACTTTATTCTCAAATACTCGTAATCTCTATTCCTCCCTTAAAGTAAGAGTCCATGTTTCGCATCCATATAATATAACTGGTAAAATAATAGTTCTATATATTTTCAGTTTAACCTTTTTTTTTGAAAGGGGTTTGGACATCAAAAGTCTCTGTAATGCATAATAGCACGCATTTCCCGCATTTCCAGATTTGAGCCTATGTTTAATTTCTTTTTGCAACTCATTCCTATTTGTGATTATTGTTCCTGGGTATTTGAATTCAGCCACTTCCTCAAAATTTCCCTCATTCCATTTCCATTATTTATTGTATTTCTACGTGTGATCATATGTTTAGTTTTATTGATATTTCTTCCAGTCCTAATTTCCTAGTGTTACTCAATAGTGTGTGCGTGTTGTCCTTTAGTATCTCCTCGCTATCGGCCAATAGTACTACATCATTGGCATAAACTAACAGATTATTAATACCATTGAGTTGTAGGCCTTCTTGATCCTCTAAAGATTTAATGGCATGCTCTAGTACAAAATTAAATAGTAGAGGAGAGAGTGCATCTCCTTGCTTCAACCCATTCTGGATTTTAAAAGTGTACGAAAACTGTTTGTCTACACGCACCCTACTCTTTGTACCATTTAGACACATTCGTATAAGTCTAACTTCTTAGGAATTCCGATCAACGAACTTATACAAAAAAATTCTTATACAAAACAAATATAACAAACAACAATATTAACCCATAGGCTACTTTATAAAATCATAGATTCTAGAAGTGTATGACCTTAGAGTGAAATCATGTATTTAAAAAGAAAGACCTCATCTTACATACAGAAACAATGAATAACTAACTGATTTGCACTATCGAAACCGTAGGTTTATCACCACGTGGACATAAGCTATATTCCGAGCTAATGTATTCCAATCATCCCTTGTATCATTGACTCCCCTCAAATTATGGATAATGTTACTCTCCCATCTCATTTATACGAGGTTATAGTATAAGTAAAGTAAAGTAAAGTAAAGTGATCCCACAACAGGCCCGGAGGCCCTTGGGGTAGTAGGAGGTTAAGGCTCCGACTTTTTCTAGACAATCGGCACTTTATGTCAGCCGGGTTGTCAGCCCTGCGTGACGGCCGCCTTTACCCCCAGAACAAGCGTCTGGTACTCATTTCCGTTAGAGACTGAGTCGACCCCAGGGCCATAGTGCCGCCAGAAGGTTTGAGTCAGTTTAAAAATCCTGACCCCAACGGGACTTGAACCCTCGACCCTCCGGCTTGTAGCTCAGTGCCTTAACCACTACGCTACGGCGTGCCCCCGAGGTTATAGTATACAATCATTAATTTACATAGGCCTATTACACTAATGAACAGTAAATGCAAAATGAAGATATTCTCAATACTTTTTTCTTTATTTTCCTTAGTTTAACCTCTTCTTTTTAGTACTTCAATGTTCCCCACGTCACCCCGGACTTACACGGATCGGAAGAGGACTCTGGGTCACGTACATAATATTAACATTACAGTATACAATTTTATAATTCGTCAAATAAGTAATTCATAAATTGTTATTATATTTAAATAAAATAATAATAATGTCGGTCTTGTGAACTAGTTTCCACTATGCACTTCTATTATTCCGAGGTTCGCGGGTTCAAACCCGGCCGGGGTTGATGGATTATTAAGGACATAAAAATCCTGGTCACAGTTTCTATTGTGGGTTCCGTGTTGTTGGTTTAAGACACGTAAAAGAACATCAATCCTGAAACTAGAGACTTCTGAGCAAATCCTGTTGACCATTTATCACGCAGATTTGAATTTCCAGACTAATGAACTGAGCTGTTAAAGACTGTATTAAATAAAAATACTTAAAATAATAGTATTGTATTTGAGAGACATAAACATTGAGTGTATTAAAAAGTTATAAATGTTAAAATTGTGATGTAGGTGGTAGAGGTCTGTGTTGTAATTAATCACATAAACAAGTTTCCGCGATCAAAACATGAGTCGAACGTTAGCTTGTTATCTAGAAACAGACAAGTTTCCCTGAGTCAGCACAAATTTCCCTCCAATTCCATTACAACTATCTCCTATAATGTTCGGCTTAAAGTTTACATTCCTTCAAATAAGCCCTCGGACTGGATTATTTGATTTGTGTAACACAAGCTCGTAAACAGCTTCGTCAACATTTCTACAAATATAGCCGAAAGTCACTAACAAATTAAATGGGTTCTTTATTTTATATTTATGGCGTTCATTGTTTTAATATAAACTGAATAATATTAAAAAGATATAAACTATTATTATAAAATGTATTAAGCTATATACATATATGGGGCACGCCGTAGCGTAGTGGTTAAGACAGTGCGCTACAAACCGGAAGGTCAAGGGTTGAAGTCCCGGTGGGTTCAGGATTTTTAAACTGACCCAAACCTTCTGGTGGAACCATGGCCCTGGGGTCGACTCAGCCTCTGACGGAAATAAGTACCAGACGCTAGTTCTGGGGGTAAAGGCGGCCGCCACACAGGGCTGACATCAAGTGCCGATTGTCTAGAAAAGTGGGAGCCTTAACCTCCTACTACCACACAAAGGTCTCCCATGGCCTGTAGTGGGATCACTTTGCATATATATATATATATATATATATATATATATATGTGTGTGTGTGTGTGTGTGTGTGTGTGTGTGTGTGTGTGTGTGTGTGTGTGTGTGTGTGTGTGTGTGGGTGTGTGTGTGTGTGTGTGTGTGTGTGTGTGTGTGTGTGTGTGTGTGTGTGTGTGTGTGTGTGTGTGTGTGTGTGTGTGTGTGTGTGTGTGTGTGTGTAACAGGACCTCGCCGACAAAATGATAGGGATGATAGGCCATGCAGAGAGGATCATTTTTTGTGAAGGAACATATAGTCGCAAACACGTCGTTTATGAGTTATGCGCAGGTGAAGGTGTTCACTCGTAAGAGTCGGAATTGAATACAAACAATTGTACACGTATCATTTTATTGACTATTTAACTCATGCCCCAAATGGGAGTCAATGACCAATCACGTTTCAATGATTTCTGTTTTACAACCAATCAGAGTCGTGTTTCACCAAATATTTATCAGTGTTATAATTACCATATTAAAGAGAGCTCCTCCTTACAATATTGCGTTCCTTTGGCAATAAATAGTATGATCTGGTTGCAGTGATAAAGAAAAGAAGCAGTAGAAGCGTACCTATCGTTTCTCATTTGTTTTCAAACATCGCCGTTTACATTAAATATATAAATATTTTAAAATAACTATAGTTAAATAATGATTTGTGAGTAAACAGCTTCATTTTATTCGTTAAATAGTCCTAACAAATGCCACTCTTGATTTCCAAATTCTCTAGATAAATTCACTCCTCACTTCGTGAGTCGTGAATTTATCGATAATTTGGAAATCACTCGTGGCATTACTTATGAAAAATACATGTTTTTACAGTAAGTGTTCAAACAATAAGTGTTTTGACGACGTCAAAAAGAATCCTGTCATGCTCGGCCGTGCTGACCGACCGTTGCTGCGACGATATCAAACATGCAATGAGGCGCAGAGTCGACTGTGGTCTCGGGGTCGCGTGCTGCCTTGTCACGCAGCGGGCCCGGGTTCGATCTCCGGTCGGGACAGTTTTTCTGGGTGAGGTTTATATCGGGGTTTTTCCTCACCTGTAAGACAAATGTCAGGAAAACTTTAAGGCCCAAACGGTCCCCGAAATCATATGGCCATCGCAATCATCATCATTCATATTCATCTTAGGTTAAGCTTACGATTAGGGACTCTCCTGGCGCACCATTATCATTATCATCATCATCACCCATCACATCATCGGGGCAACGTAACCCCGCCTTCTAGGCGCCCCAACCTCAGAAGTGGGTTACAAGAACGCCATGACAGGAGAGAAACCAGGAATGTCGAAATACAAACCTGGGGCATTTGAAAAAAAAAATAGTACACATGAAAAAATAATTTGTTCTGAAATCGTATCCATGGCTACAGTTTTGATAATAATTACATTCATATTTCTCAGTGCGATTATATTAATTTTTTCAGTGATAATGGCATAATTATTTTTTTATGATTTATACATTTTAAAATAAGCCCATTTTTAAATGATCCTCAAAATTTGAAATTGGACCTTGGTCATCAGCAAAGATATTCGAATTTAGATTTCCTATGCGTAATTCTTTCTAAAATCGCATGTTTATTTTCATCTTCGTATTCTTCTTCTTCTTCTTCTTTTACTTACTCATCTATCATTCAACCTAAAAGACTGCTGCGTGCCCTATCATATGTTTTCCCAGAGTGTCATTACGTTTTCTATTCTATATAATGTCTTTCCAAAGGAATTTTAAGCTCAGATATTCAATCTCGAAATATCTTCACTAATTAATTGCCCTCTGAAATCGAAAGACAGGCACATTTTTTGTCATCTAGTCATCCTAGCACTTATCGGAGGCACTTATGCTAAATTATTGCAGCAACAGTCATCATGATTATTCCATTTATACCGATGGCTCTCGTATCTCTGGAATGGAGGACTATAACTATCTAGTTGGATGTGCTTTTGTGGTATTTTATGATAGAAGTTGAGATCTTTCACCAAGGATACAAGCTTACTTCCAAATGTACGATTTTTCAAACAGAGCTTTTAGCTCTACTGCAAGCTGTGGATTGGGTAATAACACCAACAAGTCTTCTTATATCTATAATGACTCCCAGGCAGCACTTTCCGCTATCAATGCCAGATTCAACCGTCGCCCGCATGCAACCTCCATAAGAACAAAATTAAACCAACATCTTGGACATATTTGCCTAGGCTGGATTAAAGGACATGCTGGAACTACAGGAAATGAACGTACAGATTTTTTGCCAAATCAGCTGCTAATTCAAATATGGATTACTTTTACTCCTTCTGTCCTCCATCATATATTAAATAAGAATTAAAAAATGATCTCTTACAAAATTGGAATGCCGAGTGGTTAAACAATATTAGTGGTGTTTTGACAAGAATATTATTTTTCCCAACTGTTTTGACCGAATAAAGTGCAAATACGTAGAACCAAATTTTGTATAACTCAATTTATGACAGGACACGGTAAATTTGGACATTATTTGGAACGATTTAAAATAGGTAGGCCTACAGATACCTGCATTTGCAAAACCTCCAGCCAACCTATCTCACATCTGTTATTTGAGTGTCCCGCATTTGATTAAAAAATACATGAATTTATTAAAAAATTAGGATATTGCCATAATAAATTTCAACTGCCTTTGTCAAATATTTTATGTAAGAAGTGTTGCTATAGAACGCTGTGTGACTTTATCAATCATACTTTCAAGAGACTTTGAGTAGGTTTTTTTTTTTTGGTTTGTTAATTTATTTATTTGTTCATATTACGTTATTATGTAACGCTATAAATTAACCATACTCTAAATTACTGTAAATAATTAATTGTATTGTAACTAAAACCCTAACATACCGGATGGTGAAATAGGGTTCGTATTATTGGAGATTCAATAAAAATAATCTATTGCCCTCCACTGTGTTAATATTGTTATTTCAATTTAATATTTTATCATTACTACAAATATATAGATGCGAAACATGGATCGTTACTTTAAGAGAGGAGAACAGACTACGAGCATTTCAGAATAAAGTTCTTAAGAAATATTTTGGATCAAAGAGGGATGAATAGACAGGCAAAAGGAGAAGACTACATAACAGAAAGCTACATAATCTTCATATGAAACCAGACGTAATAAAACAGTTAAGTCTTATAAACCGCGACGGGCAGGACATGCAGCACGAATAGAGAATGAAAAAGGGGCATGGAAACTCATTATATGATAACCAAAAAGAAGGCGCCCAATAGGTAGACGAAGAATGGGGTGGGATAATAACATTATCCATATTTAAGGGAATTATACAGAGGATCATTGGAAAATATTACTTAAGCAATAGGGATGTATGGAGAGCTTATGTCCGCGCGGCCATGAACCTGCCAGTCAATTAGTTAGTCATCATTACTATAAAGGTTTAGAGGTACAATTGTGCATAATCCTGAATTTTATCTCAATGTTTTTTCTGGTATTTTTAAAAGTTGTATTTATGTTGTTTCATTTAATGTTTAATTATTTTTTCTCATTTTTAAATTTCAAACTCCATACTAACAAAAATGCATAAATTTTACCATTTATTTTCTGTGTTGGAATATAAAGTAAAAATACATCCTATTTACATATATCTGCTTGTGTGTGTGTTTATTCCAGTTTGAACACCGATGCGGTATCATTCGAGAGCTATTATAATGATACTAGCATTACCCGGAATTAGTCAACACAGCACGACTAGCAACCAATGTAAATGTTAGATAGTTGCGTTATTTTTTGCTTTATCCAGTTATGCATTCAAGCTCCGGGCATTCAAATAATGCGAATCAATGCGTTCCGTAGCTCCAGTAATGTGGATAATTCTCTAATACATTTCAAACTATATCAAATTTAAACTCTAATCATTATCAGTTAGTTTACAGTCTTACTTAGCACTGATTTCCTATTTTATTACATAGACAATTTTCCATGCCTGATGTACAGCTCTCGAATAGTTAATTGTTAACATGTTCCTGTTAGCTGTCACGTTATATACAGTTATTCAGAAAAAGTGCGTTTTTTAAATAATATTTTATGTTATGCATTACAAGGACTCTTATTATCCCAACTTCTCTCAATTATGTTACACTAAAATATATAAAGCAGTTATCTTGGATGTGAAACGTGGCTTTGCATTAAGGGAAGAGAAAGGACTGCAAGTATTTGTGATTAAAGTTCATAGGAAAATGTTTGGATCTAAGGGAGACCATCAGACAGGTGAATAGAGGAAACTAAATTCTAGTGAGCTCTAAGATCTTTATTTAAAACCGGGTGTAATAAGAATAGTTAAGTCTCGCAGACTGTGATGGAAGGATCTGTGGTACGAATGTGTAAAGAAAGAGGAGCATTGAAAATTCTTAAAGAAAAATTAGGGGGAAAGCTGCCAGTAGGGTAGGCCAAGAATGAGATGGGATAACATTAACCACGATTTGAAGGAGATGAATAAGTACAGGGGATGATTGGAAAACGTTAGCTTAGGACAAGAACGTATGGAACGCATATTTCCGCGAGCCCCATGAATTCCTGGGTTATATAGTGTTATTTAATTAGTTTTGTGTAGTTTTATGACGTATTACACGTCTTTAATGCTTCAAATCTTCTATTAGCCATTTCAGCTAAATGGCTTTATTTTATCTAATCTCATTTCAGGTAACATATTTTTCTTATTTTCTCCAATGGATTTAATTTTAAAACTCTTTGGGCCATGTATTTTCTGACGTACTTCTCGTCTGCTCACGACACATATTTTTCATTTCTATTTTGTCAGTTACGGTACTTTGTTTGCTAGATTAGTGATTCTTTGTAGGCTCTATCTCATTTTTCTGACTCATTATAATCTTGATATCTTACAGCTTTTCCTTAAATAAACTATTTCAGTTGCAAAATTGTATACTTTGTATCACGCATCTCAACAATAGTTGCATATTTCTTTGTTACCATCCCCCCTCTCCTCTTTCTAACCCATTAAATACTATCTTCTCGCCTTTCATCTCCAATTCTCTCTCCAATCACAATTTGAGTACACGATCGCACCTTAACCTGCTTCTAGACATCGATCATAATTGAACCTCCATATTTTATTCAGTTTCCATCGCTAGTCTCTAGAACACTCTACAAGAAGACATTAGGTGCTTCGGACATTAGCTTCTTTCAAAATAAATTTAAATCTCTTTCGTTTGTAGTTAATCCATCAGCAGAATAATCGACGATTTATGTTATTTTCGTTTATCTAATGATATTGAAATCATCCCTTTCAATTTCAGTTAAATTTGAATAAATTTGTATAGGCCTACTTTTAATCACTTTTTTATGTATGTCTTTTTTATATGTATATTTTTTTATTGGTTGAGTGAAAAAGAAGACCTTATGGCCTTAATTCTGCCAGAGTAAATATTATTATTATTATCATTATTATTATTATTATTATTATTATTATTATTATTATTATTATTATTATTATCATCATCATTATTATTATTATTATTATTATTATTAAGGTCTACAACAGATCAGATTTTTAGTATAAGACAGATTTTAGAAAAGAAAATGGGAATATAATGGTACTGTACATCAACTATACGTAGACTTCAAAAAAAGCATATGATTCAATTAGAGGGAGAAGTTATATAGTATCGTGCTGGAGTTCGGAATTCCTAAAAAGTAGTTAGACTTATACGAATGTGTCTAAATGGCACAAAGAGTAGGGTGCGTGTAGGCAAACAGTTTTCGGACACTTTTGAAATCCAGAATGGGTTGAAGCAAGGAGGTGCACTATCTCCTCTACTATTTCATTTTGTACTAGAGCATGCCATTAAATCTTCAGAGAATGAGGAAGGCTTACAACTGAATGGTATGAATAAACTGTTAGTTTATGCTGATGATGTAGTATTGTTGGCCGATAGTGAGGAGATACTAAAGGACAATACGCACACACTATTGAGTAACACTAAGAAATTAGGACTGGAAGTTAATATCAATAAAACTAAATATATGGTCACACGTAGAAAATATATTATATAATGGAAATGGACAGCTAATGACAAATGAGGGAAATTTTGAGGAAGTGGCTGAATTCAAATACCTAGGAACAATAATCACAAATAGGAATGAGTTGCACAAAGAAATTAAACATAGGCTCAATTCTGGAAATGCATGCTATTATGCATTGCAGAGACTCTTGATGTCCCAACTCCTTTCAAAAAACGTTTAAACTGAAAATATATAAAACTATTATTCTACCAGTTATATTATATGGGTGCGAAACATGGACTCTTACTTTAAGGGAGGAAAGGAGATTACAGGTATTTGAGAATAAAGTACTTAGGAAAATTTTTGGACCAAAGAGAGATGAACAGACAGGTGAATGGAGAAGACTACATAACAATGAACTACATGGTCTTTATAGGAAGCCAGATATAATAAGAACAGTTAAGTCTCGTAGACTGCGATGGGGAGGACATGTTGCACGTATGGGGAATGAAAGACTTGCATGGAAGCTTCTTGTAGGAAAGCCAGAGGGAAAACGCCCAGTTGGCAGACCAAGAATGAGGTGGGAGAATAACATTAACTATGATTTGAGGGAAGTAGATTATACAGGGAATGATTGGAAAGGATTAGCTCAGTAGGGATGTGTGGAGAGCTTATGTCCGCGCGGCCATGAACCTACGGGTTCGATAGTGCCAGTGAGTAAGTAAGTAAGTAAGTAATTATCATTATCATTATCATCATTATTATTATTATCATTATCGTTATTATTATTATTATTACTATTATTATAAATACTATTCAATTATCCGATTGTAGATGGACTGTTAAGACTACGATATGTTAATTGATTTTTAACAAGTCCATGTTAAATATTTTCATATTTTAAACCCCGTTCTCGCACATTATGCAGCCAAACTTGGATAATTATTATTTATGCCTAACATTGGATGAATACTCGGTTATTGAAGATTGAATTTTATTAAGTTATGTTTTATTGATGGTCTATTAAACAACAAATATTATTGAATAAATTATTTAGGTGGCATAAAGGGATTATAATAACAAATAATATTATTTAAATATCGTGTGGCAATAAAAAATCGACCTCGTTTGAGGATGCGTTTAAGGAAACGAGGAGGTTATTTTTAAAATCTATAATGGGGATAAGAAATTTTCCTAGATATACCTATATAAACATAATTGTATCATAAATAAAGTCGACAATATTATGCTGTAAATTAATCATCATTTGTAATTCAATTTATATGAATTGAAATTACGTGATACCCACCAGATAAATCCATAAACTAGAATTTAAATATTCCAAGTCTAGTGTTATTCGACAGTATTTATTTGTTTTTGTATTCCTAGTAAAAATTCAAGGTGTAAGAGTTCACCACCTGCGTAGCAGTAGCATCTGATAGAATTAAACGAATTAAACGCAATGAACAACCATTTAGCCTTTGTTTAAAGAGAGATTATTCTGGAAGTCATTTCACAGTTCATAAAAAATTATATGCAAATAAAACTGTGAAATCGTGAAAATAACAGTCTTTGATAAAACGTATATGAAAGATTTTACTTGAGTTAAATTAATTGCACCTTTAGCCTAAAGTCTCTCGTGTGAAAGTAATATTGCAAAGCAGTGATCAAAGAAATGTGCTTGTGATAAAGTTATTTTTTATCATTGTAACAATGATACGTATTTCCATTAATTCACTGGAATATAAAACGTACTTAATAATCTTTCAACCATATAAGCTTATTTCCCCATGATATCTGCAAAATTAGGCACATCTCTAAAAAATGTAATTTACGTAACAAATGATTGTCGCTGTTGTCTTCTACTGGCGTCTGAATCCAAGATTCGCGGTTTTCCCACTCGGATGGTGTCGTGTATTTTCAAGGAATAAACATCTTGAATATTACTTTTTTTTTCAAAAATGAATTGACCCATGGGGCCCAATTTATATATCAGCATGCAAATTAACCTCAAGCGTGAAATAAGAGTCGTCTGAGAAAAATGTATCGATAGTGTTAAAATTGCTACAGAAAACCAGTTGTAGGTATAAAAACTGTATTAACTGATAACTCTGCTTGTATAATCGTCGCATGCAAATATTGGAATTTTACTGTTTTATTACAGCATGCGCCTTTTGTAACTTTTAGAACTTTCCTTAAAATAACCGCTTGTGTAAATGAATTTAATTATTGTCGTTTTAAGTTAAAGATATGGAACTAACAGCTTCTTACTTAGTGAAAATAAGGTACGTATATTAAATTTTATTTATGTTAATTCACTAAACTCAAGCATCAAAATACTAAGCTTAATAAATGACTCCATGTTGACTTGGGAAACTCATATGAACTTCTCTCGTACCATATTATTTAGAAAGTTATTCCTTTTGAGAAGTCTCAGTTATTTTGATTCTGACAACTTATGTGAATGACGTATTTTGCTATTTCCAAAGTATAATAAATATTCTATAAGAAAAGAGTGTTCATATGAATAATCTATTTTTCATACAGAAAGATCGTAAGAATATTGATAAATTTTCGTCCTTTAGAGCACTACAAACCACTACTGATAATGTAAACAAAATTACTATAACTTGTTTATATACAGGGTGTTTCTAAATTAGACCGACAAACTTTGGCAGCAGATAGTTAACCTTCATTGAAGCATATTTTGTTAAGGAGCCTATAGGATGTGATGTTTCGCGTCAGTGAAGAGGGGTCTTAGGGGAAGGGATGGAAGGAAGTAGGTAAGTGCAAATAAGTCATTTGTGTCACATAATTCTATCCAAATACTTTACAGACACGCAGAACCAAAATGTACTTAATTCTATAAAAAACAGCAATGCATTGTCAGGATGGATCCAGTTTATTGTGCCCTCACAACACACGTCCATTGATATCCATACAAACAGTGCACCGATGAACCATACTTTGTCATACCCTTTCAAAGATGCTAGGAGTTTCATTTATTTCAGCTGCTGCGCTGAAAATGCGTGCTACAAGATCTTCTTCAGAGTCAATATCGGTTTCATACACCATTGCCTTCATGTAGCCCCATAAAACTAAATCTAGCAGCTCAGGTCAAACTAGCGTGCCGGCCAGACAGTGGGCCCGCCCTACCATTCCAACGAGCGCCAAATGTAGCTGTCAGATGGCCAAAAGATCGTACCAATGGATGTAAATAAACTTGTTATAATTGATACCGAATGCTACCGAGCTTCGGAAGTAAAGAAACCAAGCGATAGTAGCAATGACAACCTCTCTTGTATTGAAAGGAGTGTTTATCCCTTTCCTTCAATCCCTTCCTGTAAGATCCCTCTAGCAATGAAACGAAGCGTCGAAGGCCATGGGTTCCTTAACAAAATATCCTTCAACGAAGGTTATCTACGTGGTCCCAAAGTTTGTCGGTCTAATTTAGAAACACCCTGTATATTATATAAATGAATACTAGAGGATAACCTTCTACTTTTCTCAATTAACTAATTCAATGGCACTATCGAATCCGCAGTTTCACAGCCGGGAGGACATAAGAGCTCCATACATCCCTGTCCTGAGCTAATATTTTCCCATTATCTCCTGTATAATTTACTTCCCTTAAATCATGGTTAATGTTATTCTCTCACCTCATTCTTTGCCTGATTCCTTGGCACGTCCCCTCTGGATTTTCTTTAAGAAGCGTCACATCAATATAACTGACAGAATAACAGTTTAATGTATTTCCACTTCAATGTTTTTTAGAGTAATTGGGACGAGTCCCTGCAAATAATAGCATGCATTTCAACAATTGAGCCTATGTTTAATTTCTTGGTGCACCTCACTCCTGTGTGTAATTATTGTTCCTAGGTATTTAACTCAGTCATTTCTTCAAAATTTCCCTCACTTATCATTAACCGTAGACCGAAAATAAAACCGGGCTAAGTGTCAAAACATTGATTTCCATTTCACTGCTAAATATGGGCTATGTGCCTATGCAAGTATGATAAAAACTGTAATATGTCATACCCAGCCATTCAGTAATTCAAACTTTAACCATGAAAATATGTCTGGCCTATCAAAAATTGTGATAAGGACATTTCTTCTGTTCTTCTCAGACCTTAGATATTGGCACTTAGTCCGATTTTTAGTTTCTTTCCAAAATTGTCCATTTCCATTATATAATGTATATGTGTGTGTGACCATACATTTAGTTTTATTGATATTAATTTCCAGTTCCAATTTCTTAGTGTTACTCAATAAAATTAGACGAGGGTAATTATCTGTAAGAACCTCATTTAAAAAGAATATGCGGGTCACTTTTTTCAACGGGATAATTAACAGAAAAATCGCAGAAATCCAATGCATATGTTTTGGAAAAAAAATTGGCGCGGGACAGGTAGGTTAAAAGAGTTCATAAATGTGTCAAAACGTGTTTTTTTTCTCTCTCCATTTTTCAGCTATGAAAAAAATTAATTCGGAAAAACAAAAAATAGCTTGATATAGCGCTTAAAAAGATAAAAATATGAACCCTGGAAAGGTAAAATCGGTTCACAACATTTGCCAAAAAGAAAATTAAAAATGACGAACTGTCATTTTACACCATTGAAATAATAGGCTAAACATCGTTATAGAATCTATATCAGGATTTCAATTATAGACATTATGGCGCCTATCTATCATGAAAATTTTGAGAAAAATTTCTACAACATTCTGCACAATTCGCTAAGATGTAAACAGGTGTCTCAGTAATATGCCATTAATATGGCCAATAATAATAGTCCAACAGCAAATCCTCAAAATGATTTTTGTTCCTCAAGAGTTGTTCAACAACTCCCTTGCAATTAAAAGTACATTAAGATCAACTAAATGCAATAAAAACGCCACTGAATATCCAGCTATGTTGGTCTGACATGCTCAGGCTGCTCGAGTGCTGAAAAGCTATTTCGCGCGTACCTCATAATGACGGACGCCCTTCCCCTCCGGTAGTACGTTAGACCAGAATATCCCTTTTTTTATGAGTTTTTAGGTGTTAATTGTTCGTTATATACTTTTGAGTGTATGGGAGTTGAATAGCAATCCTCCAAGTATGAAAATAAGGTTGAACATTTACTATTGGAATATTATTAACCATATGAATGGTATATTACTGAGACATCTGTTGTTAAATTTTTGCGAATTGTTCAGAAAGTAACATATATTTTCACACATTTCCAGGATAGATGAGCGTTACAAAAAGTTACAATTTATACATCTTGAAAAAGTCTCTACAACGAATACGAACCCAATAATAGAATGGTGAAACATTACACTTTTTCGTCGTTTTTAAGTTTTTGACAAAAGGTTGTGAATCGATTTTATTTGTTCAGAGTTTTCTTTTCATTTTTTAGCGCTATAACGTGTATTTTAATTAATTTTTCTTCACAACTGCAATGTAAAAAACACGTTTTGGCACCTTTATCAACTTATGCTCACCTACGTGCCCCGCACCGATTTTTTCCAAGACATCAGCATTGATTTCCTACGATTTGTCTGTTATTTACTGCGCTGAACAAGTGGCCAGGTGTTTTTAAAATTCTGATTACTCTGGCGTGTTGGCGCTTGGTGTATCCCACATATCGCTCTTAATTTAATACTACATCATCAGCAAAAAATAAGTTTATTAATATCATTGAGCTTTAGATCTTCTTCATCCTTCAAGATATGATGGCATGCTCTGGTACAAAATTCAATATTAGAGTAGATAGTGCATTTCCATGCCTTAATCCTTGTGAATTTCAAAAGTATCTGAAATCTGTTTGCTTACATGCACTCTACTGTTTGTGCTATTAATTAGACAAACATTTTACTAATTCCGAACTCAAGGAGCGAGATACTATATAACTTCTCCCTCTTAAGTGAATCGTATGCCTTTTTAAAGTCTACATATAGAATCCCATACTCCTATTATATTCCCATTTCTTTTCTAAAATCTGTCTTATACTAAAAACTGATCTATTGTAGATCTGTCCTAAATTCATATTAATTATCTCCAACCATGTCATTAATATAAAGAGTAAGTCTGCTTATTAATATATTTGATAGAATTGTGTATGAAGTTGAAAGTAATGAGATGTCCATGTGGTTGTTTCAATCAGTCTTACCTCATTGTTTGTAGATTGGTACAATAATCGATTCTTTCCACTCATTTGGAAGAGCATCTTTTTCCCATATCATACTACGTAACACATGTATCATAGAAGTGACATACTTCCTTGCAATCCTAGAAATCGTAATTATCTCGTAGTAAGACACTATAGGTTACCTAAAACCATGAATAATTTTGAAAATATGGCGACTACGTTCATGAAAAAAGGGCTATTAATTTTTTAACGTTCAGAAAGAGAATTATTATTATATATATACGAGTATATATATATATATATATATATATATATACTCGTATATATAATTTTTTTTTTTTTGCTTTTAGATATGGTTTTATAACAGAGGATATCTAAATATTGCATAGTAAATTGTTGTTCAAATCATGACTATATCCAAGGCTCTTCGTCCTCAAATCCATCTAAATGATTGTTTTTATTTCGTCTCTCATGGTGGCCAACGATGTTAAGCATCATACCTTAATTTAGATTAACGACGCTTTCATTCGATTCCCCGTGTAGAAATAAATATTTTCATGGAATTTCAGCTAGTATGAGGCAGGTGTCCAACTAGCAGTGAGAAATTTGAGTAGATACCGACTTCAGGTTTAAAAAAAGTTATAGGATTTGGGGGACTTATCGACCATATGTCGCCCCTTTAATGGAAGGATATAAGAAACATGTGGATGTGAGGTCAGTAACCGACTGTTTTGCCAAGGCTTTCAAAACTTCTCGCTCCATGCATTCTTTTTCGTGAACTACAGTAGATTTACTAGGGAAAGCTATTTCAAACAAGTCACATTATTATTATTATTATTATTATTATTATTATTATTATTATTATTATTATTATTATTATTATTATTATTATTATTATTATTATCATCATCATCATCATCATTACTATTATCATTATTATTATTACCATTACCATTATTATTATCAGTATCATTATTATTATTATTATCATCATAATTATTATTGTTATTGTTATTATTGTTATTATTATTAACTAATATATATAAATCAATGTTTGTTTGTTAGTTTGTTTGTTTGTATTATATGCGCGGCCATATCGTTGATCCGATTTTGATGGGATTTTTTGCAAAATGTACAGGAGATTCCCGGGATGAACATAGGCTATAAGAGAGTTGTGATATCCAATCCCTTCACCCCTAAAATCACTCTTTGTAGTGAAAAACGTGGAATAAAGTATCTATTTTGACGCTTAAATGGTTTACGCTGCCTAAACTATAACAAATACACCAAATTAATGTACACGGAATTGAACATCTCAAGAAACTCTTCAAAAACGTCCGCGACAACATATGTTTATCTTCCACGGATAGCTCACAAAACATTTTTGTCTTTCATTGATGACAAGAAGATCGGGATAAGCAGATTCCCGGGCAAATTTAACGGCGTACGGCTGGTGGTAAAAATACATTAAAATTATTTAGGAGTAGCAGCGCACTCCGGGCATTAGTTAGTTATGTTATGTTATTATATCATCATCACCATCACCATCACCATCACCATCACCATCACCATTATTATTATTATTATTATTATTATTATTATTATTATTATTATTATTATTATTATTATTATTATTATTATTATTATTATTATTATTATTATTATTTGGTTAGTTTGGGTGATGTTGAATTTATAGTAAAAGTTTTGTTTTAAAACTGCTACATTACGCGAACCCTGATAATCATGTTTATGATAAGGACAGGGATTATAAAGATTGTGTAGGTAGTTAGTGTAAACACAGGAGGCCAGCACGTGTTTACAGATCTGAGCCACACCAAAACTTTTAATTTTCCAGTACATTACGTGCCCAGCCCCTGTGACGAGTCCCTGTGCAATCCGCTTAACACCATGCTAGAATCTCTCACAAAACCTGACAAGTTATACTCCTCAGAATGTTTTAACATGACTAGATTCAATTCCACATTGTCCTAAAACTTTTTTATTTTATTTCTTGTTCTATTTTCCTAATTAAAACATATAAGCAGCATGTTTTAAAATATTATTGCATAGAGTGAGGTGATTCACTTTGTACTCTTAAAATTACGTGGAACCGTGACTTATCCAGTTAAATCGTGGAAACTGGCCAAATTAGGAATAAAATATGTATCCATTAAATTTAATACACGCATAGATTAAATACATTGCCGAACCCGTAAGTTCATGGATGCGCGGACATAAGCTCTCCATACGTCCCATATATAATACTAAAAACTACATGGCACGACAGGCATAGAACGCCTTTGGCCTGAACGCCAGCTGCTGATCGCATATCGACGTGTGTCATTTAAAGAAGTGGACGAAGATTTTTCTATTCAGCAGTATACGGATGATGTGGTCAGCATGTCGAATCCCGCTGATGTTATACCTGGAGTCGCTTCTGGTTAAAAGTACCCAAATTCCTCACAATTTTGAGTGGGCACCCATCCTATTGGCACTGGACAAAACCCAAATCAATTTTTCGAACCATCGTGAGTAGCTTAGCTTTGCTCCAAGGCACGATGTCTTAAACCGCTCGGATATGATACAGGGCGGGACTCGCACGCACGCACATACACACACACGTAATAAAAAATAGTGAGTCAAACTTCAGGTATGAATTTATCTTATTTAAATAAAGATAACATTTTATATTAACATGTATCTGGAGATGTTTGATTCCCGAGATATAGGAGGTTACAGGAAGGACCAGCTCTTCAGTTTGCTACAATTAAATGCGAGACACAATGAACTATATAGCAAGTTTTTATAATGTTTAATGCTGTGTGTGGGGTGAACAATCTTAAAGTCGCGGATGCATTTCTTAATTTTGTATTACTTAACGATAGTGAGGTTTCACTGAAATGATATGTCCGAATGTCATCGAGACAACGAACTGTGGTCTCTATTTCAATAGGAGACAGACCTTTTGCACAGTTATTTTAAACAAATACGAGTATACACAGACTGAAACGTCTTCTTTACTTCACAGGCCTGTTCCGCTTCACAGTTGTTCTGTCCTTGATCCCCTTGGCTTGTAGTTAAATGCTGCTTTTGGTAATCGTGTCTGAAGCATTAATAAATTAATTCCAACAAACATACATGCATTAGCGTACTTCTTAATGCGCCAATCAAGCATTTCTGATCCACGATGATATAACGTATTTTCAACTCTACATATAAGGAATGTGACACTGAACTTTGTAACGTTTATAACTACTCATACCATACTATCAGGACCCGCGACGTTGTTCGTGTGCAAAACATAATTTAAACAAGTTATGTATAAACAGTTTATTAAAATATACACAAAGAAATATTAACATTGTGTTGTTGGAATAGTCTTCGTAATTAAATCCTTGCTTTTAATCTAATTTAGAAAGACAAAAATGGTTATTGTGAGTTATCCATAAAAGATAAACATATGCTGTCGCGACTTTTTTGTATAATTGTTTTAGATATTCAATTCTGTGTACATTAATTTGGTATATTTGTTATAGTTTAAGCAACGTAAACCATTTAAGCGTCCAAAATGGTACTTCTTTTTAGTGAACCGATGTACTTTCTTCAGCTCCTATCCTATAGTACATAGAGTAGTAGTATGTTACACATGTTAACTGTCCCAAAAAATCTCTAAATTATGGTAAAAACCCCACTCACATCAGTCAACTGGTTTTAGAATCCCTTAATCTGTTGTAGTAAACTACCATAATCCAACAAACTGTATGTTGTCGTCAATGTGATTTGCATAGTAGTATTTCATCATATTTTGTGATGAATATTTTAATTAAATAATTACAACATGTAAATGTTACTTTTGTCCGTTCTTTCGCATTTCCGTATATTTAGTCGGATGAATGATGTTAACATATTTGTGTGTGTGTGTGTGTGTGTGTGTGTGTGTGTGTGTGTGTGTGTGTGTGTGTGTGTGTTGTGTGGTGTGTGGGTGTGTGTGTGTGTACGTATCTGTGTATGTGTGTGTGTAGAGAGGAGAGAGGGAAATAAAGAGACAAAAAAGAGAAAGAGACTTTCATATATATATATATATATATATATAACAATTTTTCTTAGTGTAGTGTAGTGTTTCTTTGGTTTAAGTTTTGATCTCTCTACGTATGTCTGTGCTCTTTGAAGTCTAGAATTGCTTTGTCACTTTTTTAGTCCACCACGTAGCTCAGATGTTAACGTGCGTACCTATTGACTACCGGACCCCTGGTTCGATACCCGACGAAATTATAAATATTACTAAAATTTTCAAAACTTGAGCTGTTCCTTGCGGAATCTGAGCAAATCTTCATAAATAATGTCACGAGTGATTTCCAAATCATCGATAAATTCACGAGTCACCATACATAATATGTATTGCCAAATAGGATCGCAATATTGTAAGAATGCACACTAATGGAGAAACTATGAAACACATCAAACTGTATATTATAACCAACATTATAGGTTATTAATTTATTTTTTTAGTTAACTCAGTAAGCCAATATTTAAAAAGACAATTACTGAATACACAATCATCAAATGTGCAGTTCGAAGGAATCTGTTCATTATTTGCTATATTTAATGTATTTGTTGGAGAGTTCGTCACTGCAAAATAATACTCTGACATGTTCAGAATATTAAAGAGGAGGAGTTTTCTTTATCAAAAAAAACAGGAGCTGGTAAAGATAAATCGATAAAGAGCGAGGTGAAACAAAATGCATTGACTTCCATTTGGGGCATGAGTTAAATAGTCATTCAAAAGTAGCACTTTATCCAGCTTGATGTGTCTAATTTGTAATCGCTATTTTGACGTCATATTTCTGGATTATATTCCAATCCCTCCGCAGTACATACTGTTGAGAAGGAAATGTAGTTCACAGCGATTCTTCCGTTAACCCTCGGCTGTCCCCTTGAAGTTTTTCGATAGGAGTAGGCTATTCCCGGAATCGGATTCCACCTACTCTTTACTCTTCTTAATCAGCCTTCACTCTTACACTACAAAAACACTTAAAATACACTCATATTATACCTCTCTATGTACGAAATATAAGTACGCAAACCTATGTAACTAGGTCTGCCGAAGTGGCGTGTAAATTGAAAGTAGAACATTTGAACTGCATCTATCCGCCGAATGAAAACGCGCTCACGTCCCACACACACACACACACACACACACACACACATTTTGAACTATAAATGCAGCATAAAATAGTGAGAGAGATTAAATATATATATATATATATATATATATATATATATATATATATATATATAATATTCAGTTCATGTTTAGTATATTATATATTATGTTTTCTTAAACTATGATACAGAAATAAGTATAAACATGCAGATTGTAGGTTCGATCTCTATTTGTAAATAAATGTTTATCCAACAAAAAATGTAAATCCACAACTTTAATGCTAATTTTATTTCCATGTAGTCTGTGAAAGTAAGTTTTCCCAAACAATAAAATAAATTATAATCCAAACATGATGACCAACATTTTTTACAAAGAAAGTTATAAAGGTGAAAAAATTATAATCATCTTTTGCTAATAAAATTATATGTGAATATATGATATTTCTGTACATATAATAATAATTATATATTTAATATAATATAATGATTATATCTATGCAAATAGTATATGGCATCGTTATGAGAGCTACTGTATGAAGCCAGGGAAATTAATCTTATTAAAATATTCTAATATTCTTAAATCATTTTTAAATAATCTGAACACTTGATGGGTATTTTACTATCGTATATGTTTTACTTTGATCCAATTGTCTTTATTAAAACTATGTTATTTCATTAATGATAGAAGCTCTTTGCCAAAATCTTTCTTCTAAATCTTGGATAAAAAATCTATTACATATTGCTTCTGGTATATTTCGGTAGGCCTACATATATCAGAAATCTAATTATAGCCTATTAAGTATTATACCCAGATCACTGATTTAACTTATAAAATAAAATAAAATACCCTCAACTCGTGTCCAACTAAGGGTCGGATCGAGGATTGAGACGAGATGAAACCCCCTATATTCCGTTCCATTGTAATTCTGCCCGAGGGCAAGTCTTTCACTGCAATATTAGCATGTTCATGCTATGCTTAGCAGCTTTACTAGGAAATTATAGGTGTGGTAGCTCCCCGTTTCTTTCCACGCCGGTGAAGATGATGATGATAATGATAAGGATGATGGCCGGATGATTTTCGGGGACCGTTGGATCTTAAGCTTCCTGACATTTATTTTACAGATGACGAAAAACCCCGAAAAAACTCACCCAGGAGCCTGTCCCGACCGGGAATCGAACCTGGGCCCGCTGCTTGACGAGGCAGCACGCTACCTAGAGGCCCCCTATATAGAGGTCTGTAAATTACAAGGGTGCCGGCCGACCGCCTGATCCACCATCACTGGGGCAGATGAACGAAATGAAATGGATGATGTGAGTATGGAGAAATGGTGGAATGGAATTGTGGCAAGGGAAAACGGGAGAAAACTCCGAGAAAAACCTGCCCAAGCTCCGTTTCGTCAACCATAAAATCCACATGGAGTGACCGAGACTCGATCTCGGGACCTTAGCGATGAGAAGCGAGCGTATAACCGCTTGTGCCACAGAGCTGTCTTGATTTAATTAATAATAAACTACCACCTTGTTCTCGAGGTAGCGTGATGCCTTGTCACGCATTCGACACGGGTTCGATTCCCGGTCGGGACAAGCTTCGTGGGTGAGGTTTTTCTGTTTTTTCTCACCTGTAAGACAAATGTCAAGAAGTTTAGGGTCCAACGGTCCCCGAAAATCATCCGGCCATTACCATCATCATTCACCGAAGTGGAAAAGCAACGGGAAGCAACCACAATTTCCTAGTAAATCTGCAAAGCATAGCACGAAAATGTTATGATTGCAGTGAAAGACCTTCACTTGGGCAGAACACTATGGTACAGAAACACACACACACACACACACACACATATATATATATATTTATTTATTTATTTATTTATTTATGAACTCTCTAACATCTAAGTTAATTTCGCAACTATAATCTTTGGCTGATCCTAATAGGCTTTGTATTTCTATTTTTTTTATTTTTCCATATGTTTTCTGCAGAAATGTAATTGTTTCAATTTTAATTATTTTAAGTTTTTTTTTTATTTCGGGTTTCAAGTAACCTCCATTTCTAATTGTCGGATTTCGCTCAGTTTTGGACAATACCTAACTCGGTTTATTTTAATATGATATACTGAATTTCGTTGTGAAACATAAAAAGATATGACCGCTAGAACGATTTTTAAATTTTCATTTCAAGTGATCTCCTACACCTAATGGTTTTAGAGGGTCCAATTGTGAATCTAAACCATCGAGGGACTCAATGAGACACACAAAAAAATTATAAAAATCGATCTAGTCGTTTATGAGGAGTTCAGTGACAATCACAGGTGCAGAAGAATTGTATATATGGCTGGCGGGGTTTTCGGTTTATATTTAATTATCTGGAAACATTTATTAATAATAATCATATATATATATATATATATATATATATATATATATATATATATATGATTATTATTAATAAATAATATATATATAAATATATGTATAGATGATTATTATTATTATTAATAAATGTTTTCAGATAATGAAATATAAACCGAAAATTGACTTATACATTGACAAATAATTTACCAGAAAAGCCCGCCCGCCAGGTTCTCAAGACTGAGGACCTTTGAACTTTAATATCAAACTGTGACGTCTGAGCCAACTAGTGATAAATCCAACCCAATAAAATCAGGAATTCGAAAGAGGAAGGGCGAATAAAAAATAATATTTTTTAATATAACATGCTTTTATTGCCATGCATGCTCACCATTTAACGCCGAGAGGTTCCTTGTCCCTAAATTTCTTGAAAATTACATTTGAATGACTCAAATATTGCGTTTATTATCGAATTTGTCGGCGGTAAGGATGTATACATACTAATATGCATTAGTTGTTTATGTTATATTTAGTTTAACATGTTCCAATCCTGGACAAATTCATTAAAAAAAATTAACATCTGAGCCGGGAATCGAACTCCGTACCTCCGACTCTAAACGTCGGTGGACTTACTTTAGAAAATACTTCGAATACAAGTCGTCTGATGACGTTGTTAATAGCCCTATCTACCTTCTTTCGGATGTAAGAGAATTGGATAAGTTGGAAGAAATATTAGCGTTTGTACCGTATCTCAAATGGTGTAGTGGGCTGCACACCGACATACAGAGTCCGAGGTTCGATTCTTGGTTCAGACGTTAATTTTCCTTTAAATAAAAATATATGTACTAGATTCGTTGCCACTTACGCAATGCTTGTCATATTCTCTGTTGTTACTATGCTCGCCTCTGGTTTGAGGTTCGCAGACGACGATTTTTTAGGCATAAAATTTCTGAGTATGCGTTCATTCGAAAGGGAACTAAATCAGTGTCTCCCGTGTAGACTTACAGCAAGTAAAATATTTTGAAGCCTGTAAAAAGAGAGGTCTCTGAACAACATTTTTAAGCCCTTTCACGTCCAGATTTGAACAATAATTCCTAAACTGTTAAGGATGGTCGATAAATAAAAATACTATTACTATCTAAATGTTAATTTTCAGATGTAAATCATATTCCGCTCTTCATCTCTAACTTCAAAATGCAATTTCCCCAAAAATACAATTTTAAGGTTTGTCCTTTTTCCCGAACTCCTGTGTTTGGATGTTTCGATGAATTTGGCTATGTGGCTTTGTATACGTAACAATGTATTGATATTAATAATGATATAATGTAGTGAAATATTGAAAATCCAACCCAACATGTACCTCGGATGGACCGGCATATGGATTTTAACTCAGTATTTCAATGCTACTCCGTAACGCTATACAGTAAAATTTAATAGATTTGATAACGAAAAGTTAATTCTTGTTAGTGGTAAAATAGGCGACGCCCCAAAAGAAACAAATATCTGTTCAAAATATCAGTTTTCGATATATTGATCTATTCAAAACCATCTGTGTAATTAATTTACTTTTTTAATATTCCCTTCCGAACTTAAGATTAGACGTATTAACTTCGAAAAATCTCAGAATATTTTATCTGTTAACAATAAGTACATTTATTTCTGATATTCGTATAATTACTTCAATATCGGGTTAAACTCCAATATAATCTAATTTGTTATATTTGTTGTATACAATTTAATTTACAGTGGAAATAGTTGAAAATAGATTTTAAAAAATACATAAAAACATATTATAAAACTAATTAACAGAACATAATATTGAAATGAATTATAAATTAATTAATATTAAAGCTATTCGCATGCATCTTGTTACTACAACTAAAGATGAAAAATTTCCTAATCAAGATTTTAACTAAAGAGTTTCAGTTTTTTGCAATAACCAATTTTTCTATCCAGGCAATCAATTGATATTCACTGAAATGCGTAGCAATTTCTCTTACAAAATCTTATTTACTTGATCAGGGGAATTCCCCTATCTCCTAAGATCTCATTCGTAAGTCCCAAAGATATTCTATAGGTTATAAGTCAGGACTCTGTGAGGACTAGTCCAATTGGTTCATTCGGTCTACTGTTTCCACAAAACAGCATAGTTCCTGAGAAACTATGCACCTAGCATTGTCATCCCGGAGTAAGTCAATTCCATAAAAACGCCGCATTGTTGGGATCATTTAATTATCCAGAAATATACTGTATGTCTGCAAGTTCATTGTACCATGAACAACCACCAGTGGTCCCATACTGTAGTACGAGAAACAGTCCTATACCATCACTATACAACCACCAGAATTTTTGGTAGCACTAAACTCTTGTAGGAGCCATTCGTCGGATAGACGCCATACCCATACGCTTCCAACAGATCAAAATAATATAAATTTCGACATATCACTCCTGAGACCAGTTTTAGTAACCCAACTTCTAATAATATAATACTAGATTATATAAAGGGTCTAAATCAAATCAAGAACAATCAATCCTAACTATATCATGTTGGATATCAAATTTATCCTTATTCAAAACGGTATTCAGATGTACTGTCTTTACATTAATCAAACCTCACAATTAGAATATTAATATCTAATATATAAAAATGAATGTTGTTTGTTCATGCGCGTCCATACCGTTGATCCGATTGTGATGGGGCTTTTTGCAAAATGTTCAGACGAGCCCCGGGATGAAAATAGGCTATAAGAGAGTTGTGATATTCAACTCCTACCACCCTTAAAAATCGCCCTTTGTAGTGGAAAACGTGGAAAAAGTAGCTCTTTGGACGCTTAAATGGCGTCCGCTGCCTAAACCATAACAAATACACAAAATTAATGTACACAGAATCGAATATCTCAAAAAGCTCTACAAAAAAGTCCGCAACACCATATGTTTATCCCTTACGGATAGCTCATAATAACCATTTTTGTCTTTCATTGATGCCAAGAAGATCGAGACAAGTACGCAGATTCCTGTGCAAGCATAGCAGCACATGGCGTGCATTTTTTTACGGATAACTCACAATAATGAATTTTGTCTTTTAGCTCATTTATGCCAAGAAGATCGAGATAAGTAGGTTCAAAGGGCAACACCGGGTAATCAGCACGGGGAATCTTAAAACAATTACGATATACATTTATAATTATTTTTCATTTTAATTATTCAACTAATCATAAGAAGTACATTAATTTTTGTTTTTCGGGTCATTTATGTCAAGAAGATCGGGATGAGTAGATTCCCGGACAACGCCAGGTGAACAGCACGGGTTATCTAAAACATAATTACGATATAAATGTTTTCTTTTATTTATTCATCTGAACATAAAAGCACATTAATTTTAATTTATTTAGGCGTAGCTGCGCACGCCGGCTATTAGCCAGTTTTTAAATAAAATGCAAATTATAACAAGTAATATGATGAATAACGGAGGCTATTAGCCAACAAGTTACTTTGTTGAAGTAACAAGGAATGACAGCTTGAAGAAAAGGTTTAAAATTGTAGGAGAGGCATTGTCCAGAAGTGTATATTTGTTAAGCTCAGTCCAATGCAGGCAGACAACACTCTGGTGCGAATAGAGACGTCAACATATATTTACTATAGTAACGTCCACATCTACAATAATATGACTATCTTAGGATATACACTACTACATAAAAAAATGACATCTTAGAAGAATTTCACATGGAACCTTTAGAAAACAAAATTTCTGATTATAAGTCAAGATGGGTGCAACATGTTCATCGAATGGAAGATCACACGATACCCAAACAAATGTTGTAGCCCAAGAGCTGACGACAAATTTAGGGAAGGTGTTTTGCCCACGTTGAAATAATAAAAAACAATGCTATAGGGATGGGTGCATCTGGAATGACTAGTCTGGCACAGGTCTTGCACTTATTTCCCTACTGCTCAGCCTACTACATTTGCAAAAAAAGTAAACTCAAAAAATATATTTTAGTAAATTTGAATTTTTTTATTTGCTATTTTAGTAGCTATATAATTCATAAATAATACTCCCAGACTATTTTTTTTAGTTTTAAAGTACGACCTGACCCCTCCGAATTTATTTAATTAATATACCCAAAAATATACTTTAGGCATTTTTATGGCATATTTAATAATCAATTTTAAAAATACATGTTAATCGCCAGACGATTTGAACGGTTTTTAACAACCCCCTGACGTCTGCCGTCAACTGACGGGGCCCCTAGTTCATCGGGCTGTGATTGGATGCCGTAAGACCACGTGACCACTGTTTACCGCATGATTCGAACTCAGCATACACAACAGCATATTTTGGAGTAGTTAATTTTTTCATAACGAGTAGGCCTATATATATAATATAACCACGTGGGAAATTAGTTGGATTTCTCTTAAGGTTTTATAAAAGTTTTTTTATTTCAATTTTTGTCGCTCTGGGTATCAGGACTTATTAATTTGTATATTCACGGTTTATCAAAAAGAATGGCGCAAACTTACATGATTGAAAGTAAACGATAATAGAAGCAACAATGTCCCAGTAAACATGGGTCCGCAAACGAGCCGTTTGCGAGATAATTACGAATGTATGGTTACAAGCCGCCACTGACTTCATTGTAAACATCGCCCTAGTTACTACAAATTAATTTGAATTTAGACTTTACTATTAATTTTTCATCTCATTTAGTTCACATTTTACAGTTCACTTCACTTATGGGTTACCTGTTAAAGAAGGTGTTCGAACTGTCTTCCTTGCATCTGGAATGCAATACTGTGCTCGTCTCTGCAATGAATGTCGAATTATTTCGAAAACCCCTGGATCATTTCTGAATTCTTGACAAGCATGTACAACTCTCTGCTCCAGTTCTTCAACCGTGTTAATGGGTGTGCTGTACACTTCGCTTTTGAGGTGACCCCAGACACAGAAATCCAAAGGATTTAGATCAGGTGATCTTGGAGGCTAGATCCGTCTCGACCTATTCATCTTTGGCCGTATCTCCACGTTAGATGCAGTCTCACGGCAGCAGCAAAAGATGCCGGAGTTCCATCATGCATGTACCATAAACTCCGACGTTGCTGAAGGGGAACATCCTCAAGCAATCCTGGAAGATGACGCCACAGAAACCTAAGGTACCTCCGTCCATTAAGTTTTCGTGGAAGAATGTGTTACCCAATGAGATGATCACCTAGTACCCCTAACCACACATTCAGTGAGAAACGGTGCTGATGTGGTGACTCATAAACAGCATGTGGGTTTATTTCACACCAAAAATGTGTATTATGATAATTAAAACACCATCGCGTGTGAATCCTGCTTCGTCTGTAAATAAAATGATACATGCGAAACGAGGGTTGACTACAGTCTGTTGTTGCATCCACTGACAAAACATCAGTCTAGGAACAAAGTCCGCATCATTGAGACATTGAACTCGTTGAAGGTGGTAAGGGTACAGTAAATTGCTGTAAAATTCTCCATACACTACTGTGGCTTAGTAATGGCACTTGTGTGGCAATTCTTCTCGTCGAGGTTCCTGGAGAGAGCTGTACTGCTGCCAACACAATATCCTCAACCTCAGGCGTAATGCGAGCAGTCTACCTACTGCTCGGCCATGTGCAAAACCCTCATTTTCTCTCAGGCATTGATGGACCCTTGTAAAATGTACGACATTCGGGGTGTCTTCGATCAGGATATGTTTCTTAGTACAAGCGTGCAGCCTCCCGTGCATTGTCAGTAGCCCTACCGTACATGAAATGCATATCCGCATACTCTTCGTTACTGTAAGGTTCCATTGTAACTACAACACAGCACAAGTGGCACTTCTCAGACAAGACTGATACCTTTTGAGACTGTGTACTGTATCCGTCCTGTACGTTCTGCGTGTATGGTTTCATTACAAATCCACCTCTCGGCAATGTTCAGTTTTGTAAACAAAGAACATAGGACAGATTCAAGTGCGCAACGGGTAAACCGTACGATGTTACAAACAATGAAGTCAGTGGCGGCTTGTAACCATACATTCGTAATTATCTCGCAAACGACATTGTTGCTTCTAATATCGTGTACTTTCAACCATGTAAGTTTACGCCATCCTTTTTGATACACCGTGTGTATCGACCAAATATCTATGTATATAGTTGAAATCGTTTAGTATCTTTCTAGTGATATCAAATATGTTAGTGACTACTAATTTTAAAATTAAATAGTGAATAATCATAATGGATAAAAAAAAACTTTCCAGTTGTGTAATTTGTAAGAAAGACACTGGTGATAAAGTGGTTATTTTTAATGAAGAAATACTATGAAAGTGTAAATAATTTTTAAAAATTCGCCAACAAAAGAATTTAAAATTCAGTGACGTGATTATAACTGCTGATATCAATCCGACAGAAGGGTATCATGCTCAGTGATAGCGGAATTTTTCAGCGTTGATGAAACAGCACGTTCTGAAATCGTCAAGCACACTCTCTGAACAATCAACATCATCATCAGGTTAAGTACACTATTTTATAATGACATTATAGTCCACCGCTGTGGTCTTGGGGTAGCGTGCTGCCTTGTCACGCAGCGGGCCCGGGTTCGATCTCCGGTCGGGACAGTTTTTCTGGGTGAGGTTTTTATCGGGGTTTTTCCTCACCTGTAAGGCAAATGTCAGGAAAACTTTAAGGCCCAAACGGTCCCCGAAATCATATGGCCATCGCAATCATCATCATTCATATTCATCTTAGGTTAAGCTTAGGATTAGGGACTCTCCTGGCGCACCATTATCATCATCATCACCCATCATATCATCGGGGCAACGTAACCCCGCCTTCCAGGCGCCCCAACCTCAGAAGTGGGTTACAAGTACGCCATGCCAGGAGAGAAACCAGGAATGTCGAAAAGACAAGACCTGGGGCATTTGAAAAAAATAATAATTGCATTATATGCGATCATATGCGATTAAAATAAAGATTACCTCAAATATTATGGAGTAATTGTAGAAGTGAGTAAAGTGACCGTCTCCCAAGCTAAATTTTATGCGACCTTTCTTTTATACTTTAGTATGCAGCAGGCTTCAGTAGGCACGAGGGTCTCTTCAGGGCGTGTTTTAGATTAAGCTTATTTTTGGAAATGTGGAAGAAAAAATTTGTATATTTTGGTTGAGGATACCTGTGAAAATAACATAAACAATCCCGAAATAAATAAAAAAATATCATTTCGATGTTACAATTAAAATTTAAGTCTAAGCAATAAGCCAAATATGTCATTAAAAATTAATGCCTGAATCGGGATTTGAACCCAGAACCCCTAAATCAGAGGTGCCGGGTCCAAATCTCGGTCCAAGCATTAATTTATCTTTTATGACATACAGTATATCGCATGCAATATTTGTTTGTGTGTGTGTGTGTGTGTGTGTGTGTGGTGTGTGTGTGTGTGTGTGTGTGTGTGTGTGTGTGTGTGTGTGTGTGTGTGTGTGTGTGTCTGTGTGTGTGTGTGTGTTTGTGCGCGTGAGCGCGCGTGTATGTTATTGTTTTATGACAGCAATTTTTTTCAGAACCACACTCGACATATAGCGATCAGTTAATAAAAATTAAAGCAGAATTCGTTAACAATAAATTGGACCGTTACGAGTGGAGGTTAACCGGAAGTAAAAATTTAAGAATTGCTGTAGCGGGCGCAATTTTGGATAGTTTACAACGCAACACGGTACATGCCATTGAAATATTGAAATTTATCTTATAAAAATCAGAGTCATCCGATCACTTGATTTACCTGAAAGCGGAAATTAAAAAAAAAAGTCATGGTTGTTTTCCCGCAATAAAATTGGCTAAAACATTTGAATAAGAAACGTAATAGCGAGTTCGTTAATGAACAAAATCGGAACATTAACGCAGGGGTTAAATTATAAAACTTAAATTTTAGTGGGAACAATTTCAATGCTTACCGAGTACAATTTTTGTTTTTTAGACATTAATTTTTTTGTCCAATGGCACCAGGTTGTCTTTTATACCATTTCTGGCTTTCTCTCCTGGCAATGGCCGAATTCTAAACAATGTCTTAGGTTAGAAAACTTGGAAGGCGTAGTTAGGTTACTCCGATGATGTGATGTGTGATAAATGATAATGAAATGCTAGGAGAGTCCTTAACCTAAATTTCAGACCATAGGTAACCACAGTAATAATTCTCTTTGAGGAAATATTCCTATGGTCAGCCCGGGAATCGAAATGGAGATATAATGAACGGTAGTCAGAAACGCTCACCATTACCCCTGAGACTGGTGTTAAATACGATTGAATTATCATAAGTAATGTCACGAGTGAATTTATCTAGAAGATTCTGAAATCAACAGTGGCATTTGTTAGACTATAAAACGAATAAAATTTAGCTGTTTTCTAAAAAGTATTATTTAAATATAGTTATTTTAAAATATTTATATATTTAATGTAAACGGCGACGTTTTAAAACAAATCAGAAATGTGTTACGTGTCATTTGTTTACCCACTGTAACTTGATCATATTATTTATTGTCAGAAAGGATCGTAATATTGTTAAATGCATTCTAGTGCAGAAAACATGAAACACATCAAACTGTATATTATAACCAGCATTATAGGTTATTAATTCATTTTTTTAGTAAAGAACTCAGTAAAATCATTATTTAAAAACGGAATTATTGAAAACACATTTATCAAATGTGTAGTTCGAAGGAATCTGTTGATTATTTGTATATTCAGTGTATTTGTTGGAGAATCAGTGACTGCAAAATAATGCTCTGGCCTGTTCAGAATAATAAAAAGGAGGAGCATTCTTTATCACAAAAGCAGGAGCTGGTAAAGAGGATTCGATTAAGAATGAGTGAAACATGACTGTCATTGGTAGTAAAACAAAATCCATTGAAACGTGATTTGTCATTGACTCACATTTGCGGCACGAGTTTAATAGTCAAAATGAAAGATATATTCCACAAAGTAGCTAAATCGGATCATAAATTTGACTTGCTGAAGAATTTACCTACTTTGAGCAGTCCATGCATGACTGACTTTTAATGTCTTTTCACTCGTATCCGGTGTAATGTCAGATCGCGGGATGAGATCAGATGCAACCCCTATTATTGAAGGTCTGTGATACACATGGATGGCAATTGACCAGACCAGTCACACAATCGCAGGAGCAGACGAAAATAAAATGGAGAGCATAAGAATGAGAAAACTGTAGAAACCCGGAAAAAAAAAACAGCTCTGTCTGCGATTCGTTACGACTGACCCCAAAATGGAGTACCGAGGCGCGAACTCGGGACCCAGAAATGGAGGGTGAATGACTAACCCCTTGCGCCACGAAACCGCTAAAATAAATATACCAATATAATTCTTGTCTGTGTTTATTAAATGTACAAAAGGAGGGTCTCTCCGACTGAGTGATCAGTTCAATCCAGGGGCCACCTCGGAGACAACAAGAATATTTAAGACATGACACAACTTTCATTCATATTCACACTAAACATTGGCGAATATGATATGGATGAATATGATAACGTACGGACACTATTTGGGGCTTAATGTTTCCGGTAATTTGTCTTATAGGTAAGGAAAACCTTGAAAAATATACCCTCTAAACTTGTCACAACCGAGGATCGAACCCGGACTCGCTACGGTCGAGGCAACGACGTTAGCCCGAGACCAGAGCTTTGGACGATTTTTTACTAACAGAGCAGAATATTAATAATTGCAGTATTATAATCTAACAATCTGAACCATTATGAACAATCCTTAAAACATGGTACAATAACCATCTACCAATTAATTGTATAATTATTATACAATTAGCTTCAGTTATCAACATGCAATTACTGTTAAACAGAAGTTTATCATAAGTAATGCCACGAGTGATTTCCAAATTATCGATAATTCACGACTCACGAAGTGAGGAGTGAATTTATCTAGAGAATTTGGAAATCAAGAGTGGCATTTGTTAGGACTATTTAACGAATAAAATAAAGCTGTTTACTCACAAATCATTATTAACTACAGTTATTTAAAAATATTTTATATTTAAAGTAAACGGTGATGTTTGAAAACTAATGAGAAACGATAGGTAGCCTACGCTTCTACTGCTTCTTTGTTTATCACTGCAACCAGATCATACTATTTATTGCCAAAGGAACGCAATATTGTAAGAATGCTCTCTAGTGGAGAAAAAATGAAACACATCAATCTGTATATTAATTCATTTTTGATGTCGTATACATTTAAGAAAGTGCAAACAGTGGTTTCTTTTTTTTGGTGGTATAATCAATTGCTACAAATGTTGACATGTAAGCACTATTATATACAATCTGGTAGCCGTATTTGTTATAGGCTCAGTCACTGCAAAATAACGGTCAGACCTGTTCAGAATATTAAAAAGGAGGAGCTTTGCTTAATATATGATAATCCTAACGTTGATAATTATTTCGTGAAACACGTCTCTGATTGGTTGTAATACAGAAATCATTGAAACGTGATTGGTCATTGACTCCCATTTGGGGCATGAGTTAAATAGTCAAATAAATGTTAATTTATACAATAACAATGATGTAATTTTAAAACATGTCACAAATAAAAGTGGTCCACCGCTATGGTTTCGAGGTAGCGTTCTGCACTGTCACACAGCGGCCCGGGTTGGATCCCCGGTCGGGACAAGTTTCCTGGATGATGTTTCTTTTTCCGGGGTTTTTCCTCACCTGTAAGACAAATGTCAGGAAACTTTAAGGACTATACGATCCCCGAATATCATCTGGCCATCATTTTCATCATTAACATATTCATTAAGTTTAGGATTAAGGCCTCTCTTGGCGCATCATTACCATCACCACCATCATCTATCATATATCAACGGGGCAATGTAACTCCGCCTTTCAGGCGCCCCAACCTCAGAAGTGGGTAACAATAATGCCATGCCAGGATGTCGAAATGACAATGTGGTGGCATTGTATAAAAAAAACAAAAGTGTGGTAATAACAAAACGCAAAATAAGTCGATCAATGTTATACTTCAGTTTGGTAGGAAATAAAAATGTAAAACATAATAATAAACCGCCAAGGATTTGAACCAAAGTTGTTTAGTTAGAAATATAAAGCATAAACCATCGTGATCAGTAGCTACATACGTTTCTGCCTCCAGCAAGATTAATCTTGTTACGCTGAATTTCTCTCTTTACATTCAATTCAAATCCAACATCACTTCACAAAATTATGTGTTCCATACATTCTCAAAAATAAGATCAAAATGTACATCCCATATCAATTTTTTAGCAGTCGGTAGCGGTAACAAATATAATCTCGAGTTTAGCATTCAAACAGGAATTAAATTTACAATTTTAAACTGGTATTTTCAGAGAAACAACAGGCATTAGTATGTAAACAAACATTTAACGCTCTGCATGTGTATATAAACTGTTTCAGGATATATAAATATACAAAAGTGCTGCACTATGACCTATATCCACGCTTTCGGTAATCTCTGTGAATACTGAAATTCTTTATTCTGCATCATGAACACATTTTTTTTCGCCCGCTTTGGCAGCACTGTAATTTAAAATCCTCTACTTAACATTAACATGAATTTTTTAAATAACATGAATATTTTCTCCTAGATTCGTAAATTAAATATATTTTTCGCCTTAAAATGTGTTCTCTTACTTCGAGTGGAAGTATTGCAATAAAACCTACCTGGTTTCCATATCTCATTGTTATGGGAAAGGTGATATCGAAATCTTTTTTTTTTTCAAATACCCCAGGTTTGTCTTTCGACATGACTGGTTTCTCCCCTGGCATGGCGTACTTGTAACCCACTTCTGAGGATGGGGCGCCTGGAAGGCGGGGTTACGTTGCCCCGATGATATGATGGGTAAAGATGATGATGATAATGGTGCGCCAGAAGAGTCCCTAATCCTAAGCATAACCTAAGATGAATATGAATGATTATGATTGCGATGGCCATATGATTTCGGGAACCGTTTGAGCCTTAAAGTTTTCCTGACATTTGTCTTACAGGTGATAAAAAACCCCGATAAAAACCTCACCCAGAAAAACTGTCCCGACCGGGGATCGAACCCGGGCCCGCTGCGTGACAAGGCAGCATGTTACCCCGAAACCACAGCGGTGGACATGATATCGAAATCTTAAAACCTATAACAAGTTTTAATATATTAATAGGCTGCTAGTTTATGCTAATGATGTAGTACTATTGGGCGATAGCGAGGAGATACTAAATGCCAACGCGCACACAACTATTGAGTAATACTACGAAATTGGAACTGGAAGTAAATACCAATAAAACTAAATATATGGTCACGCATAGAAATACACAATACAATGGAAATGGACAGCTAATGACAAATAAGGGAAATTTTGAGGAAGTGGCTGAATTCAAATACTTAGCTACAATAATCACAAATAGGAATGAGATGCACAAAGAAATTAAACATAGGCTCAATTCTGAAAATGCGTGCTATTATGCATTACAGAAACTCTTGACTTCCCAACTCCTCTGAAAAAAACGTAGAAATGAAATATATAAACTATTATTCTACCAATTATGTTATATGGATGCGAAACATGGACTCTTACTTTAAGGGAGGAAGGGAGATTACAAGTATTTGAAAATAAAGTTCTTAGGAATATGTTTTGACCAAAGAGAGATGAACAGAGAGATGAATGGAGAAGACTTCATAACAATGAACTACATGGTCTTTATAGGAAGCCAGATATAATAAGAACAGTTAAGTCTCGTAGACTGCGATGCGAAGGACATGTGGCACAAATGGGAATGAAAGACGTGCAGGGAAGCTTCTTGTAGGAAAACCAGAGGGAAAACGCCCAGTTGGTAGACCAAGAATGAGGTGGGAGAATAACATTAACTATGATTTGAGAGAAGTAGATTATACAAGGAATGATTCGAAAACATTAGCTCAGGATAGGGATGTGTGGAGAGTTTATGTCCACGCGGCCATGAACCTATGGGTTCGATAGTGCCAGTGAGTTAGTTAGTTGGTTAGTTAGTTAAAACGTTTTAATGACAATAGTTTATATCAATATCACCAGGTTGTATTTACAACATTTCTGGTATTCTCTCCTGGCAAGGCGTAAGTAAAGCCCACTTCTGAGGTTGGGGCGCCTGGAAGGCGGGGTTACGTCGCTCGGATGAAATGAAAGGAAATAATAATAGTAACGATGCGCCTGGATAGACCTTAATCTAATGAGGCGAATATAATAGTCACAATCATGGAAAGTACCTTGGTTGGCATTGTAGTGCTCTATAGTGAGCACAAGTTAACTGAAACCGGAGTATGCATGCGATGTGACGCAGTCTAGTGCGCAGCTGCGATGCATAGGAGAGTGAACAAATACAGACGCAATGGTTCTGTGTGTAGTATACCTCATTTCCAAACCAATTAAGAAACTTTTCTTGGTGATAATAATGATGGCCAGGTGGTAATCGGAAAGTGTTTGGGCCTTAACATTTGCTGACATTTGTCTTTCAGGTGAGGAAAACCCCTGAAAAAATGAACCCAGGAAACTTTTCCCGACCGAGGAACGAACTCTGGTCCACTGCGTGACAAGCAGCACGATACCTCAAAACCACAGCGGTGGACTTAATGACAAATAGTGTCTCTCATTTTTGTCTCGGCTTTCTTCTTTTGTTTTTTATATTTATTGTTCTTATGCATACCACTTTTTTTCGATTTTACTTTTTTTTATTTGCTACTTTTTCATAGAGATACGAGTCATACACCCTGATTTAAAATGTCCTACTCCGCTGGAAATCGATAACGGGGCGCCAGAGTGGAAGGTAGAGACACTACTGACCATGCTACAGGAACGGATGTCGAACCTCTCCTTTTGTAGATACCGAACATGCTTCACGAATCCCATGCCTCATATGTACACGACAAATCAGGGGAGAATTTTTAACACAGGATCACATTTATCGTACTTCAGTTCCTTTACTATAAGGACATGGAGGGCCACTCCCAAGAGCGATCACTTCACTACCACAGCTCCTGTAATGACCAGATGGTGATCAGCGGTTATTTGGACTCTAAAGTTTACCCAACTTTCTCTTAGAGGAAACTTATCTTACCAAGCATCGAACCCGGACCCTCTAAGTATGATGCAATAAATTTACCATCAGACCAAACCTGTAAAAACAGTAATATTACTACTTACACTAATTTACTTCAATTGCATCTCGCAACTCTTAATCACAGATATTTAGATTTTCACATGAAGGAGGTTACAAGGGATCTGTCTATCATTGCATGCCGAAACCTACCTCAAAATCTCTCTCAGAGAAGCATTGTGATGTACCAAGATCGTGTCCAAAAAATTATCTGTCGCTTTTTACTGCAAGGCACAGAAACCGAAATCAGAATCCAGCAATTATAACCCACTCTGGGAAGCAGGTTAGACTCCTTCTTGAATAGAGCGGAACGGAGTGGGGTTAGCCGGGGGGGGGGGGCGCACCGCAAGGTTATATGGGTTATTCAGTCCACCAACTCATGAGTTGTATTAACTTCCTACAGTTTAAGGAGAGATTTGGCGCTGGATGTTAGTGCTGGATGCTATGTATTTACATTATTTCAGGTAGTCGTGTGACTGTATATTACTTATATAGGCATGTATATAGATAGATAGATCATCGGTTGATTAATGTCTTTGACATCGTCCGATTCCTAATAGCCAATTTTGTCGGTCCATCCAATCTCCTGGTTGTAGATGTTTCTCCTTCATATATAAACATATTCCTGACTCCAGGAGGTTTTAGGTCTTCCTCTGCTTCATCTTTCCTCAGGTTTCCATTCCAAAACAGATTTGGTAGTCGATCCTCTTCCATTCGCTGGACATGTCCGTACCATCTTAATTGCTGAGTTTTAATATAATCTAAAATAGTGTCTTCAATCTTCATTTTCTCCCTTATAACTGAGTTCCTATTTTTTTCTCTTCTTGAAATTCTTGCTGCCGTTCGTATAAAATCCATTTCCGTTGCCAAAATATACTTATTTGTTTTTGTTGTTAATGGCCAAAGTTCTGCTCCATAAGTAATGATGCTTTTAGCAATTGCATGATATATATTCATTTTATTTTTATTACTTATATTTTTATCCCACAATATTCCATTGAGGCAAGCAATTGCAAATTTTCCTTTATTATTTCTATTTCTTATTTCCTCTTCATAACTCCCATTTTTATTTATTTTAATTCCTAAATGTGTGATCTCATTACAAGATTTTATTGATTCTCCAGTCTCCAAAATTAAATTTTGTTCTGGTTCACCAATTGATGAATATTTTGTTTTTTTTTTCATGTTCAAATTGAATCCCCATTTTTCATATTCTATTAATGTTCTAGTCATGAACAAATTATATAACGGCTACGGATATACCCGATATCCCCAAGTGGACCAAGGATGCTCTCTTGCGAGAGTTACTAAACAAAATGAATTCAGTTACGCTTATTTGGCTGTATGTGTCAGCGAGTGATAAATGGCTAGCTAAGATATCATAATAAGAGGAAGACGGGGAGAGAAACGCATTTCGCCGTTCCACGTAAGCGAAGTGTTGTGATGGTCTGCAAAGATGTATTGAACGAAATACCTCTACATTTTTCTGACTTTCACAAACTTTCATGGAATGAGTGAAACAGCTTATTTTGGTGGCACATTTGAGCCAGTTATTGATGCGGAGTTAGCTCATCTTCTCAAAGAGACACCTAGTAGGCAACTAAGGTTTTACTTGGATCGGAAAGGTTAATTTAATTTTGCACCGAGGCTCTACTTTCGGCTTGAAGTTATTTAACAAGTCTGAAGATTTTCAGACTCAGGATCCACGTCTTAAAGTCCTTCCCGGACAGCTTTAATTTCTGATTTTGCATCCTAAAAATCAATCAACCTTCCCGAGTCTAAACCCGCGACTCTTGAGGCATAGATCACACAGGCTGACAACATATTATATAATGAGCCTTAATAATTTATATTGAATTGGGTCATGGGAATTCATTTCCAACTCAAATTTTGTTTTGAACAAATTTCGTAAAAATGGAAAATAACCGTCTACAAAACAATTGAACCCTGGACTTCTCAAATTGTTCGTCAAACACTTTAATGTGAACTAACATGATCAGTGTTATTACTTATTATTATTATTATTATTATTATTATTATTATTATTATTATTAATTATAACTGTCATTATAATTTATATTATCTTTCATTAATATTTATTTCCATATTTCTCTCTTTCCCTCATTTACAGTAGAGAGTCTAGCTAACACAGGAACTCTGGCATGATTACTTAGGAAGAGGAAATGGGTTTCAATTTCGACCTTGGGTGTGTGGGTATTTCTCTGAAGCGTGCGCGTGCGCGCGCGCGTGCATTTGTGCTTGTGCTTGTGCGTGCGCGTGCGTGCGTGCGCGCGCGCGTGTGTGTGTGTGTGTAACGAGGATGAAAAGCCAATAACAAAAATTGAAAACATACGGAAAATTAAAAAGTGGGATCACATAAGAAACTACAGTAAAGTGTGTGTATGCATATGCGTATAGACGAGGTACATATACTAGGAAAATGTAACGATTTAGAATATTGGAGGCATCAGTTATTACCGGAAGCATTTCTAAATTCAAATCGTGAAGATTGGCATGCTACGAGTTACTGGTAAACCCAGAAAATTGGATAAACCTGGGTAGATTTCTGGACAAAACGCGGAAAATAAGAACAACACTTATTCAGAATAAATAAATATGTTAGCAAATTGCAATGCAATTAATTCTTAATAATTCTACATAACTAAGTTAATGTATAATGTAATTGTATTGATATCTAATTGTAATATTATTGTGTTTTTTTAACATCAACTTATTGTAACGGACTGTCAACAGCACGTACGGCTTACTGCCCGTGCGATCCATATTTGTAAATAGCATTGTATGTATCTTACTTTTAGTTTAATAAAGTCCTTATGTATGTGTATATATAGGCCTGTATGCCTATGACTAATATCTGAAAGAACGAATAGCTTTATGATTAACACAATAAAACTAAGATTTGATCGAAAATATTAATACATTCAAAAATAGCCTCTAAAAAATTGATCACATTTTTTTATTTATTTATTTATAACTAGATATTACCCGGCATGCGCTGCTCGCATAAATAAATCAAATGTGTTATGTTTAGTTGAATAAGTATAAATAATTATAAATTTATATCGTAATTATTGATGTCTCGTGATGATTACACGGCGTTGCACGGGAATCTACTTATCCCGATCTTCTTGGCATCAATGAGCTGAAAGACAAAAATGGTTATTGTGAGTTAAACGTTAGAGGTAGACATATGCTGTCGCGGACTTTTTGTGTTTTTTTTATTCTGTATACATTAATTTGGTGTATTTGTTATGGTTTAGGCAGCGTAAACCATTCAAGCGTCCACAAAACGACTTTTTTTTTTTTAGTGCACCGATGCCTTTCTTTAGCTACGGCCCTACAGTAGAGTAATATGTTATATACGTTAATTGTCCCATAAAAATCCTCTAAATTATGGTAAAAATCCCATTCAAACCGGTAAAGTAGTTTTTTTAGTCTATAAAGGACAGACTAATAGACTACTCATTTTTAGGTAATATAAGAGTATGTTACTGTGCAGCCTATAGCCTAAGCCTATGTGATAGAAATACAACTGTGATACATAGAAGAGAAAATGTTCTTACTATGATACAATTCGGTTCTTTGCACCATTCTCCTGTTATTTTTCTCTCTCTTGGACGGTACTTATAATTAAGAAAATTAAAAATAGAAAAATATGTATTATAATAATTGCTAGTGCATTGTTTCCTTTACCACCAACTGAAGATCCTTTTCAAAAGGCTTCTCAATAGCTGTCTGGAATTAATAAGCAGATATAATTTGTATGTATCAAGAAACAAACTACAGTAATTGCATTTCATAGCAAACAAGCATAATATAAAAAATATTATAAATAAAGGGTCCACCGATGTGGTCTCGAGATAGCGTGCTGGCTTGTCACGCAGCGGCCCAGGTTCGATTTCCGGTCGGGACAGGCTCCTGATGAGGTTTTTTCGGGGTTTTTCCTCACCTGTAAGACAAATGTCAGGAAGCTTAAGGCCCAACGGTCCCCGAAAATCATCCGGCCATCATCATCATCCTTATCATTATCATCATCATTCTTCACTAGTGTGGAAAGAAACGGGAAGCTACCACACCTACAGTTCCCTAGTAAAGCTGCATGAATATGTTATGATTACAGTGAAACGCCTGCCCTCGGGCAGAATTACGATGGATGGATGGATGGATAAATAAAGAGACCTATCTCTCACAATATCTCGGATGTGATATCATATGACAAGAATGCCATCTTACAAATAAATAGTATACCATATTCAACATATGTGTGGCACAATACACCGAACTCTACGTAATACAATCAGAAAAGGCACAATTAACATTCTACAAATTATATATATATATAAGGAAACTGGAAACATAATGGAAGCAGAAGAAAGCATAATTGAAAGAATTGTGGAGAAGGAATTAAAGTGGTTAGGACATATTTTAAGAATGGAAGATGGGCGGTGGCCGAAGAAACTATATCAATGGAAACCTACCAGAAAGAATAAATGAGGGAGACCAAAGTTAATATGGAAGGAAAACATGAAGACAGTAATGCAAGCAAGAGGGCTAAGTATCGAAGATGCCCAAGATCGTAGGATTTGGAGGTATGGCACGGGAAGACGGCAGCAGCTGTAAAAACCCGAAGATATATATATAGCCTATATAGGCCTATATAATTCCAATATAATTCCAATTTTAATGCATTGTCAAAGAATTAAACACTAAATAAATCTATCAAAAGAAACAGACAAAATTAAGTTTTTAAGAAGAGTTCCTGACCTTGCTCTGTTTGATCAATACAAAAAATACTGAACATAAAAATGATTTTCAATAAAAACAGTTGCTGCAACCACGTATTACATGTGAACTACAATAACATAAGCAGGAAAGTATTCGATTAAAACCCCGAGGCTGTTGAGATGTTGGTCACCAAAAATAAGATGGCGACATTGGGTCCGAGTTGGAAAAGCCTTAAGGCTACCATGTAGGAAAGTAGAAGGAGAACAATAACAACTATAGTAAAAAATTATAGAAATCATCAAAATTTGAAAATGTTTATCATAAGTAATGCCACGAGTGATTTCTAAAGTATCGATAAATTCACGACTCACGAAGTGAGTTTACTCACAAATCATTATTTAAATGTAGTTATTTTAAAATATTTATAAATTTAATGTAAACGCCGATGTTTGAAAACAAATGAGAAGCGTTATGTTTCACTTGTTCATCACTGCAATCAGATCATATTATTTATTGCCAAAGGATCACAATATTGTAAGAATGTACCCTAATGGAGAAATAATGAAACACATCAAACTGTATATTAATTAATTTCTGATGTCCTATGATGTAAAATTATAATTATATTTTTCTGGAATGTTATTACCTGGGAAAAAATACGTTTAAGAAAGTGCGAACGATGGTTTTCTTTTTTTTCTGGTATAATCAATTGCTACAAATGTGTTTATATTATCTCCCGCATCCACGATCTGGTTACATTCGTGCACTATATATACAATCAGTCACTGAAAAATAACGATATGACCTATTCAGATCTTGAAAAGGAGGAGCTTGATTTTACATGATAAAATTAAACTGATAAAATCGAGGTTGAGATAGAACTTATCCCTCATTATACATTTAATTATTAGGAATAAGCATAGTAATTTTAGATAGAATATACATTTATATAAATTTCAGTAACCAAACAAACAAAATTTGGTTCACAAGGGAATAGTGAAGTCCAAGACAGCACCTGCAAATACAGGGCAGATTAGTTGTAGTTCCATTCAAATAAACACTTAGAGGCAATAAAATGAAATAGCAAAATAAAGTGGAAGAAACTTGAAGGTAGCCACACTAATAAAGTTTATGGTCTTTTGGAAAATCATCTATAAAGGGTGCCGAAGACTCAAATGTCTCTTGCCGCCCTGAGCTAAAATATGTAAACAGGTTCAGAGAACGACGTCAAGCTAGCAGTCCAGGGAAAACATTTCAACCCCAAGCGTGTGAATGTTCATGGTATCAAAATTGTAGGCGTGAATGATGTAGCCAATGAGCAAGCTATACGTATACTAATACTAATAATATGTAAACCAATTGAATGAGTGAAAGAAATAAAAGTTACCGCCCTACAGATTCTCGGAAATGGCGCTGGTAGAAGCCTAAGTCAAAATTATCAACACAGTCGCGATCTTGTCTATCGGCGAGAAATACACTCTCTGTCTTGTCCTGTTGGCGAGATATATGTCCTAGACTCTCGCGATGCTTTTGGCAAGATATATATTTCTTCTGAATCTTATTAATTTTCTACTTTTCCCCTAAGAGTAGGTGAGATATGTTACACGTTTGTCCCAACTAAGTGAGAATAGTAGAGGTGGCTTAATGATTATAAACAAATTACGGGAGAATATAGTCAGTTCCCGTTCGAACTAAAGTTTGTGCTATTTGCACGGTCTAAGCTCTAGGGATCGTGAAGATTGAAAGATCTATTGTTTTCGAGAGTCTCAAGGGCGATAATTTAAAGTGAATTGATAAACTTTCATGTGAATATAATCTACAAGTGTTCCAGTTAATTATACAAATATTATAAATAAAACTCTACAAGTAACTATATTTGTATTGTCCAAGTTATTACTATCGTAGTTGCCTTCAAGTTGATCGTGATTGTCCCCCGAGAACCCTTATTGGTCTAATGATACACATCCCACCAGTACGACCTCCTGCAAGGTGAAAAACGACTATCATTGGTTGTAAATAAAAAATAATTGGAATGTGATTGGTCATTGACTCCCATTTGGGACATGAGTTAAATAGTCAATGAAAAATGTTTATTCAATGCCACCAATTTGTCATTTCAACATTTCTGCTTTGGTATATTGTAACCCACTTCTAAGGTTGGGGCGCCTGGAAGGCGGGGTTATGCTGCCCCTATGATATGATGGGTGATGAAGATGGCAATGTTGCGTCAGGAGAGCCTTAATCCTAAACTTAATCTGATGAAGTGAATATGATAACGATAGCCAGATGATGTTAGGGGACCGTTTGGACATTAATGTTTTCTGATATTTGTCTTACAGGGAGGAAAAAACCTCACCCAAAAAACTTGTCCCGACTGGAGATCGAACCCAGGTTTGCACACTACTTCGAGACTACAGCGGTGGAGTAGTCTTGAATATTGTGTTACAAAAAATAAACGTAGGCCTATTTTACAGATTTTAGAGTAACTTATTATGATTTATTTAATCCAGGGTGAAGTATATTGTTTTCAAACGCAAATGAAATTAATTTGGGAAAGAAGCAGACAAGCAAGGAGATGCAATATCTCCTCTACTATTCAATTTTGTATTAGATCATGCCATCAAATCTTTGGAGAATGAAAAGGGCCTACAAATCAATGGCATTAATAGACTGTTAGTTTATGCTGATGATGTATTATTCGGCGATTGCGAGGAGATACTAAGGGCCAACATACACAAACTATTGAGTAAGACTAAACAATTTGGACTGGAAGTAAACATCAATAAAACTAAATACATGTTCACTCATAAAGAAACGTTATATAACGGAAATGGACAACTATTGACAAATGAGGGAAAATTTGAAGAAGTGACTGATGTAAAATATCTAGGAGCAATTATTACAAATAGGAATGAGATGCATAAAGAATTAAACATAGGCTCATCGTAGAAATGCATGCTATTGTGCATTACAGAGACTCTTGTCGTTCCAACTCCTTTCAAAATTCGTTAAACTGAAAATATATAAAACTGCTATTCTTCCAGTTATATTATATTGATGCGAAACATGGACTCTTATTTTAAGGGAGGAAAGAAGATTTCGAGTATTTGAGAATAAAGTTCTTGGGAAAATGTTTGGGCCAAAAAGAGATGAACAGACAGGAGAATATAGAAAACTACATGATAGTGAGCTGCATGACATGTACTATAGGATGCCAGATATAATATGAACAGTTACGTCTCGTAGACTGCGATGGAGAGGACATGTGACACGTATGGGGGATGAATGGGGTGCATGGAAGCTTCTTGTGGAAAACCAGAGGAAAACACGCAGTTGGTAGACCAAGAATGAGATGGGAGAATAACATTATCCATGATTTGAGGGAAGTAGATATATACAGGGTATGATTGGAAAACATTAGCTCAGGATAGGGATGTATGAGAGATTATGTCCGCGCGACCATGAACCTATGGGATCGATATAGCCAGTTAGTTAGTTAGTAGACCTACTGCTAAAAATAATAAAACATTAATTTAATTTATTGTTTTAATAATATAAATCGTGATATGAAATTTATATTAAGATAGTGTTCGGACGCAATTAATCGGAAAAGTCAGATTTGTTAAGGAAATGTGATTTCATGATTTTGAATGTAACAGCACCTGGGGAACCCTCGTGGTTTTATAGTATAGAACAGAAGGCGCCGCTGTGTGGCAGACATTGTGGGCAGAGACAAAGGCAACCTCAAGACCACTTTCACACGGACCATAATGTTGCGGAACTCATATCCTGTCGTTAATTTACTGTTAAAATATGATTATATCAACGCAAATGGTATAAAGAAATTCAATATGTTTCATAAGAATTTACTATATGAAAATGTATACGATAAAAATGCATGAACTGACATGGATACTCCAATATACATTATATTACTTTATAATACAGTAGGCCTATATTACTTACTTACTTACTTACTCACTGGCACTATCGAACCCGTAGGTTCATGGCCGCACGGACATAAGCTCTCCATACATCCCTATCCTGAGCTAATGCTTTCCAATCATTTCCTGTATAATCTACTTCCCTCAAATCATAGTTAATGTTGTTCTCCCACCTCATTCTTGGTCTACCAACTGGGCGTTTTCCTTCTGGCTTTCCTACAAGAAGTTTCCATGCACGTCTTTCATTCCCCATACGCGCAACATGTCCTGCCCATCGCAGTCTATGGGACTTAACTGTTCTTATTATATCTGGCTTCCTATAAAGACCATGTAGTTCATTGTTATGTAGTCTTCTCCATTCACCTGTCTGTTCATCTCTCTTTGGTCCAAAAATTTTCCTAAGAACTTTATTCTCAAATACTCGTAATCCCCTTTCCTCCCTTAAAGTAAGAGTCCATGTTTCGCACCCATATAATATAACTGGTATATTACATTTATTTATATATTTTTGTTCAGTCCGTCAGCAAGATCATTGCTGCTTTGTTAAATTAGGCTACATGCTATACATATGCTAATTCCTATCTTACTATCTTACGATTATCCTTAATTGTAAGCCTATGTTTTCCCTTTACAGAGATTTAGGCGCTTCCCCTACAGGGAAGAATTTGAACCATGCTAATTTAGTTACACTTGTTTTCGTATATATGTCATTTTGAGTGGTACGTGGTCAGCGTTCCGCCTCATACTGACATCTGATTATCCTTAATACTAACAAAAATACCATTAGCCTTTTCTGGCGGCACCATGATCCTGGAATCGACTCAGCCTTTAACCAAAAAGAGTACCTGGCGCTTGTTCTGGAGTAAATTCGGCCGTCACGCAAGGCTGACGTCCCGGCTGACATCAAGTGCCGATTATCTAGAAAAAGGGGACCTTAACCTCCTCTAACCCAAGGGCCTCCTAAGGAATGTAGTGGGATCATTTCTTACTAACAAAAAAGTTTATTTTACAATTACCCTCATTCTAATAGAAGACAATTAAATCTGTATTTTTAGAAATTAGCCTTAGCACTAACAATAGTTACTTAGACGGCTAGTTACTAAACCTATTTATTTATTATGTTATCTACAATATTTTATCTACGGTCAGAGTAGGCATATTTTAGTATATCTTGTATATTTAATTAAATGTATTTATTGCGAAAACGATATGTTTAGAGAAAGACTAATGTGGGCTTTGGAGAGAAGAAAAAAAGACACGATAAATCAACAAAATGTGTTGTTATAGGCCTATTCTGCAATTTTGAGCGCTAATTTCATATGTGAATTTAGAGTGAAAATGAGAGGGGAAGGTGATTTTCACGGTTCATCAGAAAAAAATTTAAAAGCAGTCCAAGATGCAACTATTAATATATTTTCAGAAAAGTCGTGAAAAGTTTAGTTATATAGTTATAATCATCAAAGTGTATTTTACGTTCTGTTGAACCTCTAGGCTATTTTATGTTTTGATACCGTGTTTTGTGTTTTTATAGAATGTTAACTGTAGATTTTGTTGCCTCATAACTAAGAATTAAAGCGTCACTGATTGTTTTGTGTATGTGTGTGTGTATGTGTGTGTGTATGTGTGGTGTATGTGTGTGTATGTGTGTGTGTATGTGTGTGTGTGTGTGTGTGTGTGTGTGTATGTGTGTGTGTATGTGTGTGTGTATGTGTGTGTATGTGTGTGTATGTGTGTGTATGTGTGTGTATGTGTGTGTATGTGTGTGTATGTGTGTGTATGTGTGTGTATGTGTGTGTATGTGTGTGTATGTGTGTGTATGTGTGTGTGTATGTGTGTGTGTATGTGTGTGTATATGTGTGCGTGCGTGCGTGGTGTGCGTGGTGTGCGTGCGTGCGTGGTGTGCGTGCGTGGTGTGCGTGGTGTGTGTGTGTGTGTGTCTGTTCTTTACAGACTTCTAAACCATTCAACCGATCTTCGTGAAAATTTGTATGTACAGGGTTTCAAATATGGCGAGTGTTTAGCAGTTATCTATTACGTTCTAAAATCATTAGTCGTAAGAGTTCACCTGAAACGAAAATATAAAAATCGCTCTAGCGATCGCAATTTTCGATGTTCCACAATAAAACTCGGACTATCTTATTAAAATGAACCAAGGTATGTACTATCCAAAAATCGGTGAAATCCAACAGTTACATGTGGGAATTTACTTGAAATTCGATTTTTTTAAAAAAAAGTGCCTATACGACTGGACCGATTAAGACGAAATTGTTTGTGCATATTTGAGTCCTTCGATGGTTTACATTCATAATTGTATCCTCTAAAACCATTAGATACAGGATTTCACCTGAAATGAAAATTTATAAATCGCTATAGCGATCACAATTGCCGATACTTCACAATGAAACTCAGTATATCCGATTAAAATAAACCGAGATAGGTATTGTCAAAAAATGAGCGAAATCCGACAATTGGAAGTGGAGGTGTACTTGAAATCCGAAATTAAAAACTGCCTAAAATACTGCATCGATTTTGATGAAAATGTCTGCGTTAGTTTAAGTCAGTTTCTGGATGTTTTAGATTCACAATTGGACCCTCTAAAATCATTAGGTGTAAGAGTTCACATGAAATGAAAATTTAAAAATCGCTCTATCGGTTATAATTTTCGATGTTTCACGACGAAACTCAGTATACCCTATTAAAATAAACCGAGGTTATACCATCCAAAAGTGAGCGAAATCAGACAAGTAGAAGTGGAAGTTTACTTGAAATCCGAAATTAAAAACTATCTAAACGACTGGACCGATTTTGATGAAATGTTGTGTGTGTGTTTGAATGGGTTCCTGGATGGTTTGGATTCACAATTGGACCCGGTAGGTGGCGCTGCGATCGGGTAATAGAATTGAATGTTTTGGCAAGATAACGTCAGCCGGGTCTATGACTACGTTTAAAATAATTATGTTTAACATGACGAAATACAATAATTGAAAATCATTATTTTTAGCAATACTTAACGCTAGCAAATACTATTAAGATTCACGTTTCGTTAAATGTCTGTAAACTAAATACATATTTTAAACTCTGTCATACAGCATTAAATAAATTGGTTTTATGTAACTGGCCATGATCCTCTGTTCAGCTTAATGCTGTGTTTCATTTTGTCCCTTTGTCGATTCAGTGCGTACATGAATTTATGGTATTAAATGTTGGGCAGGCAATCTGTGCTTTCTCTTCACATGAACAAATGGGATTAGTGTATATAACAATCTTATACGAATACGAATTCTGTCTGTCATTTACAGTGATTATGGAAATTATTTGTGCAGTTGTATATAGGATTGGTATATTTTTTATATATATTATTCTAAGTATCTTCTTGTATCTTTTAAGCTCGTGTTTCCCTTAACAGAGGGAAGAATTTGAACCATACTAATTTTGTTACACTTGTTTTCATACTGATGTCATTTGAGTGGTCCGTGGTCAGCGTTCCGCCTCATACTGACATCTAGGAAACCAAGGTAGTACTAGGACGGGAAAATTCGGTAAATTTTGCTTAGAGGCCTTTTCATTCAGGCATAGGGATCTTTTACGAGCCTGAAAATCTTCAGACTCGGGACCCACGGCTTAAAGTCCCTCCCGGAGGACTTGTTCCTTGGATTTTTCCATCCTTAAAAATCCATCGACCCCGGCAGGGTTTGAGTCCGCGACCCTCGGGACCAGAGGCAAGGAGCATAACCACTAGTCCACCGCGGCTGATATTATTATTATTATTATTATTATTATTACTATTATTATTATTATTATTATTCTAGTAACGAGTTGTAAATTAGTCATTACAATACATATTACGTTAGATATATTAATATTATTAAATTAATTTATAGAAAAACTTACCAAGATAGAGAAGACTTGCGGACAAACAATTTGGTATATTTAATATTCCCTTAGCTCAGTGTATAAGTTTATAAAATTTATAAAGGGCCCGTAGACTTATTCTGATTTTTATAGCGTCTCAGATTAAATATATCTGAATATCAGTTGTTAAAGTTCTTATAATCGATAATCATTAGTCTAGTTTTAAAATTTAATAGAGTCCTAATTAGGAATTAGGCGAAAGCCAATTAGTAAGAACTAATTAAACACATTCTATTACAGAATCTATAAAATTGTCACATCCATCCCTAGTAATTCTGCTCGAGGGCAGGTCTTTCGCCGCAATCATAGCACCTTCATGCTATGCTTGCAGCTTTACTAGGGAATTGTAGGTGTGATAGCTTCCCGTTGCTTTCCACACCGGTGAAGGATGATGATGATGATGATGGTCATATGATTTCGGGGACCGTTTGGGCCTTAAAGTTTTTCTAACATTTGTCTTACAGGTGAGGAAAAACCCCGATAAAAACCTCACCCAGAAAAACTGCCCCGACCGGGATCGAACTCGGGCCCGCTGTGTGACAAAGCACACACTACCTCGAGACTACAGCGGTGGACAAAATTGTGACAAAATAATGAATAAATCTTTAAGAGCAAAATTTTGAAATAATGGTTAATTCGATTTTAATAATTGCATTTCACTCAGTTTCTAATTAAGTTCTGAAGATATATCTCTCCACCCTATACCTCATTTTATTATAATGATAAATTATGAGTGACAAGTATGAACAAATTTAATTACTGACAACATACTTTTAGAGACCCTGTGTTGTTCCCTATCTCAAATTACTTGTCTGCATCTTCTCTATAAACGTTTAAATGCCTTCAATTTCATTCATCTACATCCTATATATATGTATACACACATTTTTATAAAATATTAGAAGAATCGTATACACCGGATAAAAAAAGAAAAGGAGATGCCTGAATAGAGAAAAGCCATATAGTTGTAAGATGTTTGAATATTGTTAGATGGGGACAGGGGACAGAGATGTGGTGTAGGTGATAATAAAACTGTATAATAAACACTTGAAAAATGTTATCTAAAATCTAACTTTCTCCATAAGCTTCATGGACTGGACCTCTTGATCCGTTCCGTCACTAAGATTTATAGCTATTCCTGCCACTACATCATAGTAATATTAATCTATTGATATACAGAATTTACTTATTTTTGTTTTACAATACTTATTCTCGAACCGTCTTCGTAATTGCCCAGTGATGTAAGGTAACATGTCAATGCGCAGAGATACGAACATGGACTGTTTCAAGTCTGCGGAGATAAGAAATTTTCTCACGAATTTCGGCCAGCATCTTGAGAAATTCCGGTAGTTATAGTTAGTAGATATTCCAGGTTGAGAAACTTATTATAAAATCTTCCATTATTTTCCAAGAGGAAGAAGAGATGTCGGACGTATCCGGAAGAGATGGTCTTAGATCTATTAGTGAAGACGGAACAGGCAACTCTTGCCTAAACCAGGAAGTGTAGATGATGAAGATGAGAAAACTAATTGTTACAGTTGCGGAAATCAAGATGCTGACCACATGTCACTCCTGTACTAGCTAAATGGTCCTACACATCCGTACATCGTAGACCGTGGGCCTTCTAGGCCTATCGCGTCATGGAATTTAGTTTAGTACTATCATTTATAATTGTTTATTAAACATGAAAAAGATACACACGTGATGCATCACCTATCCCCTTTAACTTGAAAGTAAGTACTAATCGTCCGATGTGGTAACACAAGTAGATATTTTAGAAATGAAGTGTTGCTGACGGTACAGTTACGGAAACCGTACACCACAATTGTACGTAACGTTCCGTTCGAAGAAGATGTCACCCCACTTCAAAACCTCCTGACTCAGCGAGGGATATCCTTCACAAACCCTCCCCTTCATAATTACAGTCAGGGGTGCTATTATACATCCAGTATTCTTGCTACTCCCAGTAGCCTACTTGTGTGTCACAAAAAAAAGGGAAGGATTATTTTTTTTTAGCACGCCCTCCCTTAACATATAAGGACTTTTACATGCCACACGTCACCCGGGTCTTACAGTGGCACGACCAGTAGGAAGAGGTTTATAAACTATAGATCACACACGTACTTTATTTGACCACATTAGGACATGAAAGGTTTCCCTGAATAAGTGATCAGCTCAATGTCAGGGCCTCCTATGAGGCTTTGACATCTCATGAAGGAAAATTAGTTATACTTAATTTGGTTGTAAGTACCCTAATAGTAATCTTGGTTTTATATTGTTAAATGTATAATTTAATACAGATTGTATAGTAAAATTAAACTAGCCTTGTGGTTTATCACTATTTCTCTAGTTTCGTTGAGTGATTTTCTATACATTTTGGGACAACATATTAGTTATTTAATAGACTGGGAAAAGCGAGTTTTCAAACGCAACAAATGAACATTGTCTACCGATTCGAAGCGGAGCTGAGCAATATGTCGGATATAAAAATTGTTATACACTAAAACCTCTCTTAGCCGGAACCTTTATAAGAAGGAAACATGTAGAGACGGAAGAGAATCTCCGGAATGGTATGGTTGTATATTTAGAATCGTCCTGTATAAGCCGGAAACCTTCATAACGCGAAAACGGAATGGTTTTTAAAGTACCAACAGTTAATTTTTACCTCCGTAAGACAGAAAATTATTCTTAAGCACGTTCTAATTACATTTTTATGACCACACGTGTAAACTGTACATATGACGCTTCTGCATTATATCGTTTTACCCTCTTTTGTTGTCATTGTATTGCGGGGATACCCTTGCTAATGTGTGTCAGCGGGGAATCTCTCGCTTTTCCTTGCTTGCTTACAGTCATTGCCGACCTAATTAAAGACGTGGAACCTGCAATTGAGATTGAAGATGTTATCAATTTCGACAATGATTTTATAACACAAAATATAGAACGAGCCGTAGATTATTTAAATGAAACGAGAGGGGAATCCTCGAAATGTGAAGGAACTCATTTTCCGAAAAGAAAAATAAGAGGAAGAAGATGCCCCACGAGAACTGAACATATTTAGCTACAAAAAAGCACTGTTGTATGTTGATTATCTCCAAGAATTTGCTGCTTCGCACGACGATCCTGCTTTGATGGACCTCCTGCAAGATGTAGAGAACCACATACTTGTCCTTGCTGAGACCAAAACTAGGCAACTTACTACCTTCCTACAGCTATGGAGGAAGTGAAATTAGCTAAAAATGTGAGTAATCTCTTTTTTACTTTCTATTCACTATATCTGTGGTGCAGGTACTCTAATTCTATAAATAATTTGCATGTAAATTTGGGAACCCTTTATAAGAAGGAAAACTGCCGAGACGGATGTATATTTAAGGAACCCTCATGTTCCTTCATAGAGAGATTTTACTGTAAAACGTTATAAAATAATGCACCATGTAATGTTGTCTCCTCAACTAGTAAAATGTTTTAAAAATTATAGGAATTTCGTGACCAGTCCCATCCTCAGCAGGAGGTTGTTTTGCTACTGAGACTTGTTGTTTCAGATATCTTACTTGATGAGGAGAATGCATTACAAGATACGTAATATTATAATTTTTATGTTGTGCCTTCAACGGAATTTTACCTTGAAATAATTTATTATTGGTGAATATATCGGATACTTAGACTCCACTTACATAAAGGAATAATCCAAGATTTTTTAGTCAGCCAAGAAAAAAAATGAAGAAATGATTTTTTGTTCAAACGTAATCTATCACACTTTTAATAGTTCTATTTAAAAAAATTGATTCTGATTACTGTAGACTTGCATGTTATGTTGGGATGCCATCGACGTAACATGCGTCATCCAAATTATGTTGTTTCATGAAAAAACTATGTACGCATATATTTAATAAGAGCTATTCTGAAAATTCTGCCATAAAATACGCAAAATGCAGATATGTGTAATTCTACAGATGAAAGAACATACAATCAGGAAAGAAAGAAACAAAACAAACATGTTATTTTACCTTCTTCACTTTATTGTTTTTCCACTTTGTTTTAAGTCGTTTACCTTTTTACTTTTTCCGTTTTCACACAAGCACAGGCATATACAGAGATTCAAAGAGAACATTTAAAATCTTGTACTATGTCGGAAATCGAACCCGGGTAGTGACAACATCGTCTACGCCACTGCGATGGATATTTTTAAACCTTATCCATGAAACTTGTACCGGTTGAAGATCGAATCCGGCCCTCTACTCTTGAGGCTTCAACATTACCCGTACAAAAAGAAAGCTCGGAAGGCCTAGAAGGTCCTTGGCCTACCATCCGGTTGCTGGGCTCACATCCACATGTGTTTATCACAGAGGTAGACTATCATCCAGCCAGTATTGGGATGACATATGGTGACTAAGCAGTGGGTTTATTAAAAAATGCATGCAAACAAGGAGACTAAACTTGTGTCAATTGTCACTAAGTCACTATTAATTATGATAATTACCAGAGACCGGAAGTTTAGGCATTACAGTATAAATCATTAAAACAGGCAGGCAAAAAGGCAATATAAATAGATAAAATAGGCAATACAAATCATATTTTGAATGTGAGTTATTTTTCACAATCAGTACAAAATAAGTGGGATTCAAAAGTATTAACGTAACTCTGCACTTTGCTACGTAAAGGAATACTGAATGCTAGCTACAACAACGTCGCGATGAAAACTGAAAGAAAAGTAAAAATAGACCCGCTCTCGTTTTGCCTTTTCAAATAAACACAAACGGTAATTAAAACGCTTTCTGTTATTCATACATTTTTTTTTTTTGCATGGCAGCACTTATTGTTGCAAAGAGAATAATTATGAACTGACTGAAAGACAATAATATACATTTGGTGAAGTCACTTTCATTGTAACGGTTATGGAAATAAATTAAAATATACCTATACGTAGTTTTTAATAATGAATTAACAAATAGTAGAAAAATTATCAAATAAGGCAACAAAAAGCATTTATTTCGTAAATTAGGCATGTATATTTAAAAAGGCAGAAAAAAGGCAACATAAAACTGGGGCATTTGAATCACAAAGGTATAATTCGTAGATTCACTTTCAAATCGAAGATAGTTTTCACACATTTGAAAAGGCAGTCTACCAAAGTTCCGGTCTCTGATCATTACTATAATTTATATTTTTTCAGAGAATATTATTCATTTTCAAACACTGTATGACACATGTTAGCGTATCTCTATATAACTTATATTTGCTAGATAATTGTGTAGGCCTAATTTACGAAATTGAAATGATTGAAAGCATCATCTCAGGATAGGGATGTGTGAATAGCGCGGCCATTAACTTTTGAGTATGATATTGTGAGTTGAATGCAGGCTTTCACGGCCGGTAATCATAATGTTGAGTGATTCCGGACTTTGTGGCCGTGGTCCATTACTGGTGTTCCTACCAGACATTCTCTCCTCAGCTGCGGAGGGCATCTTCAGTGGCGAGTACTTCTAGGTGTTGTTTCCTGGTCGGAGGCTCGACTGTGAAAATGACACAGTCGAGCCTCCGACCAGGAAAAAACACCTAGAAGTACTCGCCACTGTAGATGCCTTCCGCAGCTGAGGGAGAAATGTCTGGTAGGAACACCAGTGATGAACCACGGCCACAAAGCCCGGAATCATTCAACATTATACTGTAAGTGAGTTAGTTTAGTTCATTTTTAGCTACAGATAATTCATCCAAGTTCATATAAAGTTAGAGGTATATACAGTATGCCTTTAACATGTACGGTCAAAACTGATTATATTATAAAGAACTGTAAATGAAAGAGGTGTTAGGTAGGGAAACAATAATAAGAAAAGCATATATCAGGAGTCAAAATATCTGAAACATACAAGATACTTATTAGTAAAAAACACAGAGAATTAGCCAGAATACTAAATAAATAACTATTTGCACGTAGGATTTACGAGGGAGATAGTGTTGGATAGTGGCAGTTCCAGTTACTTTGCCCCCGAATGCACTCATCAATGGATATTTCAATGGAAATTACTGTGAGAGCAGCAGGGGCATTTACATTCCTCTCATTCACTATGGATACGAAAAATGAGTAGTTCCACGAATTTATTTTTAATTCCATTATATTTATCGACAGCAATATGATGAATGGCCCAGACAATAAATTCGAGAACAACTTTGTTTGAAGGAAATTAAAATTGACAGGGCCTCGTCCATAATTATTGTTTATTTTGACCTATTTAACTCATGCGGGGGGACCCAATTGGCAGTGTCAAAGAACCAATCACATTCCAGAAATTTTTGATTTACAACCAATCCCAGTGACAAGTCGTTCTCACCTCGATTTTATCACTTTCATTTTATCGCTTTCGTTTTATCAAGTGCCTCCCAGATTGTATATATAGTGCACGAATGTAACCAGATTCTGCTTGCGAGATATAATAGAAAAAGATTCGTAGCAAATGGTTATACCTCAAAAATAAAAGAAACCACTATTTGCACTTTCTTAAACGTATTATTTTCCAGGAATTAACGTTGCAGAAAAATATAATTCACATATTTACATCATAGGATATCAGAAATTAATTAATATACAGTTTGATGTGTTCCATTTTTTCTCCACTAGGGTGCATTCTTACAATATTGCGATTCTTATTGGGAATAAATATGATCTGGCTGCAGTGATGAACAAATGAAACAATGCTCATTTGTTTTCAAACATCGCCGTTTACATTAAATATGTAAATATTTTAAAATAACTATATTAAAATAATGATTTGTGAGTAAACAGGTTAATTTTATTCGTTAAATAGTCCTAACAAATGCCACTCTTGATTTCGAAATTCTCTAGATAAATTGGAAATGACTCGTAGCATTACTCATGACAATGTATCAAATAAAATTATAAAAATCAAGTTTGTCCTCAAATTATGAAGATATTAAGATGCACCGTGAGCTTAAAGCCTCTGATTTCATTCAAGAATTACAAAACTAGGCCTACTAGAGATAGCAACTTGCTGTTTTCTGCATTGCAATTACTACTCGAAAAATTTCATTATTTTGTAATTAATTCGACATTGGTTCTTCTAGCTGCTCATAGGATGTCTACAGAGTAATCAATGCATTTCTGGACTTCTGACAGTTCAGAATTTTTTTATCGTAGGTCGGTTTTGTTACAACAATCCCTTCAACTTTGATAATGACCCAATCATTGCATGTCCACCCCTACCCTCCTGCGTAAAAACTCCAACGCTCCCCCAAAATATATTTCAACATTGCAAATTGTCCAAAATACATGAAGTGGATTTAGTTCAGATTTTTATTGTCTTTCAATACTTGTAAAATTAATTGTAAATCACAGTTGATATTATGTAATAAAATGTGAGAATATTAAAATAAGTACCTGATATATCAGTCGTCCTCAATTAAAATAGGGTGACGTTCAAAAATCTTCTTTTAGTAGTTAGAACGTGTAGGCCTTTAGAACATGTTCCATCTTCGGCATATCATTTGGTGCAAGTTCTGAAAGACCTACACGATTTTAACTACTTGAATTTTTTTAAACAGAAACCTATTTTAGTTGAGAACTGGTGATATATTAGATATTTATTTTAATAAATGATTATCTTCGGTTTTCAATTCTATTATAAATAGGCCTATTAAAATTCGGTTAATTAGTGCCTGTGATATAATTGCTAGTGTTTCATTTAGTTTTTAAGATTATTTTAGGCTTGTAATTTAGAGTTTGAGATCATAAATTGTTAATATCACGATTCTCAATTTTACGTTCATAAATTTCTTACAACTAGCATTATATAATATAATGAAATTCTACTACAAAAATAAGATAATCTAAACTAAGGTTAATGACCAGATACAAATATTACGACCTTAATAGGCCATTATTAATTAATTAAATCAGAGACTTTATGTGAATTTCACTATATGCAGTTCTGGTAATGTTGCAAAGAATAAAGAAAATTGCATAAAAGAGCAATATCTTTAGTGATAACAGAAAAACGCCAAGACTTTGTTTGTTGACAGCTGTGATTGATTGACTGAATCTGTAATATTCTTATAAGCTTACCGAAACAGTCACTGATTCACGAGTTGTAATACACTGAAAAATAAGCTAACATATATTCACATTAACATTATCATTGAGCAGACCTACGTACATCAGGTGACATTTTCCTAACTGTTAATCATGATATTGGTGTTAATTATAACCTAGAATAGCGCATTTATAATTCATAATTAGTTCCACTTGTTTTCTTTTTTCGTTATTTGCAGGAAATAAAATTCATTGTTAGTATTTTAGAATTTATAAAATTATATTTTGGTTCTTTCGTGTACAAACATTTCCATCAAGGAAGTTTTATCTCTAGTTACGATTTTTTAATGTTTCAAGTTTTCTTTTGTTTTCAAAGTAAAAGATTGTACAAGTTTGTAATCGAGAACAAAATAAATAATTTTATTTTTAAGAGACGGAGAGAGTTGTGTAATTTAAACTGGAAAGGGACGTTAATCAGTATCCTGAAGGAATAAAGTCTGCAGGAAAGCCATTGTTCCGTTCTTCTTGGGCGAATGAAGCGTACAAGTTAAAAGACAGTGCTTAAAGGAGCGCGACGACAAAGTAAACAACGCATTAAATGGAGGAAGAAAAGACTTTTCAGAAGACAACCAGGATCTCAGCTAATTATTTACAAGGCTGTGCACTGTGTTCATTCGCTGTAATAATAATAATAATAATAATAATAACAAACCTCACTGGGTGTTCATGGCCGCACGGATATAAGCCCTCCATAAATCCCTATACTCAGGTAATGTTTTCCAATAATCCGTGTAAAATTTACATTCCTTAAATAATGGTTATATTGTTCTCCCAATTCATTTTTGACTAATTGCAGGGCATTTTTCTCTGGTTTTCCTATACAAAGTTTCCATGCCCCTTCTCTCATTCCCCATTCGTGACACTGTTAATCGCAGTCTATGAGACTCAATTTTCATATAGTTTTCATGCAGATTATGTACTCACTGTTATGTTACATAGTCTTCTCCATTCATCTGTCTGTTTGCCTCTCTATAGTCCAAAATTTTTCCTAAGAACTAGATTCTCAAATTCTCCTCCCTTAAAGTAAGAGTCCACGATTTTCTTCCATATAGGCTAACTGGAAGAATAGCTGCTTTATATGTTCTTACTTTAACGTTGTTTGAAAAAAGTTGTGATATGAATCCCTTTAATGTACAATACTATGCTTTTTCAGAATTGATCCTACGTTTAATTTATTTTTGCACCTCATTCCAGTCTGCAATTATTATTCCTAGTACTTTAATTAGTCACATCTTCACAATTTACTTCATTTGTCATTAACAGATGATTCTATAATATATTTCTATGTGCGAACACGTACTTAGTGAGCCTAAAGTGTTCTTATTCTTTCATCCCTATCCAGCCATTCCAATCGTCTAAGTCCTCTATCGTTTCTGTTCTTATATATTTAATCCTTTATTTTTTCTTATAACTTGGATCCTTTATTTCTTTCTTTCTTCCTTTCTTTTTCACGCGGACATCTTCTTGCGTTCTTTTTGTGTATCATTAAAATTCAAATGTTTATGTTCGGCATAATCCTATACCGAATTCTTAATATTAATTATTTATTTTTCATTGTTGGGATTTTTAAAATGTTTCATACCTAGCTAAAATAATAATAAATAGTATTATTATATTATTATTATTATTATTATTATTATATTATTATTATTATTATCCCTTAACAAGTACAATTTACAAAAAAGTACCAACATTTGGTGTGGAAATAACTGCACAATGATAATGGAAAAGTGATAAATGTGCCTATTTTCTTCAGGAGTAGTATTATTACTGTTATACTGTCTGTGCATGTATGTATTACATTTTAAATAAAAATGGATCTTAGTGTTAATATGTATCACATACTATAAGCATTATATATAGGCTAATTCCACTGATAAATCTGAATACTTCATTTGTCGGATGTTAAAATTTCAACTTATCATTTACAATTTATATTACTCTAGAGAAAATAATATTTTCTAGGAATTTTCTTTCGTGAGATAAACTAGTAACAGGAACGATAATAATAATGCTGGTGATGATCGTAATAAGTAATTATATATGACCAAAACAATAATAAAATATCAAGTTCATACTGATAAAACTGGGCCAACATCTGATAAATGCATTCAGACGATATCATTCTTTGAATTCCTAAAATTATATGAAATATTACTCTACGAATTATATCTCAACAAACTTTCTATTCAACTCGCTGAATTATTAAATGAAACATTTTAATTCCAGCAAATTTACTACTATTTTTTATCACAAAAGTTTTACTCCTGCTGGAAAATGGCAACAAAACATACTACATATATTTACATAAGACATTTATTAGTTTTCTTCATTACTTAGAGATTTTAATTGGAACACTAACGTACGTCATAAGTGGTACCCCTGAGATACTAGAGAAATTTATTTCCCTCGATTTATATTTCCCGTTGAATAATTACGTATAAATCCTGGAGAAGGTAATTACCCGAACTCCCTTTAGTGGCTCTGCGACCAAGACGGAGAAAACAAATGAATGGCGAGATGGAGTAATAAAGACAGCCATATTTTAAATTCTTAATGAATATGGTTAAGTGACCTCATAACTTCATTTGTTATGGCGGAAATACAATAGAGAAAATCTTTTAATATAACATTTTTTATAGGAATATTTTTGATGGGGACATTTAAAGATGGGAGGAAATGGTATTTCCGGAGATATAATTATATTTCGCAGTATTTATATGCGATGATCATTTACAATAAATTACAGTAATACGAAATGTATGGGAGATTCATTATTGTATTTATAAAACCGATGTCAATGTCTTATTAGTACTTACTTACTTACTCACTGGCACTATCGAACCCGTAGGTTCATGGCCGCGCGGACATAAGCTCTCCATACATCCCTATCCTGAGCCAATGCTTTCCAATCATTTCCTGTATAATCTACTTCCCTCAAATCATAGTTAATGTTGTTCTCCCACCTCATTCTTGGTCTACCAACTGGGCGTTTTCCTTCTGGCTTTCCTACAAGAAGTTTCCATGCACGTCTTTCATTCCCCATACGCGCAACATGTCCTGCCCATCGCAGTCTACGAGACTTAACTGTTCGTATTATATCTGGCTTCCTATAAAGACCATTGTTATGTAGTCTTCTCCATTCACCTGTCTGTTCATCTCTCTTTGGTCCAAAAATTTTCCTAAGAACTTTATTCTCAAATACTCGTAATCTCCTTTCCTCCCTTAAAGTAAGAGTCCATGTTTTGCACCCATATAATATAACTGGTAGAATAATAGTTTTATATATTTTCAGCTTAACGTTTTTTGAAAGGAGTTGGGACATCAAAAGTCTCTGCAATGCATATGTCTTATTAGTACACAGGCATAAATATTTAGCGTATTTTTTTTGTAATAAATGCAAGGATTATGAAAATTCTATTATTATTGTTATTATTATTATTATTATTATTATTAATTATCAATACCATTATTATTATTATAATAAGCTAGTACTATACTGTTATTGCCCTCACAGTTATACATTTTAGAACTGATACGGTTCAAGAAAGTATTCAAACCATTATGTGGAAAATCAAGCTGTACGGAAAAAACAAATTAACTGATCATTTCTAATCCATAGATACAAATCGTTTGATTGAGTAAAAGCATTATTATTAATATATTATTATTATTATTATTACTATTATTACTATTATTACTATTATTATTTGTATTATTATTATTATTATTATTATTATTATTATTATTATTATTATTATTATTATTATTATTATTATTATTATTATTATTAGACCCTATAATTTTACATTCGTGGCATGAAAGCAGTAAAAAACCAAAACCGATTAAGGTGGTTGTTGGGAATAGCAAGCAGAAGACTGTACAGAGTTCCACAAGATTAGCGTGATGAAATATCCTAACTTTAATTTCAGTTTTCTTACCTGAATATGGCTATGTCTCGTATCAAGTTTGTAGACAATTTTCTTCAAAAGTGTGAGTGAACTCTTTTCTACACAAAGAAAAAATAGATTTCTACACAAAGAAAAAAATATATTTAGCCGATATTCGCAACTAGGACCTAGGGATTACTAGTCAGACATACTAACTGATACCCCAGAGAGGTATTTAATTAGATCATGTAATCAATAACAATTATTATGACAAGTTCAAGTATAAAATCATGACTAATTATTAGCCTTATATTTTTACTAATTCTACTTATTGGCCTACTTCACGAATGAAATCAAGCGTCTCTTGAGTGAGCCTCTTAATTTAGGATGGTAATTAAGTATAATATTTGAGTTGCATTCAAAAAGTATTGTGTAAACAATCTATTCTGTGACTACACAACATTTATAGTTCAAGATTTCTACATTGCATCTCTATAAATTTGTTGGGTTTATCTTGATATCTCCTAAGAATTCTGTACTCCACTTGAGCCATCTTTTATATCCAATGTTTAATTTTTTCAATGATTGTTTTTTTACTTCCACCTTGTTTGTACATTTCATACATCGTTCCTCTATACTTCATTTAACTTCTACGAACCATGACACACTAATATTATTATTATCACCGTTATTATTATTAGTAGTATTATTATTATTAGTATTATTATTATATTCAATAAATTATAAGAGTATAATTCAACAACACCGCGACGGCTGAGAACAGAATGCTCAAAGAATGGGAGAAAAACAAGTTTGCCCAAGATAGCATATCATTATAAACCAAAGGGATTAAGGGATGTAGGAAGAGATGGAAGGAATCGTTGAGAATTCGGGCGAATTGCCTAAACCCTGAAATGAAAATGATTATTATTATTATTATATATATATATTACATTACGTTACATTACATTTTATATTATATTATTACATTACATCACATCATCTTATATATTATACTATATACATTACATTATATTGTCCACCGCTGTGGTCTCGAGGTAGCGTGCTGCCTTGTCACGCAGCGGGCCCGGATTCGATCCCCGGTCGGGGCAGTTTTTCTGGGTCTGATTTTTACCGGGGTTTTTCCTCACCTATAAGACAGATGTCAGGAAAACTTCATGGCCCAAACGGTCCCCGAAATCATATGGCCATCATCTTCATCCTTATCATTATCATCATCATCCTTGACCGGTGTGGAAAGCAACGGGAAGCTACGACACCTACAATTCCCTAGTAAAGCTGCAAGCATAGCATGAAAATGCTATGATTGCAGTGAAGGACCTGCCTTCGGGCAGAATTACTATGGATGGATATTATATTATTATAGCTATCGTCATTATTCTTCACTATTTCTTATATACATATTATCAACCAGCCAGATCAAATCTGAAACTTCAATTTAAAAGTAATAGTAAATGAAGTTATGCGGAGCCCGTGAGAGAGGCTGATGTTTTGATAGATGTGCTAGGTCCGGTCCATTAATCTAAATCTGTTACAAGGGGAAGCTAATGGGTCATGAACCCTCTTTTCTATTTTGTAACTCCAATTAACTAGGAATGCTGGCACCCTATTCATAGACAGCACAACTGTAATGTGAAACTCATTTATTCAAAGCTACATTTCACGATACTGCTGTAAAATATACAGAATTACATAAGAAAAATACCGTTGTCATCCCCTATATGATAAAGGTCTCTCAAAAAAACTTCTTTAAATTCATAGCCTATATCTCGAGAATTATTTCTTATGTTACCCCATAGTTATTCTTGAGTACGCTCTCTGTCATCTTGTATGAGGATATTTATTTGGTTGAATCTTGTGTCGCGATATCCAGTCAAGAATTACGTTCGTCCACAGACTTTTTTTACAGTATGTCCAACCCTCTGCCACTATACTGCCTTCACCCTTCGAAATATCTATCTTTATGTCATTTTCTTCATTCATGAAATTCTGTTCCTATTTTCACGAGAAATTTCTAGCAAACATTTCACCATGCTTTGTTGTGTACTCTGCGAACGATGGAAATACAATCCTGTTAGGCACAGAGTCCTAGTCTCTTTTCCGTAAATGGTCAATGCCGGTATATCACGGATTTGTTTTTCTACAGGCACAATCTCTTTTATTGTTTAACTTATTGTTGTTTGCTTTTAATGAAATTCAGCCTAAATTAACATTGAAAATATATTTCTTCTTCAATATTGTTATTCTTCTATAGTTTATTTTTCCTAAAGTTATCCTATGCATTTACTTCCACTATGTTTTGATTTTTATTTTAAATGTTTGACTTTATCACGAAGCTGTTCATATTCACTTTTGTTCTTTTCTATATTTATTTTTGACCCGAATTTCTTACTCTTCGAGTTAACCTCTTCTATCCTATCTTGAGTTTTTGTGACGCTGTTCAAACAGAAGACGAATTAGACGTTCCTTGTTTATATTTATCTAATTTTTCTTCCAATTCACAAAACGAAACATTTTCAAACAAGCCTGTAAAAAGCCTGGGACAGGTAGAAGTATCCTAACGTGCGTCCTTTTCGATTCTTATGCAGAGCGGTCTATGACTTCATAGCGGAACTCGTCAGCACTTATCTGGTGAACGGAATCCGCTACAGACGCTCGCTACAGTTAGTCTTCCTCTTTCTCAATCAATCCCTGCATGAGAAGCGCTGAAACTCTGGGGCCCGCTTGCCTTCGAGTGCGTATGTAGTATGATGCTAGAATGGCTATCTGAGAAGTCCTGGTTCGATTCTCGACTATAACAAAAACATTTTCTTTGTGCAAGGTCTAGAATGGATTCCATTTAGCCTCGTACCAATTTAAATGAGAAGTAGCGAAATAACTAACTAACTAACTAATTCACTGGCTCTATCGAAGCCGTAGGTTCATATTCGCGCGGACATAACCTCTCCCTATGTCCCTATCCTGAGCTAATGTTGTTCAATCATCCCCTGTATAATCTACTTCCTCAAATAATGGATGTTATTCTCCCACCTCATTCTTGGTCTACCAAGTGGGCGTTTTCCCTCTGGTTTTTCTACAAAAACCTTCCATGCACCTCTTTCACACTCCATACGTGCAACATCGTAGTCTACGAGACATGACTGTTCTTATTATATCTGGCTTTGTATACATATCATGTACCTCACTACAATGTAGTTCTTTTTTTTTTCATTCACCTGTCTGTTCATCTCTTTTTGACCCGAAAATTTTCCCAAGAACTTTATTCTCAAATACTCGTAAACTTCTTTCCTCCCTTAAAGTAAGAGTCCATGTGGCGAATATGTTAATAAAATAATTTTAAGTCGAGGATTCCCGTCTTGCTAATTAAATGATTCACTGTGTTGTCTTCAATTCGTTTACAATAATAACCACAGCAGAGCTATCATGTCATAGGTGGTTTAATTTTTATTTTAAAATAAATAGAACATATTTTTTCTTATTTCATTACTTTTATATTTCGCCTAGATACAGCCTCAAAAACCTCTGATACAAGTAGCTGTGTTACAAGACGTGAAAATCCCGCCCATTCTCTGGATAACAATGAAATCCTGGAATCTCCGTTCCGTTTCCATAAATAATGTTGACTGTATGTTGAAAACTTGGATATCGCACTCTAGCAGTAAATCACAGTACTAAATAATTCTATTGACCACACCTCGTGCTCCAAAACTTCCTCTTCTCTGGCGAGACAAAGTATTTTAAGAAGAAGCAGTCAAGCGTATTCACTAGAACTACACAACACATTCGTTGTTCCACACATTCCACAGTGCACAGTCAGGTAAATAAAATTCCATCGCGAATCGCAACTCCGTAACATTAATAGAGAATTCTCGCATAAATATTAGATTCTATTTTATGTGGCATCACGAATTAATTCCAGAACATTAATGATGAAACCTTATAATTTCTAAAATTTTGAAAAGCTCTTCAAAATATATATTTCCTTATTTTCCTTGGAGATAAATTAGTTATACTTTTTGTAGACGTTTCGGTAAATTTAGCAGAATTTCTCCCTTTAAGTAAAGTAAAGTGATCCCACAACAGGCCCGGAGGCCCTTGGGGTAGTAGGAGGTTAAGGCTCCCACTTTTTCTAGACAATCGGCACTTTATGTTAGCCGGGTTGTCAGCCCTGCGTGACGGCCGTCTTTACCCCCCGAACAAGCGTCTGGTATTCATTTCCGTTAGAGACTGAGTCGACCCCAGGGCCATAGTGCCGCCAGAGGGTTTGGGTCAGTTTAAAAATCCTGACCCCAACAGGACTTGAACCCTCGACCCTCCGGCTTGTAGCTGAGTGCCTTAACCACTACGCTACGGCGTGCCCCCCTTTACCAGAGACAATATTCATTTAACTCCAAGCGCGACAGGCCTACCATCCGACTGCTAATCTCACATCCACATGTGTTAATCACAGATGTAGATGATCATCTAACCAGTGTAGGGGTAACATGTGGTCGGCATGTCGGATCCCCCAGCCGTTTATAGCATGTCTTCTCAACCTGCAGTCGCTATTTATTATAACTACCCAAATGCCTCACGATGCTGGGTGGACACCAGTCCCATACTGGCCGACATTCCATGAGAATATGTTTTCCCCCATGGAGACCCGAACCAGCGCAAGTCCCCTAGCTCTGCGCCAAGTCTTCTTGCCTTAACCACTCCGCTACGGCGCAGGTCATATTAATTTAACGCCAGAGTGATATAGTGTATTTTTTATTTAACGACGCTCTACCTTCTTAGGTCCCATTGAGAATGAAGGCGTGAAAGGACAAAAATAGTTTGCCCGCAGGTCTCTTAATTCAGGCTTAAGGTTCTATTACGTACCGTAAAACTATGAAACTGTGTCTTCTCGTCCCGTAAAGTCATTGAAGCATTTTTTTTACTTAATAATTCAATTCAACTATATTAAAATGTTTTACTTCCTTTCAGAAGTAAGCTATGATCAGGATTTTACGCCCTTCAAAAATGTATCAACCCGGTATGGCCGCGGTGGACTAGTGGTTATGCTCCTTGCCTCTGGTCCCGAGGGTCGCGGGTTCAAACCCGGCCGGGATCGATGGATTTTTTAGGATTGAAAAATCCAAGGAGCAAGTCCTCCGGGAGGGACTTTAAGCCGTGGGTCCCGAGTCTGAAGATTTTCAGGCTCGTAAAAGATCCTTAAGCCTGAATGAAAAAGCCTCTAATCAAAATTTACCTAATTTTCCCGTCCTAGTACTACCTTGGTTTCCTAGATGTCAGTATGAGGCGGAACGCTGACCATGGACCACTCAAATGACATCTCCCTGTAGGGGGAGAGCGCCCAAATCTCTGTTAAGGGAAACATGGGCTTACAAGATTACAAGAAGATGAATTTAAATCCACGAACCTCGGGACCAGAGATGAGCAAGGTAACTAGTGTAGCATGATCTTTAATTCTTGGTTATGGAAGTAATTTATTTAATATCTCATTTTATTTGCGTCACAATTAAAATAAATAAAAGGGAGACGAAAGGGCTGACATATTTTGTTCTCTGCTTATTTTTTACAGGCTTCAGGTTATTTTACATGCTGAAATGCCAAGACATGTGACCTAAGGGTTTACATCTATTTCCAAGCAAGTCATTCTCTCGATTTTATGCCCTGTTAAATTGTACCGAAATAGACATTTCGATACTGGAATTACGTCTTACTGCGCAATCTATACGTCATCGCGTCTCCATCTCGAGTGTCATCTTTATGAACAGTGCCAAATGTTTTCCTATCTATCCCTTCCCTTTCCTAATGCGCACCCTGTGATATCGCGCATTCCCCCTCTCCCTGTGAACTCTCATAAATAGCTGTGTTTCGTAACATCGAGGGATCATCTACGTAGTCACCGTTGGAGTCTGGTCAGTACAGCTCAGGAGAGCTGATTATGTTTGTTTAGTCCAGTAAGCCAGGGTGGGGACTATGGGACAGTATTTCCCCCAACCCGAGGCTGGACTAGAGTGAGTGATGATGAATGTATGTATGTTAATTTATATCATATTTTCTTTTTGTATAGATGATCTATTATGATTTCTTTTCTTTGTAAAGCGAATATTTATTTATTTATCTTTATATCATATCTGACTAAATTTTGACTCGCATTAAAAGCTTTAGTTGTGCTTTTTATTTATCTTATGCCTATTCATTCAGTAGTTAGTGTAGCAGGGTTAATATATACTTACTACACATACAGGTTAATTGTTCATTGAACTTTATTTCTAAACCTGTAAGTAGTTATAAAGTTCTTCTCTCTGAAGTGGACTGTATATTTAGGAGTTTATTTATTGTGACACAAAGGATTAAACATATGAAAATAAGACTATATTTCAACAAGATAAGTAATCATATACATTACGGTCACCACGTGCTCACGTCGTGTTCAGTTCTCTCATTTAAATTACTCACGCCGAAGCATTCACACTTATAATTCACTTACTAACACTTATAATGTACGGCTATTGATCTCTTAGCCTTAATTATCCCTAACAGTTATTTCGAAGCTCTTGTGGATGCTAAAACACTATTTTGCCGAGGCGCACCACAAAACACGACTGCTCTCTATGAGCTACACACACAACAAGAATGATGCGTACACAACGCCGTTCAATCCATGAGAAGACTCAGGTTGGCCAACACTGACATATCTAGCTAACCACTCAAGGCAGCTAACCTGAGGCATCAACAGTTAGCATTAGTCAGATGTCTAAGTCTAATTCCAAAAGCTTACTCAAGTGTATGTTAGTTCCTTTATCCCAAAGCTTCCACGATTGTATTTTATAAGTCAGTAAACATTTTATAAGTCAGTAGATGGAATTTTGTTTATTATTTAGATTGTATAAGGGGTAGAGTGGAAATATTGGGAGAATTGAGTAATGAAAGTTGAATTCCTCTTTGCCTCTATGGGCCCGGGCAAAGATGTCACAATTTGAACAATCTATGCTTTCCAATCAAAATAGTTATCAACAATAACGGTTTGATCCAGCATCGCCGGTGCAAATTTTGGTAGCATTGAGCGTGGTTTCGCCGGTGCAAATTCTGGTAGCAGTCAGCGTGGTTTATACTGCACAAAATCCACGATTACTAACAGTAAATTATAATATGCTTTCGTATATTTGATACTCTGAACGTTCGAAACATACAGGAACGCCCCTGAGTAGTACTGTTACGGTCAGACGACGAATTTCTTATCGGCTTCATGATGGCAGCACGTTGAGTACAGTTCAGTATTACATATAAATGCAGCATGGTTAGATCTAGAGGACAGCTCAGTGTCTTTCAACGTGGAAGAATCATAGTTATCTACAAAAGCTGTGAGTCTGTCAGAGAAATTGCAGCTTTTCTAAATCTCACGAAATCAATAATTTCGAATGTTATGAAATGGTAACGTCATGAAATGCAAGTAAACAATGGCTTTGTAATTGCATATTATGTCCGAAAGATTTCGTTAATCTTATAAGAAGCCGATGTATAAATATCATCTATTGTTGGCTGAATGAATCACCTAAGAAATCAGGCATGCTACCAGCAGTGAAACTGTTCGCAGTAAGTTGAGTAAATTGGGCTAACCTGGCCACAAAATTTGAGCTCCTCTAATACAAAGTTAACACTAGAGTGTAACGTACACTTAGCGACAAAAAGAATCGGCCGACTCTTGATCTCGAATATTTCAAGTTCCAACGCGCGATTCACATGAGTAAATTAATTGCACAGTAGAACTACAATATGTTTCCTTTCTTCCTTTGAAGAGTAATCTTTCAAGCGCAATTAGCCGCCAGCGTACGCTTAGTTGAGTACTTAGTGGCTTGATTCATATGCAAAAGGTCACAGGTTCGATTCCCCATGAGGTAATTCTATTTTAATTGTTAAAATGCTTTCTATTTTATTCTGTCTGTCCGTTCTTAAAGAAAAAACGTACTAACTATATGAAAGTATTATTATTATTATTATTATTATTATTATTATTATTATTATTATTATTATTATTATTATTATTATTATTATTATTATTACTTTATTATTGTCCATCATGTACGGGCTATTATTATGCTGGACTTGACATATATAAACTAAATATTTTAATTGAAGGGCGAAACTTTTCTCTCACTAATACGTAATAAATACATAAACACATAAATATATTAAGCTATATTATTACATACATTTATAGCATTATTATTAAAACGTGGTACTGTACACACAATTAAATTTATACCGGTAGCTAAATAGTGTTATAGAGTTTACGAAGGCAGAAATATTACTTAATATAGTGTAAAGCTGGCGTAGATTACGTGGGAGGAATTAAATGTTATAGCACGTATAGGATTTATTTTGTGAAAAAAACAAATGAATAGAAAATACATTGTTGAAGGATTCGAACCCTGGCTTTCATACATATTTCATCTTCTTGTAAGTGGTTTAGCGATCTACGCTACTGGAACGTCGGATACTAGTTTAAATATTGGTTGTCTTATACTTTTGCACTATGAACGAGAGTTTAACTATATTTGAAATGTCGCAATTTGAATAATATTGCATTTGTCGAACACTCGTAAATATCTAGAAACATCTCTCTTCACTGTTCCGTAACTATTTAAAATGATTAAAAACAAATACAGCGTATTTAAAACATTTAATAGTGCGTTACCTGGTGAATCACAGCTTTAACTTTTCGAGCATGCGCAGTGGGCCATAACAGGGACACTGTTTTATGAAGCGGCTCATTTTTTTTTTTTTGTCGCTAAGTGTACATTGTTATAAAGAGCATCATTAATTGATAACATAATTTGGGAAATATGTGACTTTTAGCGCTTTTACGTTTGGAAGTATTGATGAAATTGAATAAGTCATGTAGGGGAATGGGAATCAATATTAATGACCGTTTACTGCACATTTAATATTCGCTGTTGACCAGTTTATAATAGGACAAGATAAAGAAGATACAGAATATATGATTAGACGCATTTGAAGTAGGGGGACTAAAATAAATTACATTAAAACAGAATGTGTGGTAATCGGAGGAAATTCAGAAAGCCTACTAATAAATAATATGGTAATTAAATGTGTTCAAGAATTTAAATATCTTGGTTCTGTAACAGATAAATCTGGTACTTGTGAAAAAGATATTGATAAGAGAGTAAATTGGGCAAGGAAGGCTTATATTCCTAAATAGTCTTTTATGGAATAGGAACCTGATCAGGAAAAACAAAAAAAGGAAATTAAACAAACAGTAATAGAAAGTACACTTACTTATGGATCAGAAAGCTGGATAATAAATGAAAGAATGCAGAAAAGAGTCTTGGAGGCAAAAATTGATGGATTACGGAAAGTATGAGAATATCCAGACTACAACGTATTAGAAACACATATATTAGACAAGAAATGGATGCACAAGAGACTGTTATCTATAGGAGAGAGAGCTTTACAGTGGTATTGGCATGTACAACGGATGTCGGAAGAACAGTGGTCTAAACGGGTGTTAGAATTGATGGTACCAGGCAGAAGGAAGTGGAAAAGAAACAGAAGAACGTGGTATGAGGGAATATATGTTGCCATGATGAAGAGGGGTATGGAAGAAGGGCAATGGGAAGATAGTAATCTCTGGAAAGCAGGAATTAAGGGCGAACAGCTGTAAAGTGGGAAACCTGTATTAAGTATTAAGTAAGTACGTTTGGCAATCTGATGAAAGGACTTGGGTGTGGCGAATGCCAGGGAGAACGATATCTGCCAGCCTGTATTGTGACAGCAGTGAAACTTGGAGGAGATACTATTAAGAGTGGGGCTGTTCCTCATCGCACAAGCTTCGTTCCTAAAAGCCGAATGGTAATATCTAAATGCCTAGGTTTATGAAGACACTGAATAATGTTGCACTGCCTACCGTAGGTGATGAAAATTGCTTGTTCCAGTATAATGCCAAAAAGCAAAGTCCGTTTAAAAGTGTTTCGAAGCAATATCACAAAATGGACTAGCCGCCCCAGAGTTCAAATCTCAATCCAATCGAATAACTGTGGTATACTTTTGATCATATAGTGTATGACAGGACAAGACTAGATATATTATAATTAATAACGTATAGGTTCCATTATCTCTCGAATTAAATCAACACAGATTATAGAAAGGGTAGGGAGAGGTATGGAACTACTTGTCGGGAAATATATGTCTTGACTTTTGGGCCGAAAATGTACTTAATTTTTATTTATAGATGTTTTAAAATGTGGTGATTCAGAACACAAATAGATATAATTGAGAATGTCAATTTGGAGAAGCAAGATATTAAAAATTACACTGAGTTTTGTCTCATGAGTACCAATAGTTGTACTTAATGCAGTTTTTTATCGTGTTTTCAAATATGTATTCGGAATTTCTCCATCACCCACAGTTTTTTTTTTAATTTCAATTAATGGATTTTAATATTTTTTGAATAAACGTTTTTTCGTCCATTTGTCCATTGTTAAATTAAATCAAATTAGCTAACTCAGGAGATTTCAGCTATGGAAAAGAGATATCAAGGCAAATGGAATCCTAATACGCTGGCCGATTATTGTTGGACCATCAAGAGGGATGCTCCACAGACGAAATATAGCAGAAAATCGTCATTTCTTACTTTCTAGGTGAGTCCGAATGTTCGAATATTGTGTATTTACGAATGAAAAAAATATTAAAGTGCTTTAAATTATAAATGTCTGTCTCTCGGAAACCTTGCGTGATGGAGAAAACCCGATATATTTGAATTCAGAAGAAAAAATACTATCAGAATCGCATTTTTTTTTTTCTTTTTGAGGCAAAAAAAAAGTTTATTTTTTGTTGCTCGGTATTATTGAACCATAATTAAATCTATGGTATTTCAAAAATCTGTTTATACTTCAAAAAGGGGGGAAATATTAAAGTGATCCAATTACAGGCCTTACGAGGCCCCTTGGAGTGGTAGGAGGTTAAGGCTCCCACTTTTTCTAGACAATTGGCACTTGATGTCAGCTGGGTAGTCAACCCTACCTTTATTCCCCGAACAAGCGTCTGGTACTCATTTCCGTTAGAGGTTGAGTCGACTCCAGGGCCATTGTGCCGTCAGAAAGTTTTGGTCAGTTTAAAATTCCTGACCCCACCGGAATCCGAACCCTCAACCATTAGGCTTTGTAGCGTATTTCCTTAACCACTACGCTACGGCAAACAGTTACATTTTAGATTTAATCTTATATTATGATCGTGGAGAAATGAAGCTGTAATTAATTTAACTTTTTATTTCTCCATGAAATAGACTTAACATATTTTTTTTTATTTTCTACTTGTGCTCTGAATCATTCTTTTAGGTTACGTGACGTCTATAATATTTACTTTATCTGTTGTAATTCTTAAAGTAATCTTAATATGTTTCCCGTTTATACAACAGCAACTCTAATGATTTTATGATACGATGATTAATGAAATAACTTATGCTATAGTAATAAACTTGTAACTTAGCCGGCATTGGGGTTCACCTTCCCTTTTCAAAATATTTATATTGCAGAAACACTTTAGAAACATTCAAACATTTGTATATAAAATACAATACAAATATATATCCCTACAATTATTACAATATTCCAAAATGGTGAATAAAACTAAAAATACAACACATTAATGTCGTTTATCCGTTGAATGCAGGACCCGAAGCAAGAAAAGCGCAATATATGATATGATATCGGAGAAATTCAAAGGCCCACATAACGAACATAAAATATACTGGATGTTGCAAGCAACGCCGACAACGGAAGTGAGGTGGTACATTGAGATATGCTGATCATTTTAATAAGGTACCCATGTCCGGAAATGATGCGTTTTTACAATATGACTAATTAATTATGTCTCAAGATCAGTGTTAGTTCGAAGGATTCGAAGACTCATTACTTGACAAGACCTCACAGATACGGAACCTATGATACGTGGCTTCGCAAAGGAATGTGGTTGCAACACGACGGAGCTCCAGCTCACTTCGGTGCCAATGTGAGGAAACATTTGGATATCACGTATCCAGGTCGAGGGGGACCAGTCCCATGGCCTCCGAGATCACCTGATCTTAACCCTCTCAACTAATTTTTGTGTGGCGACATGAAACAGTCTGTTTATCAGAGTACAGTAGAGTCACGTATGGATCTTATAGCCCGAATTCACGCTGCTACAGAAACAATTCAAACGAGGCCAGGCGTATTTGAATGTGTGCACCAATCACAACACCGCCGAAGTACGCTCTGAAATTAATTGGGAAGTGGATATTTTGAAAACTTGATGTGACTGTGACAATATTGTCAAGTATTGAGTCTCGAAATCCAACTAACGGAACTCTTAAGAAGTTAGCTATTCATAGTGCAAAAACGTATCATTTCCGGACATGGGTACCGTATTAAAAATGATCAGCATATCTCAATATACCACCTCACCTCCGTTGTCGGTGTTTTTTTTTTTTTTTGCAACAGCCAGTCTTCAAATACTTCGAACTAACATTGATCTTGAGACATTATTAATTAGTCATAGTGTGAAAACGCATCATTTCCGGACATGGGTACCTTATTATAAAAATGATCAGCAGATCTTCAATATACCACCTCATCTCAGTTGTCGATTTTTTTTCAACACCCTGTATATATTTTGTTGTTTCCTTATTTAATGCAACATCTAGTCCGTTACAAATAGTTGGGACATTTTCACAATTTCAAGACTTTTTGATAAAATGCTATTAAACGAATATTGCTGATGTTACGAACTGCGAAGTAGTAAAGTTGAACACCAACATATGAAAATGACACGTTATCCAAACCCCCCTGTTGCGTTATCTGCAGGTTTTCAGGAAGGCATCCATGGAGCCGAGCGGTGATTACCCCACCGCAAGTTAACAAGCACCATGTAATGGACGCCATGTAAATAAATAAACAGACCTTCGGGTCCATAGGGGGCTCTTCCGATCTTGTCACGTCATGTACCGGTTTTCATTACCCGTTTCCAAACTCCTCTAATGCTTCCAAAAACTTAACTTTCATCGCACAATATTAATTTCGCGTATTTGTAACCAACAAAACTGAAAACCCAACATTACCAATAATTTTATAAATATACACAATACGAAGAAAAAAAAAAGAAAAAAAAAGCCCTTTACATTAAATATCAATCTCATGGGATAGTGGTCAGTATTTATAACTACAGTTCATGAGGTCAAGAGTTCGATTCCCGGTCCGACCATTGGAATTTTTCATTAAAGACTATTATTCCTATGGTTGTCCATGGTCTGGAATTTAGGTTAAGGACTCTTCATTATCATTTATCACCCATCATATCATGGAGGTAACGTAACTTCGTATTCCAGATGCCCCAACCTAAGAAATTGATTACAAATCCACCAATGCCAGGGAAGAAAGCCAGGAATATCACAAAAGACATTAGCGTTGGAGAAAAAATTACAAACCTAAATTGAATCTTCAAGATATCTTTATTAAAAAAACTCAATTTAGTAATATTTAATAAAATATGTTTTTAAAAGCACTAGAATAATGTAGTGACAGTTTCGGGAATAAATCTGATATATTTAACCCTTAAATTGGCAAACCAGTAATTTTTCGTATTAGTTATTTAAATGTGGCGGACCGCACTGAAAACGAAATCGTGCATAACTGTTATTATTAGGTATATTGTGTAATTCCGAACACATTTCAGGTAATTTGTTATCGTGAACTTTATTCTGTTTTATTAAAACAATTAATGTATCCTATAGGATACATTGCGAATTTAAGGGTTAAAATAAATGCACGACATCCTCACATGGGGCATTAAGATATATTACATTCAACAGAGATTAAATTGAGCATTTGGAATACTTAATATTAAACCTCAGAACGATGTGTATTTTTCTCCTAAGCTACATACAAATGGGAGAATACTGTTGTTGGATAAGCCAGAAGAGAACAATTTTAACACTCGTGTTCATAGGATAAGCCAGAAGAGAACAATTTTAACACTCGTGTTCATAGGAATTTCCTCTCTTTTTATAATGCACGTTAACTTCTCTCTAAATTTTGAAACTTTTTAACAGTAAAATTCGTTTACGTATGACAATTTATACCTACGTTTTGCCAACATTTTCGTTACATTCTCTACTTTTCAGTGTTAAAAGAATTTCTTTTTTCAAATGCCCCATGTTTGTCTTTCGACATTCCTGGTTTCTCTCCTGGCATGGCGTACTTGTAACCCAATTCTGTTGTTGGGGCGCCTGGAAGTCGGGGTTACGTTGCCCCGATGATATTATGGATGATGATAATGATGCGCCAGGAGAGTCCCTAAACCTAAGCTTAACATAAGATGAATATGAATGATGATGATTGCGATGGCCATATGATTTCGGGGACCGTTTGGGCCTTAAAGTTTTCCTGACATTTGTCTTACAGGTGAGAAAAAAACCCGATAAAAATCTCACCCAGAAAAACTGCCCCGACCGGGGATCGAACCCGGGCCCGCTGCGTGACAAGGCAGCACGCTACCCCGAGACCACAGCGGTGGACATGTTAAAAGAAATTATAATATATAAATATTCTTGTATAACTCGGTAATTTATTTAATACTAGCCCGGTGCTATAGATTAAGGATAGACTTTGTTAGTCTTAGGGGCTAAATTCCTTGCTCTGGTCTCGAGGATCGGGGGTTCATCCGGCCGGAGTAGATGCATTTTTAGGATGGATATATGCAAGGAACAAGTCCTCCAGGAGGGACTTTATGTTATGTATCCAGGGATCGAAGATTTTTAAGATCTTAAAACGAACCTGAAGCCTAAATTGGAGCTTCACAGTATAATTTATACAGAACTAGATAATACCGTTTGCTACGCCTAAATAAATGAAAATTAATGTGTTTTCATGTTAGTTGAATAAGTGAAAGTAAAAATAATTATAATTTTTTTTATTAGATACCCCGTGCTGATTACCCGGCGTTGCCCGGGAATCTACTTATCCAGATCTTCTAGACATAAATGAGCTGAAATACGAAAATTAATGTGTTTATGTTTAGTTAAATAAATAGGAGGAAACATTTATATCGTTATTATTTCTAGATACCCCGTGCTGTTTATCCGGCGTTGTCAAGGAAACTCATCACGATCTACTCATCACGATCTTCTTGGCATAAATGAGCTGAAAGACAAAAATTTATGTACTTCTTATGATTAGTTAAATAAGTAAAATGAAAAATAGTTATAAATGTATATCCTAATTATTTTAAAATTCCCTGTGCTGATTACCCGGTGTTGTCCGTTGAATGTACTTATCTCGATCTTCTTGGCATAGGCTAAATTTGCTAAAAGGCAAAATTCGTTATTGTGAGTTATCCGTAAAAGAATACCCGCCATGTGCTGCTATGCTTGCGCAGGAATCTATGTACTTGTCTCGATCTTCTTGGCATCAATGAAAGACAAAACTAGTTATTGTGAGTTATACGTAAGAGATAAATATATATTCTGTCGCGGACTTTTTTTGTGGAGCTTTTTGAGATATTCAATTCTGTGTACAGTACATTAATTTTGTATATTTGTTATAGGTTACGCAGCGTAAGCAATTTAAGCATCCAAAGAGCTACTTTTTTCACATTTCCCACTATAAAGGGCGATTTTTAAGGGTATAGGAGTTACGTATCACAACTCCCTTATAGCCTATGTTCATCCAGGGAATCTTCTGAACATTTTGCAAAAAGCGCTATCACAATCGGATCAATGGTATAGCCGCGCATTAAGTACGAACAAACAAACATTTTTATATATTAGATACAACATAAAGATAAAAAGATATACATACACACACACACACACGAGTACATATATATATATATATATATATAACAAACTTGGTGAATTATTGTAAATATTTTAACATGTTGATTTTCGTATACAGCCTATAATATAAAGTGGGATTGTGAGTGAGTAATATGTAGGCTTTTTTGGAGCAAGTCCTCAGAGAGACTTTAAACTATGGGTCCCTAGTCTGAAGATTGTCATGCTTGTAAGAGATCCTTAAGCCTGAATAAAGAGTCCTCTAATAATAACTTAGTCGTCTGTTAGATGTCTCATTGGATCGGTGTTTTGACCGCATGCCATCCATGACATCTCTGAGCAAATAAGATAACTAATTAACTTGGTCTAGTAACTCCTTACCAAGGAGAGGTTATGACTCAACAATGGGCTACGCTAATATATATATATATATATATATATATATATATATCCATCCATCCATAGTAATTCTGCAATCATATAATTTTCATGCTATGCTTTGCAGCTTTACTAGGGAATTGTAGGTGTGGTAGCTTCCCGTTGCTTTCCACGCCGGTGAAGGATGATGATGATGATAAGGATGATGATGATAATAAAGGCCATATGATTTCGGGGACCGTTTGGGCCTTAAAGTTTTTCAGACATTTGTCTTACAGGTGAGGAAAAACCCCGATAAAAACCTCACGCAGAAAAACTGCCCCGACCGGGAATCGAACCCGGGCCCGCTGCGTGACAAGGCAGCACGCTACCTCGAGACCACAGCGGTGGACATTATATATATCACTTGCTAGATAGTGTACCGCTTGTTGTGCACCGCATGATTCCAGCATACTTTAGTATCGACGCACGAGCACAACTGACCGTCGATTATGGGAACCGGTGGATTGGACGATGAGGACCTGATGTGTGGCCAGCGCGTTCGCCTGATTTAACTCCTCTTGATTTTTTTTCTTTGGGGGCATATTAAGAGTATGGTCTACGTAACTTCAGTGGCCACCAGCGGTCAACTGATTCACAGACTAAACGACGTCAAACAGAATCCTGCCATGCTTGGCCATGTTGACCGATCGTTGCTGTGACGATATCAAACATGCAATGAGGCACAGGACCGACTGTTTGAACACTTATTGTAAAAACATGTATTTTTTAATAAAATGTCTACAATTGTTTGCATTCAATTCCGACACTTGCGGGTGAACAACTTCGCCTCGCATAACTTATAAACGACGTGTTTGGAACTATATGTCACTTCACAAAAAATGATCCACTGTGCATGGCTTATCATCCAAATCATTTTGTCGGGTGAGGTCCTGTTACACCCTGTATTATCTATTTATGTTTCTTTTTCATAAGATAATAAGCAACCTAAATAATTCAAACATCTTACTTGATCTATTGCTTTGTTTTGTAGATTAATATTATCGTATCATTATTGTTATTACCCTATAAAATGTTGTTTGTATATGACATTTACATTGTTACATTTATTGTATCTTTAACTGTTTATAATTAGTATAGTGTATATCTATATTTGTCGAATATTTATTTGTATTTGTACTGGTTGAGTGGAAGAGAGGGCCTTATGGCCTTAACTCTGCCAGAATAAATAAAGTATTATTATTATTATTAGTATTATTATTATTATTATTATTAGTATTATTATTATTATTATTATTATTATAACTATTTTTGATAGGATAAAATATTTTCCTTCAAATGCCATTACTTTTGATTTGTTTGTTGATATATGTAGATTACAGTGTAACATAATTTCTAGCAATTGATATATTTTTCATAAGTAATGCCACGAGTGATTTCCAAATTATCGATAAATTCACGACTCACGAAGTGAGGAGTGAATTTATCATAAGTAATGCCACGAGTGATTTCCAAATTATCGATAAATTCACGACTCACGAAGTGAGGAGTGAATTTATCTAGAGAATTTGGAAATCAAGAGTGGCATTTGTTAGGACTATTTAACGAATAAAATTAAGCTGTTTACTCACAAATCATTATTAACTATAGTTATTTTAAAATATTTATATATTTAATGTAAACGGCGATGTTTGAAAACAAATGAGAAACGATAGGTACGCTTCTACTGCTTCTTTTGTTTATCACTGCAACCAGATCATACCATTTATTGCCAAAGGAACACAATATTGTAAGGAGGAGCTTTCTTTAATATGGTAATTATAACACTGATAAATATTTGGTGAAACACGACTCTGATTGGTTGTAAAACAGAAATCATTGAAACGTGATTGGTCATTGACTCCCATTTGGGGCATGAGTTAAATAGTCTACAGAATTTGGAAATCAAGAGTGGCATTTGTTAGGACTATTTAACGAATAAAATTAAGCTGTTTACTCACAAATCATTATTTAACTATAGTTATTTTAAAATATTTATATATTTAATGTAAACGGCGATGTTTGAAAACAAATGAGAAACGATAGGTACGCTTCTACTGCTTCTTTTGTTTATCACTGCAACCAGATCATACTATTTATTGCCAAAGGAACGCAATATTGTAAGGAGGAGCTTTCTTTAATATGATAATTATAACACTGATAAATATTTGGTGAAACACGACTCTGATTGGTTGTAAAACAGAAATCAATGAAACGTGATTGGTCATTGACTCCCATTTGGGGCATGAGTTAAATAGTCTTTGTAATTCATCCTCAGAAGCTGCGAGGATTACTTGGTCGTCAACAAATAAAATAGAATTTAAAAACAGCTTTTCTCAATTTAAAATTATAACGCAATCGTCTTTTTCATTGATTTATTGCATATTCAGTATAGTTGTTAAATAGAATTGGGGACAGTGGACAATCTTGGCGTACTCCTTTATTTATCAGTTCAGTCGTTCCATTGGTATTAGTTATGCATATATTTGAGCATTGTACATTTCTTTTATATATATATATATATATATATATAAGGCCTATAGTAATTTATCAATAATTGCAAAGATTTGTCTATTTTATCTTACTAGAGGCAATCTGTGTGTATTTTAAATTTGAATATGTTCATAAGTTAATAAGTTCGCAATTTTAATTAACTATGTTCTTTTACAATTAAGGTCATTAGCCTCACATTTTCTCATCTCGGCGTGAAATAGCTGACAAAATTTGTTCAGAAGACCCTTCTTTCAGGTTTGATGCACTCTACTACCCTAAATCTACGACACAGATTCCATGACTTTAGTTCACTTCCGAATGAACCCAAGTTCAAGATTTTCATGTCCAGAAATTTATTCAATAAATGTAATTAATAATTAATTATGAATTAAGATTAATAAAGTATTTGTGGTACTGAAAATTCTATCCAGCATTTGCTTTGACGATTGAGAAAAAAATATATAAAAATCCCAGGTCGACCTGCCACAGGATGACTCTCGAACAAAGAGATGTTACGATACTAAGTTAAAATTAAATACACTTTATGTATATTACAAAGTTTATAACACCATAAAATCTGACATTTCTTCGCCGTTATAACATAAAACTTTAATATAAATTTTTAATTCCCTATAATCCGGGACATTTTCATAAAAGTAATATTATTATTATGATAATTAAAGGAGTAAAATTTAGGATTTAGGTGTCTATAAATTCTGTTCCATGAACAAATAATCCTTTTAACATTTGTGATACCACGGCTCTCTCCAAATCTAATCGATATTTCTTTACGGCTTTAACAATCAGAAAATTATTATAAATCAATTGTATTCCTCTATTTGAATTTCCCCATTGGTTAATGATTTTTGCCTCTCTTATAATACGTATTGACTTGACTCATACCTGTTTTAGTTTAATCTGTATAAACTTTTACTTATAGGCCTAATTTTATATGTTATGATCTTGTGTAAATATTTTCTGTATTTAATATTTTTCGCTGCTTGAGTGGAAGAGAAGACCATATGTCCTTAACTCTGTTAGTTTAAACATGATCATTGTCATACATGTCATGTGACTTATTGAGGTCTCAAAGAGTAACTTTCCATCCAGTGCTTTTTTGGACACCCCAGCGATCTTTTATCTTGAGGATAGTAACGAAGCATAGTTTTTTTTTTAATTCCGTGAGATGGCTTTCGTTGAAGATGGGCTTTCCAGTTTGTTCTAGCAGTTCTGTATATGATGGAGAATGGGTTCTACACCAACCATTCTATAATTTCTTCATTTCTTTTGTGGTCCCAATTTTTATAGCCTGCACAAATCGCACCCCATTTGCTGCTATTCGGTATTCATCTCTTCTTCATATTGCCCGTGATTCACTACCATATCTTAATACTGGTTTAAACATATTATTATTTTATAACCTGTGTTTGTTCACTTGATCATCGTAGGAAAATTCACCAGCATATCCTTAGCTGGAGAATATTAGAGTAATACGAATAACGTAACAAAATAAATGCTATTACAAATTCTCACGGAACGAATTGGAATTTGACTGAAGATGGAAGTAATACTATACCTTTGAAACCGGTATCGTGAAGACACGCAACTTTGTAAGGTGAGATGTTAAAACATTTTCTCCAACTCATTTATTAATATAAATATCTCATAAGGTTTCCTCCCACTGTAATTTTAATTAAAAAAGAGTTTAATATATTGATTCAGAAGGTCCAGAATTCAATTCTCGGTGCCAACCAACCTAACAGAATTTTTTCCCTATTTTCCTCTCTCATTAAAGCAATTTGGAACTTCATTACGAGTATTAATTTCTTAATAACCGTCATTTCATAATTGGTCTTTGATTTAAAATGATACTAGTGCATTACCTGGCTTTTCCGGGAATTTATTTAACTCTATGTTTTTATCGTCAATCAGCTTAGTGATCTTGAAAACTATGGATTCACACTAATCTCGGACATTTTGAACATTTGGGGATTCTTTACAACACGTGTTGCGATTTTTTTTTCTAAATTCAAATCAAACACCATGCGCATGCGCCAACAAACGGGAAGTGGTTTACACTATGGAATCACGGGATGTAGTCAACATATACACGATATTTAACGAATCTAAAAGTTAACCTAACACACTTTAAGTACTCTGCCCCTGTGAAATACCAACCTAAAAGCTAACTTAACGCAATTTAAGTACTCTAACCTGTGAAAGAATGCAACGCCCAAAAATAAATAGTAAGTTCTGAAATTCTGAATAATGTCAGTTTATTAGTACATACTCTAGCAGAGACTCTTGATATCCCAACTCCTTTCAAAAAATGTTAAACTGAAAATATATAAAACTATTACTCTACCAGTTATATTATATGGGTGCGAAACATGGACTCTTACTTTAACGGAAGAAAGGAAATTACAAGTATTTGAGAATAAAGTACTTAGGAAAATTTTTGGACCAAAGAGAGATGAACAGACAGGTGAATGGAGAAGACTACATAACAATGAACTACATGGTCTTTATAGGAAGCCAGATATAATAACAACAGTTAAGTCTCGTAGACTGCAATGGGCAGGACATGTTGCACGTATGGGGAATGAAAGACTTGCATGGAAGCTTCTTGTAGGAAAGCCAGAGGGAAAACGCCCAGTTGGTAGACCAAGAATGAGGTGGGAGAACAACATTAACTATGATTTGAGGGAAGTAGATTATACAAGGAATGATTGGAAAGCATTAGCTCAGGATAGGGATGTATGGAGAGCGTATGTCCCCGCGGCCATGAACCTACGGGTTCGATAGTGCCAGTGAGTGAGTAAGTAAGTAAGTAAGTAAGTGCATACTCTATGTGGCTGCACTGGATATTCGTTAAAATTAATATGGCTTCCACGTCTTCATGCTACGTCTGTAGTTAAATATCATAGAAAAAATTTATTGAAATAATCGTTAGAAAAAATGTAAAAATCATTGTAAATGGTAGGAAATAATTTGAAAAATGAAACCCTAAGGATAAAATTTGACAGGAGTTTATGAAGGTATTAGAAAAGTCGCGTCACAAGTTGTAAAGAACAGCCGAACATTTTACTTTTCACTCCTTCTCATCTCCCTCACACCTCTCAGAGGTGCTAGGGGTGAAACATGGACTTAAAATGTCATCGAGACTTTCGCCAATCAGTTTCGCTACTGCATTAACTATGAATCAAAAACTAATATCGATCATTTCCGAATATTTTTACAACCGAAACGATTTAGGGGTCTCTTACCTCCACAGTATTTTTCCAGATTTTAATCTACATGTGTACCGAGTTTGGATAATAAAGCTGCAGGCGGTATAGAAATATATTGTCTCTTAGACATACAGAAGCGATGGAGAGAGACGAGTGGAGAAGAAAAATAAAACTTTAGGCACAGAAAGATGTGTAAACATTAAAATTCTGTATATAAATAAATAGACATACAGAAACACGTACGTAAGTGTGTATATAAATATACATACAAACACACACACACACACACACACACATATATATATATATATATATATATATATATAAAGCGCTACAGATAAATAACTAATAAAGTTCAAGAGACGGACATTTTAGGCAAATATTTCATAATTTTATATTTCAGTTTTGAATAATACCTCAAAGGAACTTTATCATGAATCTTAGTAATGTTGACTATTCAGAAAGAAGGAACAGACTTCAACCATTTATTCCTTCCAAACTACAAAAAATACAACCACGATTCCAACGTTCCTGGAAAGAGAAAAGTTCAAAGTTCACTATTTTATGCATTCAATATGAGCACCGTGTGTTACACGATAAATATCAAAACAGTGGCTCATTTCTTGCCTCACACGAATCAGCTGGTCTCTAGTTATCTAATTCGCAGCTTCAATAACTCCATTTCGCAGATTTTCAAGAGTATTCGGCCTAGGGGGGATAAAAACACGGTCTTTTACATATTTCCACAGTTAAATAAACATGGGATTAGATCTGGTGAGCTGGGAGGCCACCGGCGATGAAGTTGATTTTCTGGTCCTCCTCTTCCAATCCAAATCCTATTGTGTCCCATTTTGATACAATCAACATAACAAGCAACAGTGCCAATGCGGCCGTGATCGGAACTTCAAACTTTTCTCTTTCCAGGAACGTTGTAATTGTGTTTCTATTTCTTGTAGTTTAGAAGAAATAAATGTTTATCGTATGTTCCTTCTTTACTGAATAGCCTCATATATTAGATATATATATATTATATAGATAAACGGAAAATTAACAAAAAAACACGGAAAATACATACGACCAAAAACACAACAATAAACATCGCCTCTATAAGTTACAACAAACAAATCATAGACGGGTTAAGACTTAGGATATTAAAATATCTACAAGAAAATATACATTTCCTGCAAGCAAATAGATTATATTTTTATATAAAATTAGTTTACTTATTCTTCGATGATACCGACATGAGTGGCAACTTCTTTATTCTAGTTTTAAAATATGTATTTATTTAGTCTGGTGGAGTTAACACCATGTGTCCTTCTCTTCCACTCACCAGGACAAACACATGTTACATTCAAATAATACAAAAATCACAATAATATTAGATACTAAACGATTATTTGGGCCAAACTGTACATTAACTCTGCTGGATAAGAAAAGAAATGAAGATACAAAAAAGGATTTAAATATTTTCAAACTTACAGACCGAATAATTAAATATAGGAACGCCTGGAAAGAACAAGTTGACAGAATGACAGAAGGAAGTTTTTTTTCAAAATTATTGCTAAATTATAAACCGCACGGAAGATTGTCTGAACAATTTTAAAAATTCTAGCTTTCATGAATCCGAAACGAGCCAACGGGCTTAATCCCTGGATGATGATGATGATGATGATGAACAATAACAAAAGTAAGAACTAATAACACAATTCAGTTCATTATTAAAATTAAAACTAATAAAAAATATAAGCAGAAAGGAAGAACAGCTCCTATATATTTATTATACATGAAATAATACAAGGAAAATAATAAAATGTAATGAATTAATCTATCACTTTCATATAGGCTCTACACATATATATATGATCATGTCAAAAGAATTCAGAGCAAAGATTGCCTAAAATTGATATGGAATGGATCCCAATCGAAAGGAGAAAGAGAGGAAGACCGAAGAAAACTTGGATAAAAGATGTACAAGCGGCTATGAATATCAGAGGAATTGGAGGAAGATCAATGGATGGACAGAGAGGAATGGAGTTTAGTTCCCGGAAGAAAGACGGCGTGTGTGTGTGTATATATATATATGACATTCGATTGAAATATTAATAAACCTTAATACTATCCGTATTAAACAAAAGAAAAATAAATTGTTAATTAGAATTAGAATATGTATAGTTAATTAGAATTAATTGTTAATTAGAATATTATTATTGAGATATTTATGTTAGTTCTTTTTCAGTTTATTTCTGAAAGATGATATAGTTTAGAAGTCTCAGACATACGGTGGAAGTTAATTCGATGTGATATCAAGAGAAACTGTAAAAGATTGTGAATAATAGTTAGGGCGATGAGGAGGGATATAAAGGACAATGTGCTGATGGGATCGAGTGCCTAATTTATGTATATTAGAGAGTCTAACGGAATGGTATGATAAATAGTTAGATGATTGTAGTATTTTATAAAGAAGAGGTAGGGAATGGACAGTTCTACGATCTTGTATACGAAGCCGGAAGCCATGACAATTGTTCCACGGATGGAGTAATGTGATAAAATTTGCGAATACCACAAATAAAACGTATACTAGAATAATTAAGACGTTGAAGTTTTTGAGTAAAAAAACTATATAGGTCTATAAAAAAGCTTATCACAATAATCAAAATTTGGCATAGCAAGTGTTTCTACTAACATTTTCCTTAGAGCAAATGGTAAACAATTTCTTATAGGATTTAATGAATGTAATATTGAGAAGATTGTTTTACAAGTGTGGTTTATTTGTTTTTACCAATTTAGATTTGTATCCATAATTACTCCTATATTTGTTACTGTCTCACTATAAGGGATTAGAACCCCATTAAGTGACAGATGCCATTCTGCATTTGTGTTAATTCAAGCTAATAGTCTCTGATGACCCATAATGATTGCTTGTGACTTTCTAGGATTTAGTTGAAGCCCATATTTATCTGTCCAAGTCATTAGTGAATGAAGGACTTCATTGATTTTGTCTACCGCGTCATTTAAAGAATATCTATCTGCGTGAATATATATCTGAAAGTCGTCCGCGAATAGATTATGTTTGTAATGCTTTAGGGAATCAGGTATGCCATTTATCATCATCATTATCCAGGGATTAAGCCTGTTGGCTCGTTCCGGTTTCATGAAAGCTAGAATTGTTAAAATTGTTTATACCATCTTCTGTGTGGGCGTCCAACATTTCTCCTTCCGTGCGGTTTATAATGTAGCAATAATTTTGGAAATCAGTTAGGTGGTCAGTTGTTTATGGACTATTCTTTCCAAAGCTTTTGAAAGGATACGTAAATTAGTAATGGGTCGAAAATCGTTCGGAGTTGAGGAAGCTTTAACTTTCGGAAGTGGGCGTATAACAAGTGCTTGCTTCCACTCCACTATGTGGGATATGTAGAGGTTCGTAGCGAAAAGTTTAAAACATGAGTTATAGTAGGTAATATAACGTAGATTATTTTGTTCAGTAGACTGATATTTATACTGTCAGTTCCTTCTGTTTTGCTTTTAATTAGTTTGATAACTTCATGTAATTTTCTGTAAGATATAGATAATGGAAATATTAACTATCTGGTGAATTTGTCAGTAGCAATTTACGTATTGTGTTTTTATATTTAAAAGCAGAAATTGTATTTGTAAAATGGTTAGTGAGTTTGTCCAAGGAAACAGGCAGTTATTCTATGTAAGTGTATTAAATTATGATTATTTTATCGAGTGAACTCAAGTCCTCTACAGTGTTCTACCATGAATTTTAAAAGTATAAAATTAAGACTCTCATGAAAAAATTTGGAACATTGTAATGACTCGCTGTAGAAGATAAAAGGCTTGAAAAAGGCATCATGATTTGACATCACGTTTGAGATATGAATGATTGAGTCACTAGAAGCCTATACAATACAACGAACTCTTAACACAGCGTTTGATTTCGCATTTATAGCTCCATAACAGCAGCTAGTGTTAGATTTATCGGTTTTTACCGCCTTCTTAATCACAGTCTTCTTTTAACTGCTACTGTGTCGACCTCATTGTTACAGTAACTACCGTGTTCATCTTTATCTTCCTATTCAAGGATCGTGGGTTCAAATACTTCCAGAATATATATATATTTTTAGGGCGTAGAAGTCCTTAATATAAGTTCCTTTGAAAGTGAAATAAAACCGTCCAATGGAGTATACGTACAAGTAAAATAATCTCAAGTACCATACTGCCTCTTACTCGTGGCACAACCTACCGGTCTTTCTACGCTCAGATTTTTTTTCCCATTATATTAACTGTCTGAGACGTTAAAGAGTCTAGTAAAATGTCAGTAGTATTAACAATAAAATATAATGATAACAACAATAATAAAAATAATGTCCGTCCCACTAGTCAGGTGGAAGCATGATTTTTTACTGATTTACGGTATCGGGATCAATACACGGCGGGGTTGAAAATTTTAATTGTAAAATTAATTAAATTGTAAAATTTTCAATCTCGGAGCTAGGAAGGGGCAGTGGTTTACAATTTTTAATCACTGGCACCTGATTCCTCCTTTAAATTTCAAATCCTTCTGCAGTATATAAATGTTGAGAAGCCATGTGGTGCTGTTGATAGCGATTCGTCCGTCGAATGAGGATGTTAAGCCTGGTGGCCCCCTTGCTGCTTTTCGACAAGAGTAGGCTTCACCTTTCCTTTCTCTTCAGTATCATCCCTCGTAAAAACACTTTACATTACACAAACACTTATTTTATACTCTTCTCTGTACACAGTACAAAAATGCATGATCTATGTAAAATGGTCCTATCAGCCCAGCGCGGAGCCCGAAGTACGTAACTGCGTTGGATGAAATGAGAAACACAAATAATAATAATAATAATAATAATAATAATAATAATAATAATAATAATAATAATAATAGAGCAAGAAATTACTTAAGTCAGTAATTGTAAGTAAATAATACTTATTCTCATACACAAAGGACTATAATATTCAAGATATAAATGTAGCTATTCCAAGTTAAATTTGTAAGAAACCAGTATTTTTTACACATTCACATTCCCATATCCTGATCTAATAAGGGAACTGTCAACAACTGCATGCTTGAAAGCTATGTTGAAATTTCTCTCAGAGAAGCGTTGTGATGTATTAAGGCCGTACAAACAAAATGAATAGGGCGGAGAGAAGTGAGGCGGGACGGGCGCGGACGGCAGTTGTACCACCAATTCAGGAGTTTTATTACTTCCCTTTAATTTAAATGACAGATTGGCACTGGATTTTAGTGCCTTGCTGTTAAAAGTGGCAGATTTTCTTTTCTTTTTTTTTTCTTTTTTTTTTTTGGACACGGCCTTAGTTCATCACAACGCTTCTCTGGGAGAAATTTCAGGCAAGGTTTCGGCATGCCATGGTTGACAGTTCCCTTGAAAGTAAAACAGGATAAAGCTTCCAAACATGTGCTTTTTAAAACATTCAATTCCTTCACTAGGTAAGTACCAAACACATTAGCTGATCAACCATGTTAAATTTATTCCAAAACTCTCATTTTTCTGGCGATCGAAAAATTGCTTTCGTCGGTGAAGTTTTAAATTGGTTGTTCTGTATAACTTATAATGTTTATAAGTAGCCTACAAAGATTATATTATTATTATTATTATTATTATTATTATTATTATTATTATTACCATCGTTATCATCATCATGTTCAGAAAGTTGTGTTAACACAACACAGATTATAGCCCCAAAAAGAAAACTAGCTGTTTGGATGTACTTAAAGATGCAGCTGTTTACTTCTCATGTGATATAGTTACATGAAAAATTTCAGTTTGTATAACAAAGTTAGAGTGTGATGTTATGTTTATAAAGTTCATAAATATCCTTACAATATGGGAAGTAGCTCCACTGAACATGCAGTTCCACTGAAAATTCGGCATATTTTCTGGGTTTCTTTGTGTTTTGTGTAAATTGTACATGTTACTAGTGACCCATTATGATTTAAATTTGACACACGCTGCCAGGAAAGATGGGAGAAGTCATGCAATGAAACACGTCGCCGTGACACTACCGAACTAGCCCTGGCTGGTGATTAAAACAGCGACATACACTGAGCTAAATGAACACTTTATGATGAATAAATCAATGATTTATTATGTATAGTATACATTTTGAATATTGATATTTGGTTTTACAAAACCAGACTATATAGAATAATTTTGGAAAATGTTTTATCTGCCGTTCTTGTGTTTATGAAGGGGCAGGGAAATTAAGGAATGCATTGATCTGTGTACCATGCGGATTAGTTTCCTCTAAAACATGATGCTTATGTGTTGAGACAAGAAGCCGTGTTTCGATAGATTTAAAATATCCACAGTGAAAAATAAGCGAAAAAGTATACAATTTTTTTAATTGGTTTTATTCGCAAAACGGGTGAATAGTTTTCATTCTAAAAAATACAGAATCTCCGAAATATTTAAACATTAAGTTCAACTATTAAAATGCACGCATTGCAAATAATATATTAATTGTAGCTTATTTATTCATATAATTGACTAGGTCTACATACATTTAATTCATAGTGTTTAAGGACTTTGAGAGATTCAACTTTTTAACCATTAAATTGGCAAAACATTTATTTCTCTGAGAGAGATTCAACTTTTTAACCATTAAATTGGCAAAACTCTTATTTCTCATGTCAGTTATTTAAAAGTGGCGAACCCCAATGAAAACGAAATGGTGTATAGGCCGAACTGTTATTATTAGGTATATTGTAAAAATCTAAAAAAAACTAAGTAATCTCTTCTTGTTGCTTTTCATCTGTTTTTATTAAAATTATTAAATGATTGAAACCAATTCATGTATGTTAGGGTACATTTTTAATTTAAGGGTTAAGTTGGCGTGTATAAAGTGACGCAGTTGGAATTGGAAGTGTTAAGGGAACTGAACAGAGTACAGTACACAGCACGCCAAATGCAACAAAAACTTTATCGTTATTCCGACTAAAAGTTCCCTGATATATTCATAGCTCCCACGGGAATAAAATATGACAAAGTTCAGTCTTTTGATTTTTTTTAAGTTTAAAAAGGAGATGGCTTAAAAATCATGAGAATAGCAATAAGTTAAAAAATCGTTCAAATGGTTTAAACAGTATATTTAATTTAAAAAGAGCGCTCATGCCTCATCAAATCATCCAAAAACTATATGACGAATGTTCAAAAAGAAGCAGACAGACAAACTGTTATAAGAGCGTAATACTAAATTACTGATTTTAAGCCAGCTCTAAGAAAAGAGGGGAAAAAGATTCTGCTGAAATAAATAAAAATATTACAGAAATGCCCCGAAACATGCATTCAAAATAATTTTTGTTATCCAAAAAATAAAAATCCATACTCCAGATGAAGTATTGACTTTTATAATTGAAAACAGGCTAACCGATATCAGTATTTAGTAATTATAAAAATTCCATGGCGCGACACGCCTAGAAGGCCTTATCGACCGGCTTGCTTGTCTTTACATCCACATGTATTAATCACAGAGGTTAACGATCTTGCCAGTATAGGGGTGACATGTGGTCAGTATGTCGGGTTCCCCAGCCGTTACTTATTGTAGCTAACCAAATTTCTCGTGATTCTGGATATCATAACTCTTAAAAACCTCATTACGTTTTACAGTCTCTAGATTATTTATAATTTTAATCTTAAACATTAATTAGGAAAAAAATATTTGTTCTTATCTATCAGGTTACTCTAGACAAAAAAATAACAAATACAATGCAATAGGAAAATTATCTAAATAATAGATGCAATTATTTTGAATTTATTTTATGTACGGGAAAACATTAATACATTCTCACATTAATAAGTACGTTTAAGATAAAATTAAACCAGTAAACAAAACATTCACATATTAAGGTGGTGCCTTGCCTCATCCCTCTCTAATCATTAGAAAAGTCGAACACAGGATCGCTTTATTAAGACACGTACGGCTACTGTATATATATATATATATATATATATATATATATATATATATATACATATATATATATATATAACTTAAATACTTTAATCTGATTAGCCAATGCAAAGATATAATTATTTCTATATTTATTACACAATAGAATTCTCAGTGATCTGTGAGACGTTCCCACCACCAATCTCAGCCAATTTTCACTGTCATGTAGCTTATTCAAGTGACCATCACTGGACAAATAGGTAGCAAAGTGATAGTAGACTTCGTTTCTGTAGAGAGAGCTGCATATAACATCAATAACATAGTACACATTATAATCTTTAAGTTTATAATAATTGCATTGATGATGATCAAATTCTATTTTTGCATTAAGCCCGGAGTTAGGATAACTACGTACATCATACAATATTTATTATTGTTATAGTGTGTTACAAGCTATGAAATTTCTTGGTTGCTGAAATGACAAAATTTCAGAGCTTCTACTTCGACTGATAATATCCTAATTTTTAGTTGTATTTAATTATTCAACACTCCAAATTCTTCATTTAAGCTGTTCAAATATCTGAAATGGATTCTAAAAATAATACATCCTGAAATCTTCGAATTATGAGTTAGATTACTTAAGGCTTGTATGGAGAATATCAAATGCTTTAAAGATTTATTTTATTCTATCCGACTCCTTCAAAATAGGAAATGGACTAAGGTAAGGTGATTCACCAGCTTTCCACTCATTTAGTAATTTCTTGGATAAAGTGATTAGGGATTCCGAAAACCGAACAAGAAGTGCAATTTTTTTTATAAGTCACATATAAATATAAATATTACGTACCAGTATACATTTGAGAAGGTTTCTAGTTTTTTTATATACAGGCTTCTTAATTAATGATTCTAATATGTCTATTAATATAAACAAAAACACTGATAGAAAAATACAAAAATAATAAAAGTTATTTTGAATTAATAAAACATTATAATCCTAACTTCAAACAAGGGAAACAAATGCAATTTATTGCATGGCAGGGAAACTTGGACACTGTAAAAAAAGTAATAATTATATAAATTCTGAATAATTTTAAGATCAAACTACTCAGGAAAATATATGATACTATACGTGATCGGCGAGAGTGGCACTTAAGATATAATCATGAGCTCTGCCAGTTATTCAAGTTTTCTGAAGTTGTGATATAAATTAAAGTTTCGAAATTGCAATGGGCAGATCTTGTTCAAAGATGGATGTACATGACGATCCTAGGAAAGTTACGAAGAGAAAATCTGAGGGTAAAAGGAATGTGGGTCGACCAAGATTGCGATGGATGAATGAAGTTTAGTAGCATATGAGTAAATTGGGAATTAACGAATGGTGGTCCGATTTCCAGGGATAGAAAAGCCTGGAAGAAGAAGATTCTAAGGAAAGTCGAGGTTCAAATTGAATTGTTATGCTGATAATAATGAAGATCCATTTTTCAAAGTTTATACTCAGGCAGTTATATTTTATTATCACTCTATATAACTTCATTGTTTGGATGAGCAAGTTTCGATTGTAAATTCCACTCGATATCGACACGTTCAAAGAGTTGCACCCACTTTTCCACCAGAGATATTGTTTGGAATTGATGGTCCATGAAGAGAGAACTTGGAATGTACCTAGTGTTTACGTGGAAACCTGTTTAAGCCAATAGGTTTGAAACGAACAATCCAATTGGCTGGAACGCACATTCACTTTAACCAAAGTAATCGTCAAATTGCATGGCAGCGCTGCGCTCCTGTTTCAACAAATTGTCAAATTGGATGGACGCACAGTCGTGACTTTGCTTTTGTACAACAGATGTCAGCAGCAGTCTGTTTCACAAACTATGTCACACTTTATCTAGAATCTTATTCCTTTTCACTAGATCACATCAAAGCGTAAAAATGTCCTATTATTTAATCCTTAAATGCTATCATGGTGAAAATTAACGCCAAGAAAGTTTAACTCGCCATAAAACTATTGCAACGCAGCTTATGAAATACTAATACTTACAGTCATTAATGATTATTCTCTCCAATTTTCGCTAACAGCAAAATTGTTCAGAAATAAAATTCAATATTATTTAGGGATGATATAAACTCTACTATATTTAACTAAAATACTTTACCTAGTATTATAACAATCAGCGACGCTTCAGTTCATAGTTACTAGACAACAAATCCTATACTTTATATTCTAACAATACTCAAAACACGCTATCAAAACATAAAATACAAGTTAAAGAATCTAAGTTTGACCAGCCTCATGGACTAGTAGTCAGCGTTTCTGACTACAGTTCATGAGGTCCCGGATTCGATTCCCAGTTAAACCATAGGAATTTTTCCTTATGGTTTTCCTATAGTTGCCCATGGTCTGGAATTTAGGTTAAGAGCTCTCCTGGCGTTTCATTATCATTTATCACCCATCATATCATCGGGGTAACGTAACTCCGCCTTCCAGGTGCCCCAACCTAAGAAATGGATTACAATTCCGCCAATGCCAGGGGAGAAAACCAGAAATGTCATAAAAGACAACCTCGTGGCATTAGACAAAAAAAAACTTTTTAAGTTCATAATTGTTCTTTTTTATTCCTTATGCCTTGTACGTTCAATGTTCCAATTAGCAGAGTTCGTTTCCGTAGCTTGATTCGTCTTCCTTTTAATCTGACCGGCTTATCTCTATTAGGTTTTTTAGCATTGCAATTTTTTTCTGATGGGAGGGAGCTGGCCTACCGCATTAACCCCCAACCTGGATAACCAGGGATTTTTTCAGGTGTCCATCTTTAGATCAGTTGCTTTCACTACAGCTAAGAGCCTGATCTGCCCTTTAGGAAGAATTTGACAGAAAAGACAAGATGAAATGATCCCCTCGGCCTCGAATACTCTAATACCATGGGGTCGGAAAACAACCAGTATTCAATCCAGAGAAACTGGATAGGAAAGATAAAAAAAAAAGAGATATGGTATGGAAGTGGAAGTAATACCATATCGGTCAATATCTCACCATGCTGACCAGTGCAATTGGCGAGTAACCCATCCCGTCCGTTCACCACATAAGTTATACGTATAAGGTATATGGTTACTAACAGCTGCACCACGTGAAGGTGGGATTGGACACTGGGAAGATGTGCAGGTCGGTTCCTCTAAATTAGAGGAACAGTCAGGATTTAGAGCAGGTCATTCCACAATTGACAATTTATTTTGCATTACTCAGGTAATAGAAAAGAAAATGCAATATGGACAACCTTTGCGCCTACTATTTGTAGATCTTGAGAAAGCATATGACAACGTCCCTATAGAGAAACTATGGATTGCTTTAAGACGTATGGGAATTAAGACTATAATAATCAAAGCCATACAAAATTTATATGACAAATTGCATATCTAAAATTAAAATTAGGAGTAAATTGTCACATGGTTTCACGATAAATAAAGGTCTTCGTCAAGGTTGTTGTCCATCACCGACTCTGTTTAAAATATATGTACATGAAATATTAAAGAATTGGAGGAGAAAATGTTCAAGCATGGGAGTTCCGATTTCAAACAACAAAACTTTATACAACTTACATTTTGGAGATGATCAATTGTTAATTGCACAAGATTATGAAGATTTAGAATATATGACTAGAAAATTAATAGAAGAATATGAAAAATGGGGAATACATTTGAACATGAAAAAAAAATTATCAATTGGTGAACCAGAACAAAATGTAATTTTGGAGTCTGGAGAAACAATAAAATCTTGTAGTGAGATCACATATTTAGGAATTAAAATAAATAAAAATGGGAGTTATGCAGAGGAAATAAGAAATAGAAATAATAAAGAAAAATTTGCAATTACTTGCCTCAATGGAATATTGTGGGAAAAAAATATAAGTAATAAAAATAAAATGAATATATATCATACAATTGTTAAAAACATCATTACTTATGGAGCAGAACTTTGGTCATTAACAACAAAAACAAATAAGTATCTTTTGGCAACGGAAATGGATTTTATACGAAGGGCAGCAAGAATTTCAAGAAGAGAAAAAAATAGGAACTCAGTTATAAGGGAAAAATGAAGATTGAAGACACTATTTTAGATTATATTAAAACTCGGCAATTAAGGTGGTACGGACATGTCCAGCGAATGGAAGAGGAACGACTACCAAAATCTCTTTTTGAATGGAAACCTGAGGGAAGGCGAGGCAGAGGAAGACCTAAAACCTCCTGGAGTCAGGGAATATGTTTATACATGAAGGAGAAACATCTACAACCAGGAGATTGGATGGACCGACAAAATTGGCTATTAGGAATCGGACGATGTCAAAGCCATTAATCAACCGATGATCTATCTATCTATTGTTTTTTATACCGTTGAGGTTATAACACTGTTAAATTATATTTTTTTACCTTGTATACTATCGTCCTCAACTATAATGTTTATATTTAAAATTTTCGTTGATTTCACTCTTTCGAAGCATGCTTCATATTCCTGAGTTGTTGTAGTAGTATTGAATTATTATCTGTATAGGCCTATGTCATGTAGAGTTAAAGAAAACGTAAAATGCACTTGAATGATGATATATATAACAACATTGACTAGCCTCATGGGCTAGTAGTCAGCGTTTCTAACTACTCTTCATGAGGTCCCGGGTTCGATTCCGGGTTAAATCATAGGGATTTTTCCTTAAAGGGAATTATTCCTGTGGTTACCCATGGTCTGGAATTTAGATTAAGTTTAGGTTAAGAACTCTCCTGGCGCTTCATTATAATTTATCACCCACCATATCATCGGAATAACGTAAATCTGCCTTCTAAGAGCCCAACTTCAGAAGTGGGTTACAATTACGCCAATGTCAGGAGAGAACACCAGAAATGTCGAAATGACAACCTGGGGCATTGAAAAAAAAATAGGCATATATAACAACAATGTTCGTTGATTTATCTATTTTTTAATCCCACATTACAACAATCATTGTGCAATTTTTAAGCCCACATTACTCTTCCTCTAAAAATATCGTTTCCACAATAAATTAATTTCATTAAATATACTAAATACACAACATATACTAAAATATGTCTTAACGTAGATAAAATATTGTAGACAATAGGTTACAAAATTAGATTTAGTAACTTGAGCATCTCGTTACAAAACTCTGCTTTTGTAACTAGTCGTCTAAATAACTGTTGTAGCAAATTAAATATAAGGTGATAACGATAAGTTGTAACTATTTTTCAGTATTCGTTTTAAATTATCAAAAATAAATTCTCGTTGTGCGATAACAGGAAAACGTTAAAATTGTAGCGATAGACAGCTGTGATTGGTTGGACTTCATATTTTATACCGGATTAATCACTGACTCAAGCGCCAAATTAATTGTAATATTGCATTATGTGGTGCATACTGTATAATTTATCGTTTTTGAGACTACGTCAGTTACATAATATGTTTGTATTGAATTGAATTTTAGCGAAACATGCAAATTTAAATCTTGGAGAAACTCTGTCAACATTAGTAGAGATACAACATATGAGCTAGAGAGACTGTTTTTTTTTTCTGATAAATATGAAGGTGCTTTCAATTCTGTTGATTCTGTATCACAGTGTAAATTCATGAAGAGAAACATGCATATATTTGATTTAGGGTAATAACTCAAATTAGTTATTAACGAACTGAAATTAATATACATTGCAATTTGTTTTTTTTTTCGTTGAATTAACTTGGTTTAACATCTCATCTTATAAAAATGGCCAAGTAAACTCCTTGTAGGAAAACCAGAGAGAAAGCGCTCAGTAGGCAGGCCAAGAATAAGGCGGGAATGTAACATTCATTATGATTTGAAGGAGATAAATTATACAAAGAATAATTTGAAAACATTAGCTCAAAATAACAATGTATGGAGAGCCTATGTACGCGGGGCCATGAAACACTAGGTCGATAATGCTGAGTTATTTATCAGGTCGGTGTTTTTTTAGGGATAACTTATTGTGGCCTGAATTTTCTGGCATTTGCGCAGTATAGTGGTGAAAATGCTGATCCACTTCAACCAGAAATTCAATCCCTCCGGGAATCGAACCCGTTTCCGCAACATGAGAATCAGCGAAGTTACCCCTATAAAAGTTAGTTCTCTATAATGTTGTAGCTGTTCAGAGTCTTAACATAGTATGTTTTAGTTGTAAGCATTTCCCCTTGCTTCCATGATGAATACTTAGTTATCCTGTGGAGACCTGATTACATAGATATTTAGAGTTTAATGAATATCTAGTACTATTAAAAAATATATTTTTTAAGGAAAAGTTATTTGAAATTGTTTATCGATATTACGTAAGCTTTTAAATCATATTTAGAGATTTACAACTTTGATTTTGTGTTAATGAAAACTAATTTTGAAAAACATTGTTAAGCAAAATACAAATGAAACATCGGTATCAACTATGATTTAAAGATTAAAAAAAACAGTTGGAAACAAAATCAAAATATAACCATGATATAAGTTTTTATTTTTAATATAATAAAACCAGCAAAATGCAATTTAAATTGTTTAAAGATAAAAAAAGTAAAATACTATTTTCATTTATGTTATAAGGTGAATGGAATGGTTATTTTTACATAAAACATATTTATTATGACTGCAGTTTCCATATAGCATCACTTTATAGCTAATTAAGTTGCCAAATAAACCATAGGAGTTCCTCATTAAGAATGTAAAATTACAAATAAAGAGTCCTGTCCAAATCTTCAGTATCCAATGCCCCCTTGTTGCAAGGCAAATTTGAAAATAGTGTCTCGATGTTGTAGAGATATTATAAGTGTTATAAACATTTCAGTACTTGCTATCGAAAGCATTCAAACAATGTCAGGAAAATCCATAGAACAGGGGGGAGGGGGAAGAAACGGATACAGGAAATCGAAGAAATGAAGGCAGAAGCAATATTCTCATACAAGAATAATTGGCAGGCATTGAAGAAAAGAAGAGAAAATAAGAAAGAAAAATATCCTTCATATATCTTTACAAAAAATACCACATTGGGAAAAGAGAGTAAAACATTCGTGTTATAGGCATGAGATAACTTTCTTTTTAACCCATCTCTGGTTGCGTCGGTACCCATGAAACGAAACACTGTACGTGACAGGGTTTTGAAAATTATATTTCTATTGCAGTTGTGTCCAGTTTTGATCAACGTTTCTGGCCTCTGCGGGCATTCGAAGAAATAGACTTTCCAATTTGTATCTGGAATGATGCAGATATACGGTTTTTTTATGTTTGTGAATTTTGTTTCTGTACTCACAAACTTTTTTTTAGTGGTATTTTTTATTAAAACTTCTCACCCTCCTCAACAACTAACTACTGTTGAATATGATATTTTGATTTACCACCTGTTTCATCATTTCCAAATCCCCCTTGCAGAAAAAACTCTAGAAGTTTAAGTCTTTAATTACATGGCATGTTTAAAACAAGGCATGTGCGAAAAAAAATATACGATATTAAAGCCTTCAGTCCAAATTGTTGGGTAGAAATACCAATTAATTTAACTGTAAAAAATATCGGAGAATAAATGAAAAAATGGCTTTGTAGATGAGAGTGGATACACTGCATATATATATATATATATATATGTGTGTGTGTGTGTGTGTGTGTATGTATGTGTGTGTATATATATATATATATATATATATATATATATATATATATCACAACTTACAGCATACAACTAGTTAATCAATGTCTTATGGAATCCGAATACCACACACAATAAGTAATTATATTGCTTCCTATCACCGATATACAGATTCCTAATAACCATCCAAATATAATTTTTCCACCTACACCTGAATAATGGTAATGACATTTCCCAAAGGATATCCCATTAACTTTTCGAAGCATAAAGAATGTCACCCATTTGAACAACTTCAGTAATCATTCTATGCCAAAGCCCTTTTAATGTTTCTGACAAAACTTTATTATTTTAGGATGAGATTGTTATCCTCATACCAACCCCCAATCTGAACATAGCACAGCACTGAAAAGTGGATCATTCTTAACGCAAAAACTAAAATTTAACAAATGTCCACCGCTGTGGTCTCGGGGTAGCGTGCTGCCTTGTCACGCAGCGGGCCCGGGTTCGATCCCCGGTCGGGACAGTTTTTCTGGGTGAGGTTTTTATCGGGGTTTTTCCTCACCTGTAAGACAAATGTCAGGAAAACTTTAAGACCCAAACGGTCCCCGAAATCATATGGCCATCGCAATCATCATCATTCATATTCATCTTACGCATCGGGGCAACGTAATCCCGCCTTCCAGGCGCCCCATCCTCAGAAGTGGGTTACAAATACGCCATGCCAGGAGAGAAACCAGGAATGTCGAAAGACAAACCTGGGGCATTTGAAGAAAAAAAATAAATTTATATTTCGATCAATAAAATTTTAATTTTATAATTCTGATGAAGTACGTTGGCCTATTTTACGCTAACTGAAAAAATATTTTTTTATAAAAATGCCATAGTGTTCTCAATTAAAATTTAAATGTGAAGAAAGATTTTAACGGTATTTAAATATTAGTAACTTTATAATACAATCGAACATTATATAGTCCACCGTTGTAGTCTCGTGCTGCTTTGTCATACAGTAGTCCCAAGTTCGAGTCCCAGTCGGGACAAATTTCATGGATGGTGTTTTCCTTACCAGTAAGATAAATATCAGGAATCTTTAAGGCCCAAATAGTCCCCGAACATCATATGGCCATCATAATAATCATCATTCATATTCGCCTTTGATTAAGTTTAGGATTAAGGACTCTCCTGGTGCTAAATTATCATCATCATCCCCTATCACATCATCGGGGCAGCGTAACCCGCCTTCCAAGTGCCCCAAGCTCAGAAGAGAACAAAATTACGCCAGTACCAGAAATGTGTAAATGATAACCTGGGGCATTGAATATAAAAAATAACAATTTATTAATTGCATGTCATGAAATGTAATTAATTTTTATTACAATCATATTTATTGATACTTTAACATTTGAGGTTACTTCACGTCACGAATCTTTAAGTTAAATCTGTACATTTCGTTGTTTATATTATTGTCTTCGTCGTGTGTTTTTCTGAATACGTAAATCATTTTAATTTTAACTATAAAATACGGTGAAATGGGTCTTTGTAATGAAAGCCCAACCCAGCACGCCTTCAACAATGAGAAACACAAGGAAACAACCTAAGATAATTCGTCATTGAGGGTTCGAACTCGGACTTCTCGAATAATGGTCTCAAAATGCTATCGCTTGAGCTATCTCTCTCAGTAATATATTTTACTTGTTTTCCGTAAAATTAAATTTCCACTGAAATGTTAATATTAAATAGTAGATACAATATTAGTTCTGAAGTTTTTACAATAATTATGGAACTTGTTTACGTTTCAAACATTGAATGAGAGGTTTTACGGGTACGGAAACGAATTCTTAACCACTTTCAAAATCCTTGCAATGTATAACATTAAACTGAATTTACTTATTTTAACAAATAGATATTAACAAGTATCGTGGCGGGGCTGCTAATCGTCCATTGGGCGCCTCCCAGATGACAGATATGATGGGTTCCGGGTAAATAAAATACCCGGGGCGGACCAAAATTAGCCTGGCGCTCCATATTCGTGGTTATAGCGATGAACCAAATCCTCAACCTGTAAAATAACAATGAAGTACTAGAAAACCCAATACCGAGCCACGAATAATTAGTAGGGTAAACCGGGGTATTTGGGAACAATGTGTAAGACGGATCAGTTTTATATTCTTGTGTTCGCTGTACTTAAAAGAATTTCCCGTACAGAAAAGTTGGAGGATAGTCTACATTCGGGGTAAAGCGAATCGTCTGTCTTAGGGTAAGTCAGATCATTACTATATAACCAAAACACAATCGCAGTAGTTAAAAAATGGCAAGTATGATACACGATTAGCTTACATGTAAAAACAGAAAATAAAATTAATTTTAGAAAATGCACAAAATCGGACTTTTAAGAATAAATAGATTCAATTTATTAGTACAAAGTCATTATATTAAAAAATATTTATCACAAGTAATGCCACGAGTGATTTCCGATTTATCTAGGGAATTTGGAAATCAAGAGTGGCATTTGTTAGGACTAATTAACGAATAAAATTATGCTCTTTACTAAAAAATAATTATTTGAATATAGTTACGGGTGTTTTAAAATATTTATATAATTAATGTAAATGGCGATATTTGAAAAAAAAATTATAAATGTGAGGTTATGAATATTCACTGCAACTCGATCATATTATTGCAAATTACTTACTTTTTTACTTTTGAGGGCCTCTCCACTTTTCAGCGGTTACCCTGTATTCCCATTCGCCATTCTTGCCGATCACGTCATTCATCCTCCTCCAGACCTCGGTCGTTCATCAATCTATGGATCTCTCCTCTCCAAGTTGTTCTTGGCCTGCCCCGTTTCCTTCTACCAGAAGGTGACCATTCCAAAAGAGTTTTGGGCCACCTATCATACTCCATTCTCCTGACATGGCCATACCACTGAAGAGCTCGTCTTTCGATCCTTTCCACCACTGTCTCCTCCATATCCATCATCTGCCTCACTTCTTCATTTCTTCTTCTTTCCAACCTGGATACCCTGGCACTGCGTCTTATTCCATCCATCTCCACTGCCAAGATCTCAGTTTTTTGTCCCTCTACCAAAGCCCATCCCTCAGCACCATAAGTCATTATGCTTTCCACAACAGACTTCAAAAGCCCCTTCTTCGTGTGGTTTGACATGGTCCTACTCCACAGTACTCCATTCAACATTTTTATGGCTCTTCGTGCTTGTACTAACCTGCTATCTACTTCAGCTTTACAACTCCCTGATTCATCAATAAGTGATCCCAAATATTTAAATTTTTTAACAGCTCTAACAATTCCTTTGGATAGGGATATATCTCGTCCACTTCCTCCTACTACAAGATATTCACTTTTTCCCATGTTTACTCTTAATCCTCCTATTTCAAAAGCATTTAGAAGTTTTCTCATCATGTATTTCACATCCTCACGACTCTGAGCTATCAACACTTGATCGTCTGCAAATAATAAGGAATATATTGTGCCACCTTGGACTGATATTATTGCAAATAGGATCGCAATATTGTAAGAATGCACTCTAGTGGAGAAATAATTAAATACATCAAACTATTATAATCAACATTATAGGTTAATAATTTATATTTTGAATAAACAACTCAGTAAAATCACTGAATCTATTCATTATTTGCTATATTCAATGTATTTGTTGGAGAAAAATAATGTTCTAACCTGTTCAGAATATTAAAAAAGGAGGAGCTTTCTTTATCACAAAGGCAGGAGCTGATCAAGAAAAATCGATAAAGAGTGAGGTGAAACATGACTGTCATTGGTGTAAAACAGAATTCATTGAAACGTGATTGGTCATTGACTATCATTTGCGACATGAGTTAAATAGTCATAAGTAATGCCACGAGTTATTTCCAAATTATCGATAAATTCACGACTCACGAAGTGAGGAGTGAATTTATCTAGATAATTTGGAAATCAAGAGTGCCATTTGTTAGGACTATTTAATGAATAAAATTTCGCTGTTTACTCACAAATCATTATTTAAATAAAGTTATTTTAAAATATTTATATATTTAATGTAAACGGCGATGTGTACGCTTCATTTGTTTCTTTTCTTCGTCATTGCAACCAGATCATATTATTTATTGCTAAAGGAACGCAATATTGTAAGAATTCACTCTAGTGGAGAAAAAATGAAATACATCAAACTGTATATTAATTCATTTCTGATGTCCTATGATGTAAATATGACAATTATATTTATCTGGGAAAAATACATTTAAGAAAGTGCAAACAGTGGTTTATTTTTTTGGTGGTATAATAAATTGCTACAAATGTTTTTATATTAACTCCCGCATGCGGTATATGTTGACATTCATGCACTATATATACAATGTGGTAGCCGCATTTCTTAGGTAGTTAGTCACTGCATAATAATGCTATGACCTATTCAGAATGTTAAAAAGGGTGTTCTCTCTTTATTAAGATAAACTTTAGTTGGTAAATTCTAGGCGAAACACGACTGTGATTGGTTGTAAATAAAAAATAATTGTAACGTGATTGGTCATTGGCTCCCATTTGGGGCATGAGTTAAATAGTCACAGTATTACCCGTTCAAGGAGTAAGCGCAGTTGTTGACGGAGGGCACTGCAGTCGTGTTTATTCAGGAATAGACCACGTGACGCTGCTATCTATGAGTGCAGAGGGGGACGGGACGTGGGACGCTGACAGTGAACACTGCCTTAGATGACGTCACGTGTACCAACAAAGAAAGCTTCGCAATTCTTCCGCCTGCAGAGATATTTTGAACGACTAATAATTAATGCTTCATGTTCATTCGCTTTATTTATGTTATTATCTTGTAGAATGTAGAGTATTGATTTTTCAGGTGCCACGAAGAGCAAAGCGGAAAATAGCAATAAATCCATACAGCCATTTTTAAGGATGTGTGGAAGCGAAACGACTTTTCGGTGAATATATGTTCTGGGTCCGAAGTTAATACGACGGATAAAATTTGGTAATGAGTTAAAGATCGGGATCGAACACTTCAGTCACTTCCCACACCAATCTCAGGGTCGCAGATAAGTGTATTGTTCCCCTCACAAACATAAACTCGATGTTAGTTCCTTCAAAAGCCTAAAAACTTATTATAACCAACATTCGACAGCTTGGCAACATCCTACATCTCAGAAACCTATTTCCTAGTTAGTTTTTAGTTTTCTTTTTGGAAAAGCAATTAACGACGCGACGCTGCAAATGTGGAAAAGGAGTAGAAGAGTTTGAGAAAACAGGCGTCTATTCGCTAAATATTAATTCCATTCATGGTCATAAGATCCTGATATCTAGTCAATTTCAACCCACATCATTAAGCTTCCTGCCCTTCCGAAGTATAACCTCACCCACCTATTGCATTCCCTTGTCCTGTTGTATACCAGATTATACAGCTGTTACCGTCACCCAAAAGAGTGACACCGGTGAAACAGAAAACAAGACAGAATTTAAGAGTGATTTCACCGGAAAATATTGAAATATATGAATAAACCACAGCTTAAGAAAACTAAAAGAGCAGGAGAAGTGTTTCTGCCACCCTAAATATTCATAAAGAAGAAGTCCTAAGTACATACTTGATACAGTGCTAAAGATATAAAAAATGGTATCATGAATGATGTGTGAATATTTTTTCAAAGAAAGAGTTCACTTGTGTATTTGCATTATAGAAGAGTAAAAGTAGTACCCAGGAGCAGAACCGTTATACACCATAGATCCGGGATAAATAGGATATCTACACTAAAGTTACATTTATGTACTACAGTCGTGTGTTAGTTATTGGATGTAAATATTATTGCTTATGACATTTTCCGTAATGTACACTTTGCTTATGTAGAATATATTTTAAAATCTTCCGCTTCTTACGCCATTAAATTTATATGTTTTATTCAGTGATCCGAAATGCCCTACTCATAGTTAAGGATTCGAATAAGAAACTTCTGATAGCTGGAATTATTTTTTAAGGAAATATTGTAGAAAAGTATTAGAAAAATGCATGAAAGATTGTGGAGGATGTAGAAACATAAATGATGAAATACAGAAGCGACAGTTAATGTAGTATGGACATATAGTTTGGATCGTCAAAACAAGATGACCAAAAAAATATCGCAGAATGGTTACCACCAGGTCAAAAGCGACAGGGACGACCTAAACACAGTTGGAAGAATGATGTCCAAGAAGCCATGAGAGGAAGAGAAGAACTGTTTAGGCAAAAGGGAATGAAAATTTGGAACAGAGAAATTACATCAGTTGTAACAATCTGTAGAATAATAAAATAATTAATGTAGCACCACTCTATTTCAATTGGAGTTTCAGGCACCAGCCAATATAAATATGTAACTACTTAATAAGTATTTCATTTTCATGTTTTCATTTATTTATTTATTTTACCTGATGGAGTAAAGACCGTAAGGTCTTCTCTTTCACTTCACCAGGGTTAAATTATACATACAATAAGAGTTATGATTGATACATAATAGATATAAACTACACAATATAAATTTGACAAGGGTAAGAAAGAAAAATAGTAATAATAATAATAATAATAATAATAATAATAATAACAAAAATAATAACCTGTAATTAGATTAAGTAAATGGCTTGGTAAAGGAAGATTAAAATATAAAGAAACAATAAATGTATACATGGAACACGGTTATATATTATATTGTCTAAGGAAATATGAAGTGAGTTTCTTTTTAAACTGTTTTTGAGTCGGGCAGTCCTTGATATACGAGGGGAGGGAATTCCAGAGTCCTGTGGCTGAAACAACGAAGGATGAGGAATAGTGAGATTCTATGTAGAGGAATAGCTAGAGTTAAATTTTCTCTCGATCGTGTGTTTAAGTTATGGTGGGAGGATAGCGAATGAAAGCGAGTAGAAATATAAAGGGATGATGAGGTAGACAAAGTGTTGTTGTATAAGCAAGCAGCAGAGGCAATGGGTGTATTTCTCAACCGAACTCTAAACCACGACCGCGGTTTTCCGATTTTTATTGTTTCCATAACAACCATAAAAACTGAAAATCTACGGCTGTTATCTGAATCATGTCCATGGTTTCATAACAATTTCTGTGAATTTTCAGTCATTTTTGTAGGTGTTACGGAAACAATAAATAATCGGAAAACCGCGGTCGTAGTTTAGACTTCGGTTGAGAAATCCGCCCAATGTACTTTCGCCTATCTTCCAATCGGACACGATCCAATCGGAGCCAAGACAACATTTCAAATACTGGAGTTATGTGGTCTGATTTACGGAGGTTGAATATATATCGTGCACAAGCATTATGAACTCGTAGTCTTTGTCCGAATGTAATATTCATGTCAGTTAAGAGTAAGTCACAATAAGTGAAATGCGGCATAAGTCTTGAGGTAGGAGATCCTACGATCGCGCTGGCCACGGAGTCTTCATACTGAACGATAAGGGAAATTGTTGTCCAAGAGAGAAGCATGAAATTTGCTATTAGAGTATCTATCTATATATATTTATAATAGCGTAACCCATTGTTGAGCCATAGCCTCTCCTTTATAAGGAGTTACTAGACCAAGTTAATTTTGTAGTTACCTTATTTGCTCGTAGATGTCATGGATGGCATGTGGTTAACACACCGAACCAATGAGACTTATAGGCCTAACAGGAAACTAAGGTATTACTAGGACATCTTTGCTTAGATCCCTCCTTATTCAGGCTTAAGGATCTTTTACGAGCCTGAAAATATTCAGACTCGGGACCTACGGTTTAAAGTCCCTCCCGGAGGACTTGATCCTTGGATTTTTTCCATTCTAAAAAAAATTAATCGACCGCGGCCAGGTTTGAACCCGCTACAGTTAATGTAATGGTCTGATTTCGCTACTCAAATCAAGTAGCATCTCAGATGCCCTCGCGAGGCTGAATCCACTCCAATGCAGATTATATTCTTCAAGTACACATTGCAGCCAAGAATAGCTAGTATATATAGCTATATATTCTAACAATTACACCATTCTACCAATAGTATCTTGACCCAAGAGGTGTATCAGTAGGGTGCAATCCACTAGTGATTACCTCACGTTTCTGAGGTTCAAACCCGGAGAATCGATGTTTTTATTTTTCAGAGCATAAGTGTCCTGAGTATGGCTTTATGAAGTACAATCGTAGGTAGTGTTTGAAATGGAAAATACCTAAATTCCAATCTTCATTTATTGTAGTAAAGCTGCGATCTGTAGTATTTACAGCAAGTCTCATACTACCTCGAGGACGTTCTTAAAGTCTGTAGTGGGATTACTATGCTTTTGAAAAAATCTCAAAGCCTGAAATATGATTTCGCGAAAAACAAAATGCCGGCCCTTTCACACCCAGGTTTTAATGCGACATGAATAATCTGTTCTGTTAAAGAGCGTTGTTAGATAGTACTAATTTCTACCTAACTAGGTGCGCAATACTTAGAATTTGGCAACGTTACACTGAACCAAAAATGCATAAAGAAACGTCGTAACTCCCGAGATTCACTTTAACAGAATAGTCCAAAATGGTAAAGAACAAGACATTCTATATTGGAGACAATGTATATTAACATATTACGTTAAGATGGGGCACGCCTTAGCATTCTTGGTTAAGGCAATACTCTACAAGCCGAAAGGTTGAGGGTTCGACTCACCGTCTAACGTAAATTATTACTAGAAGCATTTTCTGCGGGTAAAGGCGACCGTCACGCAAAGCTGACAATCCGACTCACATCTCCTGCCGATTGTCTAGAAAACGTGCTAGCCTTAACTACTACCACCCAAAGAACTTCCTAATCCCTGCAAATGTGATTACTTCACAATACTTTTATCCGTAATAATTGCCTATGTCAACGAAAATTGTAGTTTATTTTTGAGTTGACAATTTTGCGTTCCATGGCACTCAAAATAGGCACCCTAGATCAATGGTTTCTTATTTCAGTTTCCAGACTCCTCTCCTGGGTATACCAATTTGAGCCAACATGCATATGATAATCTGTAGAAACTTCTTATAGGCCTACCTGTACAATTTGACCTAATATCTATGGTGCACACTGTAGGCCTACCTGATATATTTTACTGTGACCAAGAATTCATAAAGAAATGAGCTATACTTTGCGATTCTAACTAACTAACTCACTGGCACCATCGAACCCATAGGTTCATGGCCACGCGGACGTAAGCTCTCCAAATATCCCTATCCTGAGCTAGTGTTTTCCAATCATTCCGTGTATAATCTACTTCCCTCAAATCATAGTTAATGTTATTATCCCACCTCATATCTTGGTCTACCAACTGGGTGTTTTCCCTCTGATTTTCCTACAAGAAGCTTCCATGCATGTCTGTCACTCCCCATTCGTGCCACATTTCCTGCCCATCGCAGTCTACAGACTTAACTGTTATTATATCTGGCTTCCTATAAAGACCATGTAGTTCACTGATATGTAGTTTTCTCTATTCATATGATTGTTCATCTCTCTTTGGTCCAAATTTTTTCCTAAAAACTTTATTCTCAAATACTTGTAATGGTGTTTCCTCCCTTAAAGTAAGAGTTCATGTTTCGCATCCATATAATATAACTGCGAGAATAATAGTTTTATAATTTTTTTTCAGTTTAACGTTTTTTGAAAGGAGTTGGGATGTCTAGAGTCTCTATACTGCATAATAGCACATATTTCTAGAATTGAGCCTATGTTTAATTTATATGTGCATCTCATTCCTATTTGTGATCATTGTTCCTAGGTAGGCCTATTTGAATTCAACCACTTCCTCAAAATTTCCCTCATTTGTCATTAGCTGTCCATTTCCATTATATAATGTATTTCTACGTTTGACCATATATTCAGTTTTATTGATATTTACTTCCAGTCCTAATTTCTTAGTGTTACTCGATAGTGTGTGCGTTTTGGCCTTTAGTATCTCCTCGCTATCACCCAATAGTACTACATCATCAGCATAAACTAACAGCATATTAATACCGTTAAGTGTAGGCCTCCTTCATCCTCTAACGATTTGATCGCATGCTCTAGTACAAAATTAAATAGTAGAGGAGATAGTGCATATCCTTGCTTCAACCCATTGTGGATTTCAAAAGTATCTTAAAATTGTTTGCCTACACGCACCTTGCCCTTTATGCCATTTAGACACATTCGTATAAGTCTAACTAACTTTTAGGAATTCCGAACTCCAGCATATATAGATATAACTTCTCCCTCTTAATTGAATCGTATGCCTTTCTGAAGTTTACGTATAGTGATGTACAGTACCATAATTTTCCCGCAATTCACGTCATATAATTCAAATACACGAAACAGAATGCATCACTCACGGGGCATTCTATAAAGGAAAAGGTTAGTTAAGAGAATATGAATTTACTAAATTGTCATGAAAAAAAAAAATTATTTTGTTTTGCCGTATTAATAATTTCACGTATTTTCAATATGAGCCATTTTGGGTTTTAATTGAAATGTGTTTGGAATAATTGAAATTCGTCAGTAATGAATGACCCACGCAACAAAGCCGTTATTGCATTCAGATATTGTATATATTGAATATTGCACATGCCTAACAATGCAAGGAATTTGATTTGATGTATTGATTATAGCTCTGAACATGTTGGTTGCTTAATACAGTTTTCACACTTCTATTTTTGACGTACCACCTAACAGCTAACTTAATATCCGTTATAGATAGACTCGAAAATAAAGATTCAAAAATATTATCCAGTCTGTAGTTTTTGCGTTGTAATAATTTTTTTAAATTAATCTCCTTTCCTTACAGAGTGAAAAAGAACTCTATCTAAAAACCACCACAAGTTGTTCAATTATATTAGCTAAGTAGTTTTACATAAAGGACCCACTATCTCTCATGCCTTGAAACATTAAACTGTGGTCGTATGTCAGATATTTTTTACCATCATTTCTAGTGTTCATTAATATATTATTTACAACTCCAAAATTCCCAGATCATGAGTCAGATTACCAGTCTCTTCACAGTAGAATAAAAAATAAAGGCGACTCCATTCATAAACCGTAATTTAAATATTATATTATGTATTGACGTAGACTTTCACGGCCGGAGTTGCTAGGCCGTGGTCGTGAGGCTTGTAGTTCCCCGACGTTTCGCCAGAGACTGCGTCTGGCATCCACAACATTTTCGGCTGTAGGCCGTGGTCGTGAGGCTTGTAGTTCCCCGACGTTTCGCCAGAGACTGCGTCTGGCATCCTCAACATTTTCGGCTGTAGGCCGTGGTCGTGAGGCTTGTAGTTCCCCGACGTTTCGCCAGAGACTGCATCTGGCATCCTCAACGTTGAGGATACCAGACGCAGTCTCTGGCGAAACGTCGGGGAACTACAAGCCTGTTGAGGATGCCAGACGCAGTCTCTGGCGAAACGTCGGGGAACTACAAGCATCACGACCACGGCCTACTGCCGAAAACCTTCTTCAAGATCATTACATTATGTAAGTGGTAGAAAGTTCATATGATTTGATCAATAATAAAAAAAACCCTTCAGAATAAATGTCACCAATAAACAATCTGAATATAATCTAAATAAAGATCCAATAAGAGATCTAGATATCGGAGATATTATCTGGATTCAGTCGGCAAGGATAAGGCCCTAGAATGCCCTAATGAATAAAATAATGAACTACAGGTTTTATAAACTATTGGTTTGTTCGTTAGTAAGAATAGAATAAATATTATTAGGCCTATCCATTTCATTATTGTATTGTATAATACATGCATCTGTCAAAATGAAATTTTAATATTTGACATATCAACTTCAAGAAACATCATTATGGCCTGTCCAGATTTCAAAATAAAGTTACAGTATGTCGTTAAGACACAGGATAAATCCAGCATTTGAGCTACCATGTACAACAGGTGTAGCTATGGAAAACATTTTCTTAAGAATCGTGTTATGAAACATATGAAGCGTACAGATGAAAAAAATCAGGTAAGTCAGTTTTTTATTGAAATATAGAAAATGTACCTTAAGTTGAATAACATATATACTTCCTTAAATAAATGTAAATAAACCTATGATTAAATTGTATATTTTACAGTTTCGCAATTCTAAATTATAGTGCTATCCATGGAGAATCTAATGACAACTCAAACTCCATTTCAACAACGTTTCCCTGAACCCTTCATATGTATATTATAAGTGTTATATTACAATTTCTTACGATTATTTTATAATCCAACGACTAACAAACAATTTATTAGGCTGATCAATATTGTCTCACGTTCACTTCTGTCAGTGTTAACCATTATTCCGGTTATAATGGTGATGTTGACTTATTTATTTGGTTCATCAGCAGCCACTTCAATTGAATTAATTGATCTTGTCGCATGTATACACTGATGAAGGATTATTGTTGGGGTAAAGAGGTAAAGAGGTGTAGATGGGATTTAGTGGCACTAGGAATACGGAAGGAGTTCTCCATGTGTGAGAACTTGGGTTGCTCAGGTTGGAATACCGGTAGGCATGAGTTATTATCTAGGGATTCCACGAGGGCTTCGTCGGGCAGAATTAATGCGTAAAGAAGGTCTGGTGAAAGTAGTTTATTCTTGTCTTTTATAAACTGCAAGTAATTGTATATAAGAAGTGATTTTATTTAACTTTCAGAACGAAGTGTTTTTGAGAAGTGACTTTGTTTAATTGTATACGAGAAGTAACGAGGAGAAGCCTCTGTCGCCAATTAGGTAAACTAGTTACTCCCACTACCTCGATCTCGTGGACCTGAGATCAGTGCTTAGGCACATATAACGAAACATATAATTGGTTAATGCACCCTCCTATTTTAATCATGCGGGTGTTACAAATTTATCATTGGCGATTTACGCCATCAGAGGTTGGACCTTTTACCCGTGCTGGCTTCACGTACAGTCCGGTCACAAACATTAGCTAGGCTTGGGTTTTTTCTAGGCTTCAGACGCTAGAAAATTGCCATATTCCCACACTTTTTGCTAGCGTTGTTTGTCTCAGGGTAAAACCCCCGCTTGTACATTTAGCTAATGGGTTATGGTTATCACGATAAATCAGTTAACTGCAGGCTTAGAAGATATTTCTACTCAATCTGTCGAGCAAAGGATTTTGTCATTACTAAGTTATTATCATGTGTCAGCCACTTCCGTCTTAACAAAAGAAAGGGTGACATTACCTGAGTTGTCAGTACCCTACTTAATAACTAGTAATTTCATTACATTGATGCTGACTTCTTTGGAACATTTTATATGACCCTTTCTCCTACATAATCAGGTTCCACTCGCTTCCCTGATCAATTTGAATATAAATGACCTAAGTCCAGTAACTGCTTCATTCAATGATATTATAATTGTATCTGATTATTATTGCCGATAAGGATTTATTTATAGATTTACACAGGAGGCTGAGTGAATGACTTGCCACAACACATAAAAGAGAAGTGGCTTGACGAGTATATCATTATCGAAGAGGTCAATACACTACTTTTTGATGATGTGTCATCTGATGGGAAGAGAAAGGACTGTAAATCGACTTTGGAGATGTAACAAATATTCCCACTTATGACGAACCACTGACACCCGACCCAAGGTACCAGCGAGTCTTCATAAGTACCATCTGCAATTAGATAACAATCTATATTTCCAGGAAGATACTTGGCAAATCCCATAAGAGTTCGGTGACTTATAACATATGTCCATTCAAAAAAAAAATCGTTGGAATGTTTACCAATTGCTTAAAAGAAGAAAACCCATTCCGACACAAGCTCCAAGTATTGAAGAAAATATATTTATTTACGCAGTTAAACACAATTTTAGTGTGACGAATATTTATAGAAGGTAATATTAAATATATTTTGGTTTGAAATTTAAAAGGCTATAAACGTATCTTACGAATAAATCCGGAAAGAACTTGAACAATTTTTTTTAACGTTGCAACAGTTGGTAATTATGAGTTATCATAGAGTAACTATTTCGTACCATTGAAAGAAGAAGGAATAACATAAGATGCGAATGGTTAAATATGTGACCAATGTAAAACGTTGAAAAATGTACAGGGAAGTTAATAATCTTAATGAAAACGGGAATAATTTTTGTTTTAAAATTTAACTCTACTGTAAACTAATCTAGTGTACATCAACTACCCCACATCTACAACTAACTAAATAAATATCACACTCCTGTAAATAATCGGGCCAGAACTATTAGAATGATCATGACAAACTCGAAAATAAAATCTTGCAAATCAACAGGTTTGTAAGATCATCTTGTGTTATTCCGTAAGCAAGGTGGACAAAATATAGTCCAATACTTTTTTCCCAAACCAAAATTATTTATATTACATTCTATAAATATTATATTAAAATTGTGATTTTGAGCGTAAGTAAATATACATTAATAATTCTTGTGGACTGCCTGACAATATAATAAGAAGAATGCAACTAGTGATAACAGCTGTGCCGTTCTCTTGACATGATTTACGAAAAACAATGAACTTGAAGCCCAGAATATATCGGATATGGTAACACCGATAACTGTGAGTTGGAGTTATTTCTGAAGCGAGAAAAAATTAAATGCTAAAGATATCTTATATGTTATCTAGGAATGCAGGAGGATATTATGACAAAAAACAGAAAACAGTCAAATGCAGTAGATATTTTTAAATCTTCCCTGAATCAAAAGAGAAGTTACCGAGCAAGTTGGTTCAGATAGTGGCTTTTGAGATTTGTGTCCGGAGGATCTAGGGCTTGATAAAACTGGATGTTGTTAGTTGATAAGGTATATGCGGTATTGGAACTTCAAAATCCATTTCATGTTATTAATTGCAAATCACTGAAATTAAATCACCTAACTTCTTCAAAAGATACATGTCAATACAATAAAATAAAATACTGTAAATCAGATATCTTAGTTATCAAAACGATTAAAATAAGGATGGTATAAATATTGAACGCCGTTTGTAGATGTAACAATTCCTTGTTAAGGATTAGAGTAGTAATATTTTTAATTTTCCAATGTGAGAGAAATTTTCCTGAATATTCTGTTGGTGGTGGTAACCAGCTTTCACTAATTGGCTTGGTTTGGTTCTCCAAACGATTAAAAACTGTGGTGGCTTTCTCCGGCGGTAGGTGGGGCGCCACAAACTGCTTTAAAGTCGAACTATGAGCACTACAATATGGAACAAAAGAAAGTTTCATACACTCTTAACGACCTTTCATCTTGTGCAATGACTCACGAACAAACTCGATTTGTAATTGTATTTTTTTTTTTTCAGATTTATAACTTACTTCGATACATAATCCTACAAAATGTCTTATTAAATTATCTCATACATATGATAATACAAATCATCTACTACAAATTACAATTTTAAACTCCTGTAGACAATATGTGTGATAGAAGAAGTTAATTGGTGAACAAATGAACGAAAGAATAAGTGAATCAGTAATTAAGTGAATAAGAGGATGATCAATAACCGAGCGATTCAGTCAACGAATGAGTAACGCAACACGTAAGTAAATTATTGAAAATTAGGACGAGTGACATTTTTGAACAAATAAGCGAAAGAGTCTATTAAGGAGCAAGTTAATAAAGAAGTCACCGAATGAGTGAGAAATTCTTCGAGTCAGTGAACGTGTGAGAAACTGAGCGATTGTTAAACGTACAACCAAATTAATAAATATGATTTATTGAATGAATTAGTGAATTAACCAATGAGTTCATGGACGAAAGAGCAAATTAAAAAGTAAATAAGTAGCTGATAAACGGGCGAACAACTAAACGAATGAGCAAGTAATAAAAGTAGTGGACGAGCGATCAAGCTAAAATGTAAGCTAACCAATAATTAGGGAGTTAATGGACGAACGAATAAGTAATTTAGTGAATAAGGTAGAGAACGAATGAACAATTGATTATGAATGAGTGACCCAATGAACGAATGAGCAATTCAATGAGTCACTGAACGAGAGAGCATGTGAGCGAGTCAATGAACGAGCATTTTGTGAATCACTGAGCATTTGAGCAGTGGATTAAAGGAAACGTGAACAATATTGAACGAATGAGTCAATACGAAACCAATACATTTGAAAAACTCTAATTCAAGAGAGATTGAAAGTTTATTGAAAATTTGTAATTGTGTACAATAACAAAATTAATGTTCTTATTCAAATGCTCGTTTTAAAATGTATTAATGTCTTTAATAAGGGCATTGAATAGCAGATACGAGTATAAATCGCAATTGTGATACATGGTACAGTTCCTATTAAAAATTGCAATGGAAATAGAGAATGGAATGCATTCCACATTTCAACAGCATCAGACATTTTTACCTCACAGAAAATAACAGTTAAAAACCGCTACAGAGCGTTGTATATGAGTTTTAAAAAGAAGTATATTACTGCAATTTTTCAAAGCTACTAGATACTGTATTTTAGCTGCGTGAATATGCTACTCATCATATAGTTTACATTTGATCCTCCAAAAAAACATGAATGCTCTCTTTCATTTATTTTTCAAACAATATAAAACAGTACTTGCATTTTCATAACTCTTCAGTAATAAGTAATTACATACCGGACATTTTTAATGAAGGCTGAATTTACTAGAGAAATGATAAAAAAATCCAGTTAATTTTACTATCATAAAATACACTAAAAACATAATCCCTCGTTACATCAGAGAGAGTCGGACAGTATCATAATCCAAAAATTAATATATATATATATATATATATATATATATTTGAATAAGCTTACCAAATAGATTGTGCCAAAAGTGGCATTAGTGTACCTCACAATATAGAAGGAATACGTAAAATATTAGACAATATAGAGACAAAAGTCAAACTTTTAAATCATGTAATCGGTATGGTACAGAAAAATATAACTAAAATTTAGGTGAAAGGATACTTCCGAATGAAGGGGAACACCAAGAACCTGGGTTAGAAGACTGACAACTTATTAAGATGAAGAAATATCCCTTCAGTGTGGCTGTTACATTTGTACTAAGACATCTTAGCCAGGTTCCTTTTTTTTTTTTTTTTTTTTTTTAATGACACTGTTATTTAAGTTTTGTACCTCTGGACACCAAAAAGTAAATCTTTAAAGGAGATGTTGTCCAATAATAAGGAGATGCTGACCTTGTAATAAGAGTAGAAGCTCTAATATTTGTATTTGTTGCATTAAAGGGTTAGGCCTAAGTCGAAAATTTTACTTTTCTGAAAAATCTCTACCCTCTAGTAGCTCTTCATTTTCCAATCATGCTCAGCAGTCCGTACACAGCAAACAGAGATATAGCATCCTTCCGCAAGATGCTGTTGGAAGGTATAACCAAATTTCTATTCGAAAATTCTTATCTATTCTTCTATTAACCATCCGGGGACCAATTAAGATTAAAATTTAGATATATTCCAATTCAAATTCTACCCCCTTAAAAACAAAAAATTATGGATAAAATTCAAAGCAATGGATTCACCATTGGTTGTTTAAGGAAGTATTCAAAATGTACTCGTATTAAAGAATCGATGATGAGAGCGGAATTATTGGGTGTAAAATACCACATTAGGGTCAATTTTCTTAAAATTTGAATAAATAGTATTAGAAGTCAATGTGCTGAGTATTGTCATTCTCTGCTATCCCGAGAACTTCCTCGTGAGATGTTTTAATCGAAGAGTTTCAGCTAAGAAACTTCTTACTTTATTATACCTAGTGGTAAGCAGGATTTCTGAAGAGGAAAGATTTCAAGACATAGGCAAGCGTTTCAGACTCGTTCAGGCAGAGCCCACAACGGTTATAGCCCTGAGATCTACCTGGAACGGTTCGAACCGCGCACACATTTGACTGAATTTTGATGGCATTTCTCCATTCACAAGAAGTTATATTTGTCCTTCTTTTCTGATACAATTAAAAATAAATGCTCCACTTACAAAAATCATATAATTTATATATATAGTCACCTTTTCTTATTTTATTTTAAGGATTTTTAGCGCAGATATCTACTTACAATGATTTTAAGAAAGTAAAAAAAAAGGATAAATTACTATTCCAGGCTGTGATTATCTTCCTGAGGAAGGAATACATATAGGCTATATGGTTTGTGGTCAGAATAAAGTACGATAAATAACAAAAAAATATAATCAGAAGTGGAGAAAAAAACAAACCTTTAAAGACACATGTTAACAATATATAACGTGACCTCAATGATTAATTATGGGCAGAGCAGGATTGCTAATTTTCAAGTACATGGTTGACTCAGTTCAGAAGGGAACATACAACAACACAATGTAGCTCTACCATGAAATACTCCAAATTTGGATTTCGTTCACAGCAATTTAACTAAAACAGCTAAACAAATCACTCTAATTTTGAAATGTTCCACTTATTGGAATTGCTTAACTCTCTTTAGGTTGGCATTAAAAGATGCAATCGAAGAAAATTAAAATGGTAAAATAAGGTGAAATCTCTGGCCCATTCTCACATGCATATGTCTGATGCCAGCACTGCAACAATTTATTTTTGCATTGTATTTTCTACATAAATGGATATTTTCTCAATATATGCTAGTTCATATACTCTACATTGAATCTGTTGGGCTTTACAGTATATGTCATGTTTTTGTAAATTTACTCTATTACAAGTTTTTTAGGTTCATGTTATATGTAACTTTTAATTATGTAAACTGCATATTACTCGTAGTAAGCGACTTATGTAATTAGTATATTATATAATTATTCTGTAACAAATTCTATAAATTACTTAAAATTGTTTAATAATATACGATTACTTATTATTCATAAATCTATTTCATGTAATTTGCTGATTTGTTAATTTTAAGAATATATAGGGCCCAAATAAATAAATACACAAATATGTGTATAACACTTATTAATGGACTTAATTAAGCTAATTCATGAACATTCTAATTATATTGTGAGACATTTCAATCACCAATGTGGCAAATTACGTTAATTACCTTAATGAAGTATTTTAAGTGAATAACTAACTTACTGGAAATATCGAACCCTAGGTTCATGGCCGCACGGACATAAGCTCCCCATGCATCCCTATCCTGAGCTAATGTTTTCCAATCACTCCCTGTATGATCTACTTCCCTCAAATCATAGTTAATGTTATTTTCTCACCTCATTCTTGGTCTACCAACTAGGCGTTTTCCCTCTGGTTTTCCTATCTTCGAGACTTAACTGATTTTATTATATCTGGCTTCCTAAAAAGACCATATAGTTCACTGCTATGTAGTCTTCCCTACTTCTCTGTTCATCTCTCTTTCGTCCAAATATTTTCCTAAGAACTTTATTCTCAAATATTTATTCTTCTTTCATCCCTTAACGTAAGAGTTCATATTTGGCATCCATATAAAATAACTGGTAGAATAACAGTTTTATATTTTCAGTTTAACGCTGTTTAAAAGGCGTTGGGACGACAAAAGTGCCTGTAATGCAAAATAGTATGCATTTCCAGAATTGAACCTATATTTTAAGTAAATCTACCAAAAATAAGGCATATATTATTTATTTCTTATATGGTGTACCTATCCACCGCTGTGCTCTCGAGGTAGCGTGCTGCCTTGTCACGCAGCGGGCCCGGGTTCGATCCCCGGTCGGGACAGGCTCCTGGGTGAGTTTTTTTTCGGAGTTTTTCCTCGCCTGTAAGACAAATTTCAGGAAGTTTAGGGCCCAACGGTCCCCGAAAGTCATCCGGCCATCATCATCATCCTTATCATTATCATCATCATTCTTCACCGGTGTGGAAAGCAACGGGAAGCTACCACACCTTAATTCCCTAGTAAAGCTGCAAAGTATAGCATGAAAATGCTATGATTGCAGTGAAAGACCTGCGCTCGGGCAGAATTATCATGGATGGTGTACTTTTACAATATACAGGGCGCAGCATAAGTTAGTTAACAAAACTGCAAATATATTATTTTCTGTAGCTTACAATACATATGTTCGCATATAGAAATTCGTTATACAGAGCTATTCAAAATAAGACGAAGAGATTTCTAACATTTAGTTATTCCAAATTACAAAAAATAGAAACACAATTCCAACATTCCTGAAAAAAAAATAGTTCAAATTTCACTATTTTAAATATTCAATATGAGCACCATATGTTACGCGACAAATATCAAAACGGTAGCTCATTTCTTGCCACACACGATTCAGCTGGTCTCTAGTTACCGAATTCACAGCTTCAACAATTCGATGTTGCAGAATTTCAAAAGTGTCAGGCATCCCCCCTATAAAAACACAGTCTTGTACGTAAAATCCACTAATAAAATTACACGGGGTTAGGTCTGGTGACCTGGGAGGCCATCGGCGAATCTTCGGCTCTTCCTCTTCCAATCCAACGTCCTGGTATGGTGTTATTCAAGTAGCGTCGGACGTGATTAGAGAAATGCGGCCGTGATCGAAACCTCAAACTTTTCTCTTTCCAGGAACGTTGGAATTGTTTCTATTTTTTGTAGTTTGGAAGAAATAAATGTTTGAAGTCTGTTCCTTCTTTCTGAATAGCCCTATATAATGTAACTGCTTTCAAAAAAACGCTAAACTGTAAATATATTCACCCAGTATATAATATGGATGCGAAACATGGACTCTTACTTTAAGAGAGGAAAGAAGATTACGAATATTTGAAAATAAAGTTCTTAGGAAACATTTTGGGCCAAAAAGAGATGAACAGACAGGTGGATGGAGAAAACTACGTAATAGTGAGCTACATTATATGTATAGTAAGCCAGATATAATAAGAACAGTTAAGTCTGTAGTCTGCGATGGGCAGGACATATGGCACGTATGGGGGATGAAATAGGTGCATGGAAGCTTCTTGTAGGAAAACGAGAGGGAAAACGCCAAGTTGGTAGATGAAGAATGAGGTGGGAGAATATTAGTATATTATCCATGATTTGAGGGAAGTAGATACATGGATGATGGGAAGGCATTAGCTCAGGATGGGGATGTATGGAGAGCTTATGTCCGCGCGGCCATGAACCTACGGGCTCGAAAGATACAGTGAGTGAGTTAGTTAGTTTGTTAGTTTAGCTTACAATATCTATACAGAAAACAACTACCGAAATTGTTCCCTAGTTAGCAAATTATTTCAAGCAGTAGTGTTTGAGATTATATTCTGAAAGTCCCGTATTCAAATCCCAGTTCCATCCAATCTGTTTTTTTTCCCTTGCAACCATATATATATATATATATATATATATATATATATATATAATTAGGCATATTTAATACTAATATAATATAAAAGTTATAGAATCAAAACACTATAATATTATTAACTTTAATAGAACCTTAAAAATAATATTTATCAACTTGTCGGAATGAGTTACTCGGACGCAAAATATTTGACTGGCACTGAATTTGTATTTTGTGAATTTTTATTATACATGCACACCCATACCGTTATTTGTATACACACTTTAAAATACAAGTTTTGAATATCCACAAATTCTTTGCATTTGAATAATACCTCTTATTAGAATAATTACATTTCTTTTCAATTAAGATTTTGAGTTAGCAAAGCAAAACATTAACTGAATTCCATTTCAGGTCGGTGATTTGAAATTACTGCTCTTGTTAACAACAGAAACTCACAAATTAGTCTAAAGATCTTTAAAGACAATTAAGTCACAAAATGAACTCCTATGTGAACTCGTTGAAAACGAAAGAGTTGGCAACATAATTATAAAGAGCTATTAAATGCTACATTAACTCGATCAGAAGAACAAAAGACGTACGTTAATTTTATGCGAATTAATCGATCATTATTCCACAGCAATAGCAAGAGGCATTGCATCTGCTAAATTATAGAATAAATAAATAATAGTTTTAAAAAACTAAAACAATACGCTTTATTAGAAAACCGAACTAAAAAATGAAAAATAATTTTAATTTCCAACACGCTTGGGATAAAATTAAAGTGGTCACCAAAAAAATCATCTCCAACACATACAGAATAAAAGTAGAGTTATCAACAAAAAGAAAATCATTTTACCATCAAAAGCGTGGGGTGCTCTATATCAATTAATAGATTTGATAATAAACAGATATTGATAAAAGTAAAGTCTCTAAGAAGAAAAAGTAAAAATCATAAAAAGGACCCCACGCTTTTGATGGTAAAATGTTCTTTTTGTTGATAACTCTAGTTTTATTCTATATGTGTTGGAGATGAGTTTTTTTGTTGACCACTTTAATTTTATCCCAAGCGTGTTGGAAATTAAAATTATTTGTCATTTTTTAGTTCAGTTTTCTAATAAAGCGTGTTGGTTTAGTTTTTTAAAACTATTAATTATTTCTTATTTTTTAGTTTTAATATTTTACAGAATAAGATAAAAATGTAAATATATTTAATGTCGATACTATTGTAGTATGAGCTAAAAGTAATACTCTTCTATAAAAGTCCTCCCAGCCGGGTTTGAACTAGCGACCTATGGATAACTGAAATTATATACCACTAAGAGTTCACCACTCTACCAACTGAGCTCTTATAACGAATGTCTAAAAAGTCGACAAGTCCGCAACCTATTATACCAGTTTTCATTTTTTTTTCTGATGATTCTGGCCAGGATTTTAGAAACAAAATATGAAATTATTGTATTGTCACGGGTCCTTTACAAGTATACAAAGTTTCAAGTCGATCCAATGTTTCTAAGTGGGTGAAAATCGTGTTCAAAGATTCCGTTACATAGATACAAAGACACTTTTTTTATTTTCTGATGATTCTGGCCAGGATTTTAGAAAATAAATATGGAATTATTATATTGTCACGGGTCCTTTACAAGTATACAAATTTTCAAGTCGATCCAATGATTTTAAGTGGGTGAAAATCGCGTTGAAAGATTCCGTCACATAGATACGAGATAGATACACGTTAAGCTAATATAAAGCGTGTAAAAATATTTAACATTCCATCGAAGGGATGGAATTGAGAATAAATCTAGCGATTAATGTTGTTTAAATTGTACATTGTAACGTCCACAAAATAAATAAATAAATAAATGACTACAGATTTTTCTTCTTCTTCTTCTTCTTCTTCCTTTCCGGGGTTAGGTCAATGCGACCAATGGCCGTCTCAAAAATATGTTTCCATGCGATTTGTAGGTATTGATCATTTTTGGGTAACCTTGTATTGTCCATTCAGTCTAAATATTCTTCCATCAGTATTTGTGCTCTTCCAGTTTATCGAGTGTTAAAAATATATCCAGTTCATTTCTTATTGATTCATTATGTAATCTATCCATACGTGTAGATCCTTTTACGGATATAAAAAATTAACTACAGATTGTAAAAAAAATGATGTCAATATTTTAAATAATGTTCCACTGTTTTTATGAATATACACTGGTGTCCAAAAGTTTAGGATAATTTGTAAAACGGAAAATCAAAATGCTTAAAGAGGAGCAAGGAGTAAAAATTATTTATCAAAACGTTTCTCAGTACATTTAGTTTAGTTTACATACTAAATTATAATCTCTCTTCAACAATGAAAAAATTAATAGCAATTATAAATGAAAAATGCATTGTTGCAGTTAAGCCCTGTTCCATAAATCTTCATTTTTAAAGAGAGTTATGATATAATCAGATGTAGTGTAAGAACAGATTGCAGTAAAATGGCACAAAGACAACATCTGGACCCTCTGCTTCGGGGTAGAATTATTGGGCGGCTAGAAACAGGACAGACACAAACCGAGGTCTCCATAGCACTTAATGTGCCACAAAATGTTATATCTAGGTTATGGCGACGGTTCCAAGAGACCGGAGACGTTAGGCGAAGACCAGTGGGAGGTCGTCCAAGAGTTACAAATCCTCAGCAGGATCGATATCTTGCGTTAACTGCAAGAAGAAACCGAACAATGTCTGCCAGACAACTGAGTTCAGAACTCAGGTATCAGAGTATCCAGACAAACTGTCTATAGAAGACTCAGAGCTGCTGGTCTGTATGCTAGACGGCCTGTAGTGTGCGTCCCACTCACCCTTGATAACAAGAGAGCACGTTTACGGTGGAGTCAGGAACATCGCGACTGGACTCTAAATCAGTGGAGCAGCGTGCTATTTACAGACGAGTCCAGATTCAGCTTGAACTGTGATTCGCATCGCGTGACTATCTGGAGGGAGCAAGGAACTCGTTACAACCCCATGAACATCATGGAAAGGCATCCATTTGGTGGTGGTGGTCTCCTGGTATGGGGAGGTATAATGATGAATGCACGCACAGAGCTTCACATCTTCGCAGGTGGCACTGTTAATGCTCAGCGGTATAGAGAAGAGATCCTGGAACCTCATGTAAGACTTTTCAGGGGAGCTGTGGGTCCAGAATTCATATTCATGGATGACAATGCCCGACCTCACAGGTCACAACTGGTGGATGAGTTTCTTCAGGAGGAAGATATCCAGCGTATGGAGTGGCCAGCGAGGTCTCCGGATATGAATCCTATAGAGCATGCATGGGATGCCTTAGGGAGACAAATTGCATCTCGTCAGCCTCCTCCGAGGACACTTCAAGACCACATTGCTCTTCATGAGGAGTGGAATTTGCTGAGCATCGAACTCCTGAACAACCTCATCACTAGCATGCCACGTCGATGTGAGTCTTGTGTAGCTGTCAGGGGTAATCACACCCCATACTAATCATTTGAACCATTGTTGTTCAACTTTTATGTTCGAATTCTGAAATGCAGTTTTCGTTTGTTGTGAAAATAACAAGTGAATGACGTATTCATGCCATTGTTTCTTTCGTGCCATGTTTCTAATTATCTGTGACATACCCTTACCAAATTTTGTATTATTCTGACAAATGATTTATAATAAGTCGGCAAATGAACTAATTATCCTTAACTTTTGGACACAAGTGTATTTATGAACAGCAGGAAAAAACACAAAGGACCAAAGTAAAAAATGTGTGTTTTTTTTTTCATGTTAGTCTGTAAATTGATCTATACCTTATGGTTAAAAATATAAATTAAATCTGAACATATAATATTTGTATTGTCATTTCATTTCAAATCTATTGATAATGATTTAAAAAAACGTTCCCTGAAAATTTGACTATTTTGATATAATTGCTTTTCATGACATTTTCTCCATTGCTTTTAAAGAAAATAATATAGTCATAAAGTTATCTAGGCCAACCTGAAAAGTTAGGAGTGATATCGGAGTGTTTATTTTAATGTTCTACCAGGAGGTATAACATAATGACGAGCTGCTGTTCCGGGAGATCAAGGCTAAAATCTAAGATTTGTAGCACACAAGATGATCATAACTATTATAATATAGGCTACGCTTTATAGGGCTGTAAAATTTAATTATACGTAAGGACATGCATTATATTTTATAGTCCATAAGTTTTTTCTCTCTCTCTCTCTCTCTCTCTCTCTCTCTCTCTCTCTGTAAGGTAAAGCCTATGTAGAAATTCCAACTCATATTTAGACCCTAGTTGTTTTATGCAACTATGTTCTTTTCTTGCGCGTCATCCCTTTTGAATTTCAAGTTGTCAAACATACTTGCTAGGAAATGTATTTATCTGCTGCGATTAATCAGCGTTGCCAGGAGGAGGAATTCATCCTGCTTAGAAATTTTTCCCTATAGGGATTGAGGGATTTTTTTTTTGTAGAATGTAGATTTTTTCTTATTTCAAACAGTTATTTTATTGACATTTAATTAATAGAAATATCATTATTTTCTTTGTCTACCTTTCATCAATAATGTTCTTAAATAGATGTTTCTGCATTTTTAGATTTCTGGTAAAATACTTTTTTATCCATTGTCTGAAACTCTAAGTCATTTGGTTTAACTTAAGTGCATTGACCAAGAAGTCCAATTAACGTCTTTAATATTAATTTAATGTTTCGCTGTCTCTTATGATAGAGAATTATATACATATAAGTAAAGACAAATTGATGTTTGCAAGGTAAGGCTGAGTTGAGAAGATGGTATCTCACTGAAGAATAAAATTTAGAGGTCTCTCTTTGGAATCCCGGCTCAGCAGAGACGTTTAATTTTTGCTTTCTCATGTCAATTGACCATTATATATAAATACATACGGTTCAAAAAACTAAAACAGTGTGCATTAATGAAGTAAATGTATGCAATTATCCTATTTTTATTTTTTTTTTTCTAATATGTCAATATTCCACACTACTATTGTGTCCCCCATCTTCCATATGATGTCATACAATTTGTAAGGAGTACTCAAAAGGTTCATCGGCACCGTCAGCGTCATATTTGAACTCGCCATATTTAGAATTGAGAAAATTGGCAATTTCATTCTCTCGCCCCCCAAATACAATTTAACAGGCCAAAAAATTATAAATACCAATCCTTTCAAATAGTGGAAAACAAAAGGATTTAAATTAACATTTTATAATTTATAGGATTAGAATCATGTGATTTTTTCTGCTCGACTAGAAGTGGTTTCCTTGATTATCTCAATAGTCCAATAATAATAAATCGTAAGTATAATGCAATATAATAGTAATGTAACATATGTTGCTCTTTGGAACTAAATTTACATCACTGAACTATACATACCATTGAGCAATTTTGCTACGGTTTAAAGGAAAAGAGACGAGCTAAATTTATTCGAAAATAGGATCCTAACGCGAATATTTGTTCCCATAAGGGATGGCAATGGAGGAAACGCCACACCGAAGAACGTCATAATGCATTCCGTTATCCTTACGTTGTCAGGGTTATTAAGTCTAGGAGATTGAAATGGACAGATCATGGAGCTCGGAATGTATGCATTATACATTCTTTCATTTTTTTAAATCTTAGGGAAACACCATTAGGAAGGCCTATGCGCGTAGATGAAAGGATAATATCCGGATGGATTTTTAGGGTGTTGAAATCTGAGATCTGATTTCGATTCACTGGATTGAAAGTAGTAACGAGTGGAGGGCCTTAATGAATGCGGCATGAATGATTCCATAACCCTTAGAGTGATTTACAGATATACATTTCAACACGTTATATACACATAATTTTAACGAGTATTTGCGAATCAGGAATTGGGATAAATGCTGTGGGGGTGTACGTAATTTTGAAACAGTGAGTGGGTGGGTGGACAAGTAACTTAATACAAGTCGTCATTAATTGCGAGCAGCAGGCTCTAGTCCCATTCAACTGGGCCAATTGATTCCATGAGCACAGCACACACGGTCCATTGTCTGTTAGTCCACGGTATACTTTTTTATTCCTATCAATGAATCTGCCTACACAATATTGCACAATAACAGTTGTTTTGCACTTTTTAAGTTCTCTCCTAAACAAAAATCGAAACCGTGATTTTAATGTAAAGTCAAGGTATAAAGTACTTTAATAAAAAGTTGGACTAGAGCTAAACAAACTTAATACGTTTATTCCTATATATGACCTAATGTTTACACATCGTTCTGTGCCTAATTTATTTTTGTACATCGTCCCCTTATCTATCCATTCTATACCGTCTAGTTCTCTTTCAATCATGCACAACTCATCTCTTGGATCCTCAATTGTAATGTCTTCGTTTCTTTATTCTTCCAGGCAGTTCAGCATTCTCACATGCGTCTGGGTAACATTTCTTCTTCCATGCTTTTGCTATTCCATACCAATTCAATTACTTATCATCATCATCAGCATCAAGGATTAGACCTTCCGATCTCATGCTAGAATTTTCTGTCCATCTTTTATTGGTCTTCCTATATGTCTTCGTCCTAGTGGTTTGTAATGGAGAAACCGTTTCGGAATTCGATTGTTATCCATTCTATTGATGTGGTCCATTCATCCATCTCTCTATTGTGCAATTCTATATAATAGTTTGAATACATTTAGTTCTCTTCGTATATTTTCATTTCGTTTTCGATCTGTTATTGTATAGCCAGCCATACTTCTCAGAAACCTCATTTATGTTGCTTCTATTCTTCGTTCTTGGTTTTTCGTTAAGACCCAGTTCAATTACTTATACATAATCCAAAATCGAATTCTTGACTTTCATTTTTATTACTATGTTTCCATTTTTTAAATTTTGAACACTTTAGCTACTTAAAAAGAAGAAAGACCAGAAAGAAGAAAAGAGTGAGACCAAAATTAACATGGAAGGAAAATATGAGGATAGTAATGCAAGCAAGAGAGCTAAACATTGAAGATGTCCAAGATCGTAGGCTTTGGAAGTTTGGCACGGGAAGACGGCAGCAGCTGTAAAAACCCGAATATAAATATATAATACTGCAATTCTCGCACACACTAAATAGGCATGCAGTATGTGTTCTATTGTTGAAAGTTTGTGGCAATAAATTTCCACCGCCATCTTATGATTTTAAGATAGTTTCAATTCATTTGTCTTTTCCCATAATTATCAAATCCTAAATCCGATGAAATTTCTTAAAATAAAAAATAATAGTAAAAAACTAGCTAATGGTTTAAATAAATAATCATGCATTTCAACGCTGATACTGGCGTCCTAAAAACAGAGATCCTGTGAAGGGAGTCACTAATTATCTGTCTAGAGCAGAGATCAACAATTAGATTTCATGGAGGTCCATTTTCAAAGGAGTAAATTCAGTCGAGGTCCGGAACCACAATTGATTAAACATACGAAGCTTTTATCGAGTAATTAATATTATAAGGAAATTATTTAAATTATTTTATGGGTATGAATTACACAAATTAAACAGAACACATGGTAAATAATAAAAGGATACAGTAGTACACAGTTATTAATTCTAATAATTATTAATAATTTTATGAAAAACTTAACATATGGTCAGAATAATATTTAAATATTTCACCTCACAATTTTTTTTTTTCACAATACCAGGTTTTGAGCGGAATCCCGTTCATCTTCAGTCAAATCTCAGACCATAAGCAGTACTGCCAAGCGAGCCAACAATAATACTATCATAACATGAAATTTAGTAATCTGGTTTTATTCGATGTTTAACCGGTTTTAAAAATTTGTATTAATTCGATATTTAAGCGGTCCGAAAATAAAAATTCCAGGGTCCGGATTCCGATCCGGATCCAGACCGCAGTCCGCCAATTGGTAACCCCTGGTCTAGAGGATATTTCAAAGCGTATCCATTGCTCCTATAGGTCTGTCACCGAGGTTTTGGCTCGTAAGTCTCAGGAGGACATGAGAGAGAGGATAAGAAATTAATAATAATAATAATAATAATAATAATAATAATAATAATAATAATAATAATAATTTATATACAGATTTTTAATGTTTACACATCTTTCTGTGCCAAAATTTTTATTTTCTTTCTCCACTCATCTCTGTCCATCCACTCCATGTCCTCTTGTTCTCATTCAAGTTCTTATTTCTTGCATCCGCGAATTTCGAGGTCTTCCTTTCGTCCTTCTTCCAGGTGGCACCATTCTAATGTTTTTCTGGGTAATATTTCTTCTTGCATTCATCGTACATGCCATACCAATTTAATTGCTTATATCTTATATAGGCTACTATCGAATATCAAATATTCATTTTTGCTCGTATGACAGCATTTCTCATTTTTTTATAATTTTAAACATCTTGCTGCTCTGCTAAAGAAATCCATTTCCATAGACATAAGTTTTTGTTCTAAGTTTTTGTTGAATTTCCAAACTTGAGCTCCATATTTGACGGTACTTCTCACTATTGAATTATATACTTACAACTTATTTTTTCAGGTTGTATGTCTGTTCCATAAAACTCCATTTATCATTGGTGTTATTGCTCTATCTTTATTTATTCTGTTCTTTATATCACTTTCTTGTTTATCCTCTTTATCTATTTTTACTCCCAGATACTCAAATTCATCACATCTTCTAATACATCCCTTTTAATCTTCTAATATAAAATCCTCGGTTTCTACTCCACATTCCATATAAAATGTGTTTTCTAAATTTATTTTTAAACCCCAGTTATCGTATTCGTCCAATAATTATCTGAACATACACTCCATGTCTTCATATTCTTCAGCAATTAATAAGTATAGATTGTATCTGTTGATCCATCTCCAATTGGTACTCCCATTCCTGCACATTGTTTGCTCCAGTTTGACAGTGCTTTATGTATAAATATCTTAAATAATGTGGGTGAAATGCCACAACCTTGACGAAGGATTTTTGTTACCTTAATTTCTTTTGATACACATTTTCCAATTTTAATTTTAGATAGTGCATTTCTATACAAATTTTTATTGCATTAATAACTGTATTGTTTATGGCCATCTCTTCTAATGCTTCCCACAACTTTTGTAAAGGTACAATGTCATATGTTTTTTCTAAATCCACAAATGTGAAATGAACTTGTTGGTTGTTATTATTAGTATTTTCAATTAATTGTTTCACCACAAATATGTGATCAATTGTAGATCTCCCAGACCTAAAATCTGCCTGTACTTCACTCTCCTTATGCTTATAATTTTCCTCCAAATAGTATTTGATGATTTTTCCAAATATACGGCTAAGAACATTCATTACGGTGATTGCTCTATAATTATTGCACTCATATTTTCTTCCTTTGTTATGAATGGCTGATATCAACCCAATTTTCCATTTTACTGGTACATCTTCTTCGCTTTCAGGCATCGCTCAAAAATGCTCCTTAACAATTCAAATAATATCCTTATAACATTTTTAATTAACTCTGGCTGTATTCCTCTTTCCCACAAGCCGTTCCATTTTTTAAACTGCCAATTTCTATCTCCATTGTATCAATATCTACATGTATACCTGTTCAGTTTTGATTATCAGTTTTCTCTACAATTCCACTTAAAAATTCCGAACGATCTCCATTCAATAGCTATAATTTCTATTCATTAAAAAAATACCCTGAATATTGATTTTATTGTGTCCTGGCTTCTTAATTTTTTCAAAATTATTCAGGCCTCTGAACACCTTTTTCCTCCAATAAAACTCTGAATTCTTTTACACGTTCTTTCCCAATATTTATTATTTTCTTCTGTCACCTTCTTTCTTACCTTTGCTTGCGATTTTTTATACTCCATTTTGTCCGTCAAATTGTTTGTACTTAACCATTTTTAAGATATTTACTTTTTTATCATATACATCATTCTTAATTTCCTTATTCCAAAAATAATGTTTCTTATTCTCCATTTCCTTTTCTCCCAAAGCTTCCCTACCAGCCATAATAATAACAATAATAATAATAATAATAATAATAATAATAATAATAATAATAATAATAATAATAATGTAATAGGTAAATGCATATGAACAAAAATTGCTTCCTAAAGCACATGAATACGTAACATAGGCCTAATGGAAACACTCAGCTAACTGATAAACACACAGTGATTCCAAACCCGATATAATCTTAGATGTTAAAACTTGTAAAAACAAAAAAAATGTATTCGTTTAGGTTTCCTATTTGGAGGTCTATAAACGTATCGAATAATACTTTATAATTCTTATTGATGCAATTTTTGTTACTCAAATTTTTAATTGAGTCGTAAAAATCCTTGGAATATTAGCCAATCTGTCACATATATACATCTTAACGTAATTATTAATATCCAAGTAAGGAAAATATGAGCATGCGCAAGTTACCTAACAGTGAACTGAAATTCTTACCAACCTCGAGAATGCCAGTTTCAGAGATCTGGAGGCTACCATCATCAACTTTGAATGGAAGATCGTGGTTTTGAACTCGGTCGGGTCTTAGATATTTTTCAGGACAAAAAAAATTAACAAGCGCTACTTTTTCTTATTTTCCTTAGTACAAACCTTTATTTTCTAAGTATTTCTAAGTGCCCTACGTCACCCGGGGCTTACTTGGATACAACCGGTCGAGAGAGGATTTTAAACTCTGTATAACAAACATATTTTTGACTACACAAGGACATGGATCGTTACTCTGAATTAGTGATCAGACCAAAACATCGCGAACATTTAAGACAAGACACACCGCTCACTAATACACCGATACTAAACAAGGAGAATATGAAATTGATAACGATAACTGGATTTAGTCATTCCTGACGTTTGTCTTATTGGTGAGATAAAACCCCGAAAAAAAACCTCATCTAGAATACTTGTCCCGTTCGGGAATCTCTGGACTATAACGGTGGACAACCAATGTTCCTTCGGAAGGGAAATACACAATGGGTCATGTGCCTTATATTTACGGTATATTAATGAACCACAATCACAAAATAAGATTTCTCTTATCGAAATTTATCGGTCTCTTTACGTACAACTTTGAACCTTGATGCCACTAACAACATAATAGTATCAATAGAGTCTATAATTGAAATACTTCCTACTACGTCTTCCAGAATATTCAAAAAAATCGTATTGACACTACAGTGACCTTGTAAAGAGAGAGAGTCATAACCAACCAAGCCTTAATTGAACATTAGGGTATCCAGCAAGCAGTTAAGATCAGACAATCGGCATGAAATGTCTTCGGATTGTCAGTCTGCGTGAATGTCTTCTTTAGTCCCCTAAAGAACATGCTTGTGATACTCATTTCCATTAGAGGTCATGGCCGCTGCCATGGTTCCACCGGAAGATTTAGGCCTTTAAAAATTCCGACCTCATCTGAAATCAAACCCACGATCTTCAGGCTTGTAGAGTATAACCTTTACCGAGTACTCTATGGCGTGCCCTCATATTACTAAAGCAGAAAAAATAAATAAACACAACTGAACGGCATGTTACCAGAATGAATAAAGTGACCACAATACGTTTATTTTAATTATGTCTAAGTTTAAGCATTTCACTATAGGCCTATATGAAGTTGTGTTGGAACCATATAAGGTATAAGGGGTAGTGAACCCAATATGGCGACTAATAAATGACCCTATACTACATGGATGAACATCTACCTCTGTAATTGGCACATTTGAATGTAAGGCCAGCAGCCAGCTGGTAGACCAAGGGGTTCTAGGCCTGTTACTCCACGGAGTTAGTTATTTTACTATGTATACCTGATAAAAAATTATTGAAAAATATATAAAAGAACAAATGATCTTTATTAGGCATGAATTCAATTCTTTTTACCGCATACCATTCATTCCGATATATATTTTTACTCTTTTAGTAGAACATTGTAACTATCTTCAACCCATCAGGTAATGTAGTAATTAAGTCAGTATCAAAATATTAGGGTCGGAAGCAAGACTTTCCAACGCTTCCTAGCTGGCAGCAGAAGTCAAATAAAGGATCAAATGCCTATTAGCTAATCCGTATAAGCCTTTGAGGAAAGAAGTTTAAAAAAACATTACAGGTGTCGCCATACAACTGAAAGCATAGCTGTCGTCAGAACCGAGTAGGCGTGCTCTCTATCTCTGATTGTCTCCAACTCTTTCTCATGCATGCTAATAACCAATCTAAAAGCATCGGTTGCTTTACTACACTATTTCACTACAGTTTGCAAGAAAATACAATATTTTATGAGTTGTAATAGTACAAATAGTAATGCTCTGCGGATGCATATGAACTGGCCGTAATTGTTATCATACTTATAGATATCTTGCAGTCTCTGTATTAAACGTGGTAAGACTTTTATTCCATTGTACAGATTATGCTTTCCAAGAATCGTAGAATATGAAGCATTAGTCTAGACAAATGAGCAATACGTAACACTCTAAATAGATTTAAAATGTTAATAAATGTAATGTATTTTAAAATATTAGAATTTAAAAGAAAGAAGGCGAAAATCTAGACGTACTTTCCATAAAAATATTAATAAACAGAATTCTATTCAGTGAGTATTTGACAGGAGGACCATTCATTCACCTGAGTTTCAGAAAGAAATGTCTTTCACGAAATTTTACGTGAATATTGAGTTTCTCAGTTTCTCTTGCAGCTCCTGGTCTCTATACAACGTTTCACAATGAAAGACATCAGTAGCGAGCAAGGAAATATCGTTTCAGGCAATACAGGCATGTTAAAAGGTAAGTTTAAAATGTACAAGGCCTACGATGAAATCTAATATCAATAGCGTTCGCAATTAACGGCATCAAATTCAATAAGTTAACATCCTTTACAGTGAGAGAGTAAAAAAATAGGAATAATGGACAAAAATCTAAATTGCAATAGGCCTACACAAATAAATCATACTTGTGAATCAAACTTTACAATAATTGAATTGTTAAATAAAATTGAAAGTGTTTAGTAATTTCTTTGAGAAAATATTTGTTTAAGCACTTGCAATGATCCATTTTGATTATTTGGGGATTCTAGCGCAAACGTCTACTCACAGTTATTAAAAAACATAAAAAAAAAACTAATGCTGTACAATCTAATTAGATACATATGAAATGATTTTTTACGGGAAGTTAATATGGTTTGTTACTTGTCCAATTATACGGATTAGTTTAGCAAGAGCACAATACTGTTGTATTATATTATTATATGTTAATTCTCTGGACATTTCTAGACCACTACGAATAACTATGTATCCCGCGCCATAACCGACTGGTTAAGGCAAGATGCCTTGGAGCATAGCTACGGGACTTGCTCTGCTTGGAGTCTCATCAAATTAATAATTCCCTCTATCCATGTCTTCTTAGGTCTCCCTCTTATTTTCCTCTCATTTGGAATCCACTCCAAACTCCTAACTAGCAATCTATCTTCATTCATCCTCTTCATATGTGCAAAACATTGCAATTGTTTATTTCCCACAAATTGTACAATTGTTTCGTTGAAGTTATTTTTTCTCCGATAACGCTGTGTTTGATGCTGTCTAATTTAGATAAACTTGCAGATCTTCATAAAAAATCAATTTCTGTAAATTGCAAATTTGACTTTAATTTGATTAATTTATAAATATAGATCATAGTTCCTTTGAATATCTGTTTATCCCACAAAATTCCATCCGAGATTGATATTGTAGATCCACCTTTGACTATTATATTTATTTCCATATCATTGTTTCCATCTTCATTTAGGTATTTCAACTCTAAAATATTTGTCTTACAAATATTAATGGTAACTTTTGAATTGCGTTATTAATGTTACTTTCGTAGTTCTTTCAATTTTGTCATTACAATTAAATAAGATACATTTATCTTGTAGGATATCTAATTAAATATTATTTGCATTCTATAATTAACTTCCCTAGGTACAATAATTACAAATACGAATAATATGCACAAAGAAATTAAACATAGGCTCAATTCTGGAAATTAATTTTATTACGTATTTCAGAGACTCTTGTCGACCCAACTCATTTCATAAAACGTTAAACTGAAAATATATAAAACAGTTATTCTTCCAGTTATATTATATGGGTACGAAACATGGACTCTTACTTTAAGGGGGGAAGAAGATTACGAGTATTTGAGAATAAAGTTCTTAGGAAAAATGTTGGGTCAAAAAAAGATGAACAGACAAGTGAATGGAGAAAACTACATAATAGTGAGCTACATGATATGTGTCCACCGCTGTGGTCTCCAGGTAGCGTGCTGCATTGTCACGCAGCGGGCCCGGGTTCGATCCCCGGTCGGGGCAGTTTTTCTGGGTGAGGTTTTTATCGGGGTTTTTCCTCATCTGTAAGGCAAATGTCAGAAAAACTTTAAGGCCCAAATGGTCCCCGAAATCATATGGTCATCATCATCATCCTTATCATTATCATCATCATCCTTCACCGGTGTGGAAAGCAACGGGAAACTACCACACCTACAATTCCCTAGTAAAGCTGCAAGCATTGCATGAAAATGCTATGATTGCAGTGAAGAACCTGCCTTCGGGGCAGAATTACTATGGATGGACATGATATGTATAGGAAGTCAGATATAATAAGAACAGTCAAGTCTCATAGACTTAGATGGACAGGATATGTGGCACGTATGGGGAATGAAAGAGGTGAATGGAAGCTTCTTGAAGGAAAACCAGAGGGGGAAACACCCAGTTGGTAGACCAAGAATGAGACGGGAGAATAACATTAACCATGATTTGAGGGAAATAGATTATACAGGGGATGATTGGAAAGCATTAGCTCAGGATAGGGATGTATGGAGAGCTTATGTCCGTGCGGCCATGAACTTATTGGTTCGATAGAGCCAGTGAGTTAGTTAGTTATGGGGCTAGTAAAAGTAAGTCTAGGTAGATCATTACAGGTCGGTGAACTTCAGTTTTATAACATTAGCAGGACTTCTTATTGAATAAATTGTCATTGAATTAATTTCTTTTTATTTCCTATAAAGAATTTAAGGAGTTCTAGTGTCTTTACTCACTCATGCGGAGTTGAATTTCCACTATCACGATCCATCTCATTATTATTATTATTTGATAATCATTGTTAATTGAAATTTAGACAAAAATACAAGTTTTATAACAAAGAAACATATCACTAAATTCTAAATTGAATGCGGTTATATATGTTCAAGTTTTAGTAAATTATTATTATTATTATTGTTATTATTATTGTTATTATTATTATTATTATTATTATTATTATTATTATTATTATTATTATTATTATTATTATTAATATTATTATTATTATTATTATTATTATTATTATTATTATTATTAAACAAGAAAGTGATATTAAGAACAGAATAAATGAAGCTAGAGCAATAACAGCAATGATGAATGGAGTCTTATGGAACAGACATATAACCAGAAAAAAAAAGTTACAAATATATAATTCAATAGTGAGAAGTACTGTCACATATGGAGCTGAAGTTTGGAAATTCAACAAAAACTTAGAACAAAAACTTATGTCGATGGAAATGGATTTCTTGAGGAGAGCAGCAAGATGTTCAAAATTAGAAAAAACAACAAATACTGTCATACGAGCAAAAATGAATGTTAGATATTCAAAGAAGATTATATAAGATATAAGCAATTAAATTTGTATGGACACGTACGACGAAAGCAAGAAGAAAGGTTACCCAGGAAAACACTGAAATGGTGTACACTTGCAAGAAGAAGAAAAGGATGACTTCGAAACTCGTGGATGCAAGAAATAAGAACTGGAATGAGAACAAGAGGACTTGAGGACATGGAGTGGTTGGATAGAGACGAGTGGAGATCAAAAATAAAACTTTAGGCAAAGAAAGATGTGTGAACATTAAAAATGATTATTATTATTATTATTATTATTATTATTATTATTATTATTATCGGCCTCGGTGGACTAGTGGTTATGCTCCTTGCCTCTGGTCCTGAGGGACGCGAGTTCAAACCCGGCCGGAGTCGATGGATTTTTAGGACGGAAAAATCCAAGGAGCAAGTCCTCCGGGAGGAACTTCAGGCCGTGGGTCCCGAGTCTGACGATTTTCAGACTCGTAAATGATCCTTAAGCCTGAATAAAAAGGCCTCGAAGCAAAATTTACCTAATTTCCCCGTCCTAGTACTACCTTGGTTTCCTAGATGTCAGTATGAGGCGGAACGCTGACCACGGGCCACTCCAATGATCTATACGAAAACAAGTGTAACTAAATTAGTATGGTTCAATTCCTTCCCTGTAGGATGAGAGCGCCTAAATCTCGTTGAGGGAAACAAGGGCTTGCAAAACAAGATTATTATTATTATTATTATTATTATTATTATTATTTTAATCATCATCATCATCATTATTATGGAAAGCTAATGACAATGCGACCATGAACCTACGTGTGCGACAGTGCTATGTGTTTGCAATTATTTATTTATTGAATTACTTAATATTTGTAGCCATATAGGTCATATCGCTTCAAGAAATTTTAGATGTGGGCCCTATTCATAAGACTGTGCATTATATTGTTGCTTGTGTTCTTTTTCTGAAGTTCACTGATTTGAATTTAATGATGTTACGAAATTTTCTCATGGTATTTCGGCCAGTATGGGACCGGTGCCCACCCAGCATCGTGAGGCAATTGGGTAGCTACAATAAGTAGCGGCTCCAGGTTGAGGAACCAGCTATAACGGCTGGGGGACTCGACATGCTAACCACATGTCACCCCTACACTGGCTGTTGATCATCTACCTCTGTGATTGACACATGTGGATGTGAAGGGCCAGCAGCCGGCTGGTAAAAGGGTAACCGCTGAAAAGTGGAAAGACCCTCAATCGGAACGAAATTATGATTATGGTAAAATGAATACTGATAAAGACATTTTAAACTCAGTATTTTTCTTGACGACAAAGGAAAATGTGGAAAAACCTTCAGACGGCTGGACGGCACCGGAATTTCAACCTGCGATATAACCACGAATTACGAGTGGTCTTAAAACACTACTGACTACATTCAATAATCGAAGTGGTTTATTATTATTTATATTATCTATTATTATTAATATTGTATTATATAATATTAATGATTATGATTATTATTATTATTATTATTAAAATTGTGATGTTTTCTTTGAGCCAATATTCCTTTTTAATTTGCTGACCTGCTCTTGATTATCTCCCACTATTGATATTGGAACCCGTTGACCTCCCGCAAGGAATTTAACCATTTTAACCCCGTGTCAAATATCTCTCTTCCTTGTATATAACTTTTTTTTTACGACGTAGCACCACTCTCAAAAAATACATGTGGTCGACAGGGCTAGAAGGGGCTTTGCCAGCCGGCTGTGGCGTCCCACATATTAATTACAGTGTTGTGGACGATCATCGAGCCAACATAAGCGTTCATGTGTAACCAGCTGGTCGATTTCCCAAACCGTTACAGCTGATTTATCCTTTCAACCTGAAATCGTTGCCCCTACTTGTTGTAGCTCCACAAATTTCTCAAGAATTGTTCTGGCTATGAGCCACCTGGTCTGTTATATGTTGATTGCGAACTTCCATGACCAACAATGTTCTCCCCTCATGGAGATCGAACCAGATCAAGTCCCGTAACTCTGCACCAGGGGAAATGATACCTTAAGATTGCTCAGCTATGACGAGACTGAGACTATTTTTTTAATGTAATTATCATCGCACGCACACTTATTAATATTCATTATTATTATTATTATTATTTATTATTATTATTAAATTAGTAATTGTCCACCGCTGAGTGGCGTCTCGAGAGTAGCGTGCTGGCCTGGTCACAGCAGCGGGTCCGGAGTTCTATGGATCCCCGGTCGGGCGTGAGGTTTTTCCGGAATGAGGGTTTTGATATCGGGGTTTTTCCTCACCTGTAAGACAAATAGTATCAGGAAAAACTTTATAGTGCCCAAACGAGTGCACACGAAAATCACATTAGTTGGCAAATCATCCCTTATGCATTATTGCATCACTTACCATTATCAATATCATCATCATCCTTCACCGGTGTGGAAAGCAACGGGAAGCCACCACACCTACACAATTCCCTAGTAAAGCTGCAAGCATAGTATGAAAATGCTATGATTGCAGTGAAGGACCTGCCTTCGGGCAGAATTACTATGGATGGATATTAGTATTATTGGTATTATTATTATTATTATTATTATTATTATTATTATTATTATTATTATTATATTAGTATTATTAGTAATATTATTATTATATTAGTATTATTTTTATTATTATTAGTAGTAGTAGTAGTATTAGTATTATTATTGATTATCCTACGCAAGCCTCGGAATAGATATTAGTTATAGAGTAACGGTATATTTAACATACCGTAAACTGTTGTTGCACTTACTCAATTGTACAATTATACAATGACAGCGTATGAACAGAACTACTGTACATATAATTAAACATTTATTACAGCCAATATGATCATTGATACATTACTAGTATAATTTTTTTATTGTTTTCCTATCAGCATATCAATGGAGCAGTGATTGTCATATTTTTATCTATGACAATGAGCAGATTCATATTCGATAAATTTATCTTGAAAATACAAAATATAAATTGTTCATTTGCAAAATAGCATGCCATTGTATTAAGACAATAAAATCGGTAATGTAATAATTAGTGTGTAAAGAGAATGATATAATAACCCAATTAACCTAGTTCAATCATCTGCAACAATTACATCGTGATTTACTAATGATGCCAATCAAATATGTTTTATAAAATCAGAGAATAATATGTTTTCTAATAAATTGTGTAGCTTCATATCCATTTAACCCATTATTGTATAATTGGCAGTGGTTCAGATATAATTAAATTAATTTTACAATAATAATTAATGCGGGTTGTTTTGTATGGCTTAAAAAATTCCTAAATACGTGTATGTCCTGAAAAAAATAATGACTCAATTGCAACTAAAACGTATCATACGAAGTATTTGTCTCAAAACTTTTAATTAACTAATAAGTAAAGAACAAATAAACAATTCAATATAGGAATAAAAAATAATCAAATGTAAATGATGAATGAATTGAATGATAAATTAAATAGCTGAATGATTCATTGATATGTAGGCGCATTGTTGTTATTACGAGCCAATCTATCCTAATATCAGCGACGGGACTCCGGTTAGGTCAGGGGTAGCAGCATGGAATTCGTAACAACTGTAACTCGTTGAATGAAAGTCGTTAGTATTTATACAGTTTATTAAGTTAGAGTAGCACTGATCACATGTACTTACATACACTTGTATAGTTATTCATGACGTGTATTTAGAGTATTTTGTATTTTATATTTATCAGTCTACCTGGGGATGATGGTTACAGTAGGTTGGTATTATTCTTATTTCTCAGGTGTATTCAAACATATAAAAGTATCATTCATTTATTACAATTTGCTGATGCTTATAATAGTATTCCTATTATTTTCATTTCTAAGACATATTCAAATATATAAAACTGTCACTCACTTCTATGAGTTCTATGAAGAATTAGAATGCTTATTTGATAGCCTTGAACGATATCATATGAAAATTGTCTTAGGAGATTTTAATGCAAAAGTGGGGCGGGAACATATATTCAAACCAACAATAGGCAAATTCAGTCTTCATGAAGATAGTAACGACAATGGGGTTAGATTAGTCACCTTCGCCACATCAAAAAATCTCATTGTTAAGAGTACTACATTTTAGCATAAGGATATTCATAAATACACCTGGACGTCTCCAGATGGCTAAAATCGGAACCAATGAGATCATGTATTAGTGGACAAACGCTGGCAGAGTAGCGTCATCGATGTTAGATCAGTTGGAGGGACAGACTGCAATTCGGATCATCATTTGGTCAGAGTGAAAATCAGGCAACGGTTATGTCTAATGAGAGGAACAAACGCTAAAGATGATTCTGTAAAATTTGAATTAAAAATCTTGAAAAATGATGAAATGCGGCAAGAATATCAAATCAAAATTGCTAATAGATTTGAAGTACTGGAATCTCCAGATGACTATGTGGCAAACGAAGAAGAAACTGATATAAATAAAGAATGGGAGGCTATAAGAAATACTATTAAATTGTCAGTACCAGAAAGCATTGGTTGTTTTTAAAAGAGGCAAAACAAGAAATGGTTTGATGAGGAATCTGCCGATATTGTAAAGAAAAGAAAGCTAGCAAAAATGAAATGGTTACACGAGCCAAATGAGGTAAATTTAGAGCAATTGGGTAGTATTAGAAGGGAAACCACCAAGTTACTAAAGAGTAAAAAGAGGGAATATTTGATAGAGAAGATTAATGATCTTGAAATGAATGCAAAAAATAGGAACATTAGAGAATTATATCAGGGAATTAGTATAGAGAAGAAAGGGTTTCAAGCTAGAACAAACAAAATTCGGAATGAAAATGGGGATGATTGCAGGTTCCAGGAGTATATTAAATAGATGTAAAAGTTAATTTATTCAGCTATTAAATGTACATACAGAACAGGACATTGAGGAGGATAATTTACAGACAGCAGAAATGCTAGTCGTAGAACCAAGTGCATTGGAGGTTGAAATGGCGATTGAAATATTGAAGATGTATAAAGCATCAGGTTCAGATGAGATCCCAGCAGAACTCATAAAATCAGGAGGAGAAAATTGATGGATATGATACGCTGGTTTTCTTAGTATGATTTGGGAAAAAGAAGCTCTTCCAGATGAATGGAAAGAATCAATTATCGTACCAATTTATAAGGAAGGAGATAAAACTGATTGCAACAACTACAAGGGCATCTCATTATTTTCAACTTCGTACAAAATTCTAACGAATATATTAGTAAGCAGACTTACTCCCTATATTGATGACATTCTAGGAGATCATCAATGTGCATTTAGAAGAAACAGGTGTACAACAGATCAGATTTTTAGTATAAGACAGATTTTAGAAAAGAAATGGGAATATAATGGTACAGTACACCATCTATACGTAGACTTCAAAAAAGCATATGATTCAATTAAGAGGGAGAAGTTATATAGTATCCTGCTGGAGTTCGGAATTCCTAAAAAGTTAGTTAGACTTATACGAATGTGTCTAAATGGCTCAAAGAGTAGAGTGAGTGTAGGCAAACAGTTTTCGGACACTTTTGAAATCCAGAATGGGTTGAAGCAAGGAGATGCACTTTCTCCTCTACTATTTAATTTTGTACTAGAGCATGCCATTAAATCTTTAGAGAATGAGGAAGGCTTACAACTCAATGGCATTAATAAGCTGTTAGTTTATGCCGATAATGTAGTACTATTGGCCGAGAGCGAGGAGATACTAAAGGACAACACGCACAAACTATTGAGTAACACTAGGAAATTAGGACTGAATGTAAATATCAATAAAACTACAGATATGGTCACACGTAGAAATACATTATATAATGGAAATGGACAGCTAATGACAAATGAGCGAAATTGTGAGGAAGTGGCTGAATTCAAATACCTAGGAACAATAATCACAAATAGGAATGAGATACACAAAGAAATTAAACATAGGCTCAATTCTGGAAATGCGTGCTATTATGCATTGCAGAGACTCTTGATGTCCCAACTCCTTTCAAAAAATGTTAAACTGAAAATAGGCCTATATAAAACTATTATTCTACCAGTTATATTATATTGGTGCGAAACATGGACTCTTACTTTAAGGGAGGAAAGGAGATTACAAGTATTCGAGAATGAAGTACTTAGGAAAATTTTTGGACCAAAGAGAGATGAACAGACAGGTTGTCCGAGAATCTACTCATCCCGATTTTCTTGACATATGTGAGCTAAAAGACAAAAATTAATGTACTTCTTATGATTAGTTAAATAAGTGAAATGAAAAATGATCATAAATTTATATCGTAATTATTTTAAGATTCCGTGCTGATTACCCGGTGTTGCCCAGGAATCTACTTATCTCGATCTTCTTGGCATAAATGAGCTAAACGACAAAATTCGTTATTGTGAATTATCCGTAAAAGAATATCCGCTTTGTGCTGCTATGCTTGCACAAGAATCTACGTACTTGTCTCGATCTTATTGGCATCAATGAAAGACAAAAATGGTTATTGTGAGTTTCCGTAAGAGATAAACATATGCTGTCGCGGACTTTTTTGTAGAACGTTTAGAGATATTCAATTCTGTGTACATTAATGTTGTGTATTTGTTATGGTTTGGGCAGCGTAAGCCACTTAAGTGTTCAAAGAGCTACTTTTTTTCGCGTTTTCCAATACAATGGGCAATTTTTAAGGGTGTAAGAGTTGAGTATCACAACTTCGTTATAGCCTATATTCATCCCGGGAATCTCCTGAACATATTGCAAGAAGCCCCATCACAATCAGATCAACGGTGTGGCCGCGCATAAAGTACAAACAAAAAAACATTCGTTTTATATAGGCTATTAGATTTTCGTGATGTTCATAATTTTCTCACTATTTTGATATATTATATGATATAGCTATTTTTAATATTTTCTATTTTATATTTATGTCGTTGAGTTACTTTCATTTTAATATTTTGATTAATTCAATTAGGAATTATTTGTATATTAATTTAGTTATTCAATAATTCCGCTATAAGACGTAGCTCACGTTAATATAGTTTTCTACGTTCACCTGTCTGTTCGTCTCTCTTTGTACAATAATTTGTTCTAAGATTTTTCCCCGAAATACTCGTAATATTCTCTTATCTGTTGAAGTAAGAGACCAAATTTCGGATCCGTAAACTGCAGTATAAATGAAAGAATTACTGTTTTATATATATTTAGTTCAACTTTTTTTTAAGCGAAGTTGGGATGCAAATAATCTTTGTAATGCATTTTCAGGATTGAGTCTGTTTACTTTCTTTCTGCACCTCATTCTATTCGTAATCAATGTTCCTAAGTATTTGAATGCTGCCATTTCTTCAAAATTTCTCTCATTTGTTAAGTGTCAATTCCCATTATGTAATAAAATGGAGAATTAAGAAACGGAAAAGTATTGCCAATGTCTATAGAGAATTCTCCTCAAAATGTATTGTATTAAATTCATTCCTATACAGTATATGGGTTAGCTGATTAAAGATTTGTAAATCCTGTAGCACCTCGAAATTATACTTGTTTAAATATGTATTATTTATAAAAATCAATTTATACAATAAAGCATCTATAGCATAATATTTTACTACTAGACTAAAAAATGAACCTGTATACAACTTTCACAACATGTTCATCGAAATAAAGAAAATGTGCATATTTAAACATAATAATGTTCAGTTTTATTTTCCTCTATTTATGTAAAACTAAACTAAACTCCCAGGTTCGACAGACTATTGACGACCTTTGGCTACCACCCAGAAAGGTGCTGACATCGCATCCACGTATGTCAATCATAGAGGGAACGATCATCCATCCAATAATGGTGTGACATGCGTTAAGCATGGCGGGTGTCTCAGCCGATAAAGCTATTTTTCTATAGTCTATTATCGTAGCTACTCAAATTTCTCAAAATACTAGACGAGCAACGGTACCATAAACGGAAGAGAATGCGGTGTGTGTGTGTGCACAAATTGGCTCCTTGTCACTGAGACAAGATTATTGTATATTCCGCAATTGCGGTATTTTTATTAGGCAGGATGCGGAGTGTTGGTAACAGAGACAGCAAGTAAAATGGAAATTTAATCCTTTTAGAGAGATAACTCGGGTCCAGTAATCTAGATTTATTTCCCACTCGGAGCACAGTTAAAACCAAATGTGAATTATGTGCAACATCCCCCTTCCATGTTTTGTTTCTTTTTATTTCTTCGCTAGTCGTCCTCTCTGTATTAAGCAAGCAGTTATAAGTTAATGCTTCGATAGCAGTGTTAAATAGAAACTTATTTCCAAGCATGTAAACAACACGTATCTATATATAAATCGCTCATTTCAATTCAGTTCTAAGCTATGATTTATACTACATTCCACCTGACTATAACTAGTATGGTGATTAATAATACAGTTGATGATGCAGACTGTAATGAAAATTTAACCGTATCTTTTAAAAAATATGGAGTCTTTAAACTCTGTAACACACTCAACATAACCGGATCGCTGACCAGACCAAAGTACTCAACATGCAATAAGGAACTTCGAAAATGCTAGCAGTCGCTGGCGCCATCAAGAAGTAAAATCGCACTAAGGCTCGCGAGTTCAAAACCATCGGCGCACATACGGAAGCATGATCTAGCTGGACAAAATTAATGACATCGCTCCTATTAGACATATTTTCACGAAACTTCACACAGTTGTTAACCATTGCATTTTATATACGTATGGAAACTCACATTACTTCTGTTTGAAAAAACAAATCCCTTATAGGAGGGTGAAATTTTATAAAATGTACAATTTCTCTCCTATTAGACATATTTTCACGAAACTTCACAATTTTATTAACTATTGCATTTGCTGCATGCATATAAAATTCTCGTTACTTTTGTTTGAAAAAATCACCCCTTATAGGAGGGTGAAATATCATAAAATTTACAATTGCTCTCCTATTAGACATATTTTCATGAAACTTCAAATATTTGTTAACCAATGCATTTTCTGCATGTATAAAAACGCTCATTACTTTTGTTTGATTAAATAATCAGCCCTTATAGGAGGGTGAAATTTTATAAAATGTATATTTGCGCTCCTATTGGACATATTTTCACGAAACTAGAACTTTTACCCATTTATAAATGATATTTATGTCACTTAAGACACCTGGAATACTTTCTAATACATCATCTTATACCAAGCACTAATAGTTGCACTGTATGATCTAAAATATATTTTAAAGTAACCTTAGCTCCGCACCCTGTTATCAGGATAACACTGTTGTTTTAATTGTGAAATTATATTATATGGTGGGTATATGTTGGCATCTCATGCCTTTGCTACAGCCTGAATATGAGTATAATCATATTTTCCTAACCCTAAATCAATAATAAGTGTCATATAGCTTCTTCTGAAGTATAGGGATTCAAAGTCTGGATAGAGCATGGATCCATTGCCCTCTTCATCTTTTTTAATCTTCGTGGTGATATATTTGTGGAGAGCTTCACTATTTCAGCATATGTCCTTTTTCCACTCTTCCTTAGACACTTCTGAGTAGCATAAGTAATTTTATCTGGAGATATGTCTGACAGTAGTGGAGATACAGTCCTTGTCTTTGTTCTCTCCGAACTTTAACTAAAAGTTTTCTTGGTCTTCCTGATTTTCTTTAATGCTGTCAATATGTAGGTTTATATCTGTGTGTAACCATAGATACTTTTTCTTTGTATTTTTTTCATTTATTTGCCTACTTGCCTTCTACTTCTAAATTAGGATTTATGTAAATGCACTCACCTTACGTTTCAAACATTTTTCTACCTCAGATCGGCACTTATTTACTCTAAATTTCTCTAAAATATAATAGAAATCTCTTGAGAACACTTGGTAGTGGATCATTAGAAAAATTGGTTGTCTTTAAGTAGTAAAAATTATTCATAGATTGTGATTTTCACACTTTCCTCCGAATCACTAGTATGAGTGCAAATACGACCACCTGTAAAGAAATGGCTCTATTTAAGAAAGTGATTAATAGTGATATCTAATGCTTTGTATAATAATCTAAATTAACGTAGAAAACATCCTAACACAGAAAGAAAAGATGGACCAGGATAGACTTTTTTATAACCCTTGTCAAATATTATTCTTTGATTGTAATTTTATGTAATTGCAGTACTTTATAAAATGCTTCATAAATTAATAAATAATTAACACAATAAACCCGCCAAAGCCTGTCCCAAGCCAGGTTAGAGAAGGACGAGGGGGAGGAGTAACAATCTCGTTAAAAAAACCAGGGTTCAGTACGCCCGGCTGATAGTATCCAGTGAGGGCCACTTATCGTGGGTACAGATACTGCTGCCTTGCAGTTCGTCAATGGTTTGACAAAGGCTAGAGGAAGAAAACCTTGACCAAAAATTACCTGGTCCTCCAGGTTGGGGGTTGATGCATCAGGCCAGCTCCCTGTCCGTCACAAAAAAACATAACAATGCTAAAAAGCCTAAAGATTTAAAGCCGGACGGAAATAAACCAAGGCGACAAAAGAAAAGGAAATTTCTTGTTGGAACATGGAATATTCGAGGTGTTCAAAATAAAATGGTTGACATCATAGAGGAAATGAAAATGCATAACCAATACACAACTGTGCTAACAGAAACAAAAAAGAAAGGAAAAGTTTCAGAAGTTAAAGGTCCGTCACAAAAAAACATAACAATGCTAAAAAGCCTAAAGATTTAAAGCCGGACGGAAATAAACCAAGGCGACAAAAGAAAAGGAAATTTCTTGTTGGAACACGGAATATTCGAGGTGTTCAAAATAAAATGGTTGACATCATAGAGGAAATGAAAATGCATAACCAATACATAACTGTGCTAACAGAAACAAAAAAGAAAGGAAATGTTTCAGAAGTTAAAGGTCCATATATACATTTTTTTTTCAGCGGAGTAGAGAAACATAAACGAGCGCAGACAGGAATCTGAATAATAATTAAGAAGAAATTCAAGAAATGTATAACTAGTTGGGAGGCCATAAATTAAAATATGACTAAATTAATATAAATATTTTTGTGAAAAAGTTCAATTCTAGGAGTGTATGGCATAAGCCAAGATGAATCGCCTACGAAGAAAGATAACGTCTATGGAAACTTGAATAACATATTAAACGGAATTGGGAACTCAAGATAAATTATTATGATGGGAGATTTTAATGGTAGAGCTGGCACCAGGATTGGAAGTGAAGTGGTCGGTCCTTTTGGAGAGGAGAAAATATTACAGCGAAAGACTTATAGAAATATGTGAGCAGTAAGTAAAGTGATCCCACAACAGGCCCGGAGGCCCTTGGGGTAGTAGGAGGTTAAGGCTCCCACTTTTCCTAGACAATCGGCACTTTATGTCAGCCGGGTTGTCAGTCCTGCGTGACGGCCGCCTTTACCCCCAGAACAAGCGTCTGGTACTCATTTCAGTTAGAGGCTGAGTCGACCCCAGGGCCATAGTGCCGCCAGAAGGTTTGGGTCAGTTTAAAAATCCTGACCCTAACGGGACTTGAACCCTCCACCCTCCGGCTTGTAGCTCAGTGCCTTAACCACTACTTAAATACGGCGTGCCCCATATGTGAGCAGTACTCGTTAAAAATTGCAAACGTATTTTATCAACACAAAGACATTCATAAATACACAAGATAACAAGATACTTTACAGCAGAGATCAATAATACATTATATAATTGTTGGACAAAATACGGATTTGAAAATACAAGATGTTAGAGTGTATAGAGGCCCAACCTGTGACGGTGATCATTATTTGGTAAATGCAAAAATATTTGTTCCATATTTTAATAAGAGTGACGATAATAAAGAGAAATTGGAGCCATCAGAAATTACGCACACATCTCTATATAATACTCAGTTGTTAGAGGACGATAGTATTTTATACCTTTACCGCAAGAGGCTGGAAGAAAAGTTAACTGAAAATACATTTGATACTCCTGAAAAACAATATCAGTATATTGTCGAAAATATACATATGGCTGCTAGTGAGGCTTTGGGAGAAAAGGAAATGGAGAATAAGAAAACTTATTTTTGGAACAAGGAGATTAAGAATCATGTAGACGATAAAAAAGTAAATATCTTAAATGGTTAAGTACAACAAATTTGACGGACAAAATGCAGTATAAAAAAGCACAAGCAAAGGTAAGAAAGAATGTGACAGAAGAAAAGAATAAATATTGGGAAAGAACCTGTCAAAGAATTCAGACTTATATTGGAGGAAAAAGGTGTTCAGAGGCATGGAGAACTTTAAAAAATTTAATAAAACCAGGACACAATAAAATCAGTATTCAGGGAATTTCTTTAAATGAATGGAAATTATATTATAGCAAGCCATTGACTGAAGATCGTTTGAAATCTTTACGTGGAATTGCAGGGGAAACTGATGATCAAAACAGAACGAGTACACATTTAGATATTGAGACAGTAGATATAGCAATTGGAAGTTTAAAAAATGGAACGGCTTGTGGGGAAGAAGGCGTACAGCCAGAATTAATTAAATATGGTACAAGGAAATATTTGAATTATTAATGAGCCTTTTGAGATATGCCTAAACGGAGAAGATGTACCAGTAAAACTGAAAATTGAGTTGATATCAGTCATTCATAAGAAAGGAAGAAAGGATGAGTGTAATAATTATAGAGGAATCACCGTAATGAATGTTTTTAGCCGTATATATGGAAAAATAATCAAATACTATTTGGAAGAAAATTATAAACATAAGGAGAATGAAGTACAAGCAGGCTTTAGGTCTGAGAGATCTACAATTGATCACATATTTGTGGTAAAACAATTGATTGAAAAGACGAATAATAACAACCAACAAGTCCATTTCACATTTGTGGATTTAGAAAAGGCATATGACAGTACGTTTACAAAAGTTGTGGGAAGCATTAGAAGATATGACTATAAGCAATACAGTTATTTAATGCAATAAAACATTTGTATAAAAATGCAGTATGTAAAATTAAAATTGGAAAATATATATCAGAAGGAATTAAAGTAACAAAAGGCCTTTCGTCAAGGTTGTAGCATATCACCAACATTATTTAAGATATTTATAGTACATAAAGCACTGTCAAACTGGAGCAACAAATGACCAGGAGTGGGAGTACCAATTGGAGATGGATCAACAGATACAATATATACATTTATTAATTAAATAAAAATAAAACTATGTTTTGTTTTTATTTAATTAATGAATATGGATTTTCATCAAGTAAACACCAACTCAATTGATTATTTAATATATACACTGTTATTTGCGGATGACCAGATAATAATTGCTCAAGAATATGAAGACATGGAGTTTATGTTCAGAAAATTATTGGACGAATACGATAACTGGGGTTTGAAAATAAATTTAGAAAAAACATTTTATATGGGATATGGAGCCGAAACCGAAGATTTGATATTAGAAGATGAAAAGGGGTATATTAGAGGATGTGAAGAATTTGAGTATCTGGGCGTAATATTAGATAAAGAGGATAAACAAGAAAGTGATATTAAATACAGAATAAATAAAGGTAGAGCAATAACAGCAATGATGAATGGAGTCTTATGGAACAGACATATAACCAGAAAAAATAAGTTACAAATATATAATTCAATAGTGATAAGTACTGTCACATATGGAGCTGAAGTTTGAAAATCCATAAAAACTTAGAACAAAAACTTATGTCGACGGAAATGGATTCCTTGTGGAGAGCAGCAAGATGTTTAAAATTAGACAAAAGAAGAAATACTATCATAAGAGAAAAAATGAATATTGGTTATTCAATAGTAGATTATATACGGTATAAGCAATTAAATTGGTATGGGCACGTACGACGAATTCAAGGAGAAAGATTACCCAGGAAAACATTGGAATGGTGTCCACCTGGAAAAAGAAGGAAAGGAAGACCTCGAAACTCGTGGTTGCAGGAAATAGATTTATTTATTTAGCCTGGAAGAACTGGAATGAGAGCAAGAGGACTGGAGGACATGGATTGGATGGAGAGAGACGAGTGGAGAAGAAAAATAAAACTTTAGACACAGAAAGATGTGTAAACATTAAAGTTCTGTATATAAATAAAAAATTAATACAATTAAAAATAATTAGTATATTATGAAAAAAACCTACTCTCTACTACAGAATCCATGCGAAAAAATCACTCACACGACGAAGTTACACGAATACTGCGAGGAAATAACCAGGGGTAAACTTTATCTTTCAAGGACTCTGCGCACATGGTGTTCTGAGCGATAACTTTCGTTGGCTGTAGCGAGGATACCATTGACAGCATAATCAAAAGAAGTATAAGTTTAAAACTTTGATTCATATAGTGTATGTTTCATTACCCTTTTCACATTTCGTAGTAAGTTCAAAAAATAATTTTGTCCAGCTAGATCGTGCATTTTTCCGTATGTGCGGCGTCAAATGATTATTTGGAGTATGTCTTGTTCCGTGAATCGTGTGTTACAATTTTTCGGCTAGTAAGAGAATCTCAAGCCTAAAATAAGGTATTTCTGAGAAACAAATTGTCGATCCACCTTCCTACTTCCTACCTACCAGAAATTTCATTATCGAATATTTTTCTCGTTCAAAATATTCCATTGGATTTAGCCGTGACTGAATCAGTGGATCAGAGGCAACTTTATATCCTTACATTAGCATGATAGAAAAAAAATCATATTACATATTAAAATATTCTCCCTAGAACTGGGTTTATTAGCGTGTATAAGAAATTCAACACTACCCTAAAAGTGTTATAATTGATATTGGAAGAGGAAACTAAAGCGAACAAGAGAGTAGTACTGGAGGCAAGAGAGAAGGAGAGATAAAAAGACAGCGGGTTAACGAGATAGAAAAAAAAAGACTAGCAAGCAGAGGCCAGAAAAATTAAAATAACAGTATGAAGGCAATGATAAACCGTAGTAAATAAAACGAACAGTGGCCCCTAGGTTGAAAATCTGAAGAATAATGAGCATTCAGATGCAGAGAAGCTGCCCCTGACAAGTTAGATATCATCTACACACATCAGACGTAGCCCTAAATACGCAACATATATCACATGTTCTGGACAAGTTGTAGACGACACAAATACATTAAATTAACTGCTAAAGAATATTTAATATTTTGAAATGATTGAATATCTTAATAATAATAATTAATAATAATGTTTTATTTATTCTGGCAGAGTTAAGGTCATAAGACTGTCTCTTCCACTTAGCCAGCCATCCAGCAGAAATAACAAATACATATTTAACAGTGTAGATTATATATATATATATATATATATATATATATATATAATTGGGAGGGAAAAATCTTGGAGAGAATTAATCAGGCTATGAAGGAACGGGATGTTACCAAAATTTGGAAAGTAATTAGGGAAATTAAATATCGTAAGAAAGTAAATCAAATTTCTCCAGAAACATGGGTACTTCATTTCGAAAGGGTGTTTACAGGAGGGGGGAATTGGGAGGGACCGCGGCTATTATTAGTTGGTCATGACGTACCAATGCTAGACTCGGAGATAACAAAAATAGAGGTGAGGGATGCGATTCGATCCATGAAAAATGGAAAAGCTCCTGGTCTAGACGGTATTACCAGCCGAGTTCTATAAAGAAGCCTTGAAAATTGATAAATGGACAGGGTACATAATAGGTATTTTTAACAAAATTTTTGAAACAAGGAAGCTATCCAGATGAATGGTCCACATCAATACTGGATCCTATTTACAAGGGTAAGGGTGGAGTTAACAATCCGGACAATTACCGCGGTGTCTCTCTTCTGCCGGTGTTTGGAAACATTTATTGCACAGTGCTATATAACAGGCTAAAAAATTGGATAAATGAAAATAATAAAATTTCACGATACCAAGCCGGGTTCAGGGAAGACTTCAGGACGGCGGACAATCTATTTGTTCTGAGAACTGCAATTAACAGATGTTTGAGTGTCAAACGAGGCAGGTTACACTGTACTTTTATAGATCAGAAAAAAGCATTTGACTCTGTTGAACGCAATGCCCTATGACAGAAATTATGGCAACTAGGAGTATCGGGAACTATGATTAGGGCGCTAATGGGAATTTATAAAAAAAAGTGGAGTTCTGTGTTAAATATGGGAGGAACCAAGTTTCAGAAAATATAAAGGCAGTTAAGGGTCTAAAACAGGGATGCGTATTGTCACCATTGTTATTTAACTTATTTATAGACGATGTAGCTTTGATGCTGGAAGTAGAGGGGATCGACACTCCAACGGTGGGTGGGCGAAGTATTCCTGTTCTAATGTATTCAGACGACCTATGCCTCTTTTCCACAAAAATAGATGGCATGCAGAAGGGTTTAGATTTACTATCGACATACTGTACGACCTGGGGACTTACTGTTAACGTTAGCAAAACTAAAGCCATGACTTTTAAAAACGGGTCGGTATACAGCGGGAGGGAAAGGTGGACAAACGTGGTGAGAATTTATAAATTTTTAAAAACTTTGTCTACTTGGGGATGACTTTGACAATGAATGGAAAATGGACGAGACACATCGAGAATGCAACAATGAGAGTTAAGAGCCGGACAAGCGAAATGCTTACTAATATGTCAAAATTGCGAAACATACCGATGCGTACACTAGAACAGGTTTATTCTTCGACTGTGAGAGCGACCATGCTGTATGGCTCAGAATTATGGGGTTGGGAACGAACGGGGACACTAGATAAAATTCAACCTATGTTTCTTAAGAAAGTGATGAGATTAGCAACGGGAACTTCAAATTGTGGCATACTGAAAGAATTCGGTACATTTTCGGACACAATAAGGGGCAAAATTATGGCTATTAAGTATTGGTTGGACATAATAAACGGGAATCAGGACTCGCTTAGAGCAGAGTGTTACAATGAACAGAAAAGGCAGTGTGCTTCGGGAGATTGGGTAATCGGTATAAAAAGGGGATTGAAGGGCATAGGGATGGGTTGGGTATGGGAAAGGAGTACGCGGAATAATAGAAATGTTTGGAGGACAGTTAAGAAGAGACTAATCGATATAGACAGACAGTATATAGAAGCAGAGTGTAGCTAGAAAATATCGCTCACCCTGCAGACGGAACGAAAACTTTCGTGGGGAAGGGAGAAATATATTGACTCTTCGGATGGGGATGATAGAAGTACTATTGCATGGTTTCATTTGCGGGGATGAATGGCCCATAATTTAACAAATGATGAAGGCATTAAACTATGCCCACTATGCGATGACCATGAAAACTGGCAGCATATTATAGCATTCTGTAGAGAGACAGAACAACTTAGGTTGCAGATGCTGCCGGAGAGATTTCTCAGGTCGGATCGAGGGAGAGTGGCGTGTTGGGATATTTGAGGACGTATCGAGAGTGACTCAAAAGCATGCAAATTTTTGGGTACAGTAAGGAAATTGAGATATAACAAAATTGTAGATTAAGGATATATGTATTATCAATAAGAAGAATCTCAATATGGTTTTTGTTTTCGATCTTTAATTATACTATATAGTAAGTAGGTCTGATAAGTTGAATAGTCTGATAGTGTATTTGATGCCTGCAGGGACGGGGGTATGAGCGTGCGGTGTGTATATGGGTGGGGGTGTGTGGGTGTATGTGTGTGTGTTTTTTTAATTTGTTTTCTAGCATTTTTGTTTAATATTAATGTACGGAATATGGATGAATGTAGATATGTATTATTGTGATGTAGTGTAGACATCGATTTTCCTTATATGTAGATTGTTATTGTTTTTGATACAGGTGTATTTGTAGGTATTTGTTTATATTATGATTAGTTTTTTATTCATGGAAAAATAATGCACGTACGGCCAAGCAGGCCCGTGCGCAATGTAAATGCATATGTATTTTCTTTATTCTGAAAAAAAGACAATAAATTCCATTATCTATCTATCTATATTGGTTAATCTTAGGTTTTACCAGTAAATCTTACGTTAGGTTAGGTTATCTTAGGTTTTACTGGAAAATCTTAGGATTTACATAGTTCTGGGTACAGGAACCAGGGGTTCTACCTATTAAGGAGGACCAAAATGGATCTCTCACCGCCAACACTTAAGTGATGGCCGCAGAGCTTTCCATCTATCTATCTACATAGTTCGGGCTTTTACAGTAACATATACACTACACTAATTATAAAGAATTTAAAGAAATATTGAATGTTGCAAGGTAAATTTTATGTAAAAACAACATTTTATACGATAAGAATAATTATAATAATAGCAATAATAATAATACTATATTAACATAAACTTAATAGCTCAGCAAAAATAAACGTACTGGAAGATACTGAAATTTTAAAAGATACCAACACCAACCTGTTTTTAAATGAAAACACACCCAGTATATCGTAATGTACTAGTATTGATTCAGAGTCAATAAATACAAACCTGCTCTTTATGCTGATGATAGGACTAGCCCCGAAAGTCATACCAAGAACTTGTACTTTACAAAGTTGAGGAGCCGAATCTATAAGGTAACAATTTTATAATTTTATTATAATTTTAAACTTAGAAATACACAAAAGAGAATTCACATATTCGTTCATATCCACTGATTTTAATTTATTACTTTTAGTGAATATTTAATGATGAAATTATTCGTGATAATGAAATTCCAACCAAGCATTCGCCTTGATTAGTAAGTAGAATAATGTAAATAAAACTTATACCCGTCATTTGAATCTCGAATCTCCTGAATTCAATATTTCGTCTAAACGAATAAGTATGCAAGAGATGATCACATTAAATTGAGTCTTTTTTTTTTGTATGTGTTAATACTAAGTTCATAATTACTGTTATGAAATTGTTTAAACCAATGTAATAATAATAATAATAATAATAATAATAATAATAATAAGATTTAAACTGGCCTAGTTAAGGTGATAGGGCCGAATAATACATTATTTTTTCTTGATTGCAGGATGGGATCCTGGAACGAAGGTAATAAATACCGATTTCGGTGTTTAGTTTCATCTGTAATGTGTTTACAACTGTGTGCTGTACATACCAAGAATGAGGTGGGAGAATAATATTAAATATGATTTGAGGGAAGCAGATTATACAGGGGATGATTGGAAAATATTAGCTCAGGATAAAGATGTATGGAGAGCTTATGTCCGCGCGGCCATGAACCGCCGGGTTCGATAGTGCCAGTGAGTTAGTGATGTGCATAGGTTCTGGATCGTCTGATCCTAGTAGATGAGGAGGTCATATTGGTTGACCACCTGATTTCCCAGATTACAACAATAAATCACTTTCTTTCAAATTATGTAAAATATCAAAATGAGTCAAAAAAGTTGTGGGGGAAAAAAACTAGTTGATCTGGATTATATATACCGGTTCAGGCATTATTTTTTTCTTTTCATATCATATTTCGCTTCCATAACTTGATGTCAAAATTGAATTACAACATCGAAAAAAAAATATATATATAAAAAAAATATATATATATATATACACCTTTGTACAACCTGGTGGCATTAGAAAAAAATATTTGTACTAAATAAACAACGGACAAGGGTTTATAAACAAAACATATTCCATTTGACATCACATCACAGTTTAAAGTTTGTCATACAACTTAACGAATCACATATAAACATTTTATAATTTATCAAATAATTCATGACTTTCAATGAACATTGAAGACAGACGTTATAAATACAAAATTAAACTAATGTAGAAATTTCAGAACTGAAGTAAACTTTTACTTCACCGAGTAATGAATTTCAACATCAGCAAGCGAGACAGTAAAAGAAAAATTACATGTTCTATGATACTGTATGTTTAACATTTCATTGACCTACTTTCGAGTGTAAACATTATGGTTAAGATAAAAGGCAAAATTCGTATTGAAATTTTCTAACATATTTAAAATCCACTGTAAGTTAAGCTGAGGGGAGTTTTATAACGTAATTCAATGTTCTCAGAAAGATGTTTATTGTGGAATAAGATGAAACACACGCGGATATGGCACAGAAGGTCATACAAGCGACTTAATATTCCTCCAATAGCGAAGACTTGACTGCACATGATGGAAACACAATGCTCTTATCCATTATCTTGCGTCTCTACTTCATCTTGGGTGTCTCTCGTATGGAATATAATGCTTTATCATGTAAATTGCATGTTACGCGTGTCGATTTCTATTCACATGTAACGGTATACTGTCTTCTTACAGCATTCCAATTATTTCAGTATCATTCAACATTCCTTGTATCCTTTCACCGCCTTCGTATCCGTCATTGCAATGCAGTTCAACAAACATATGTTTTTACTAAAAATTCACGGATTACGGTAGGGGTTAAACCAATTGCAAATGGGTGATTTATTTGGCTAAATACTAATCTAATTAGTATTCTATAAATTGAGATAATTTATTTAATTTCAAGGAGTGATTTATGTAAAAATGTAAGTTTTAGAGACTTACGAAGAGATATAAGATATGGGAATAGGAGAGACATGGTTATCTCTTCGTGTTTAAATGAAACTACTTGCAACATTGAACCAATGGGAAATCAAAGCTCGGCATCTGCCTTCCATTCAATGTCCCTATTACATGAATGTTGGGCACACCGTAGTTTAATTGGTTAAGGAAATGCTCTACAAGCCAGAAGATCGCGAATTTAATTCCCGGTAGATTTAGGAATTTTAAACCTAACGAAAATGAGTTCCAGAGATAGTTTTGGGAGTAAAGACAGCTTCACGCAGGGCTGAAAACTCGTGTCAATTTTCTAGAGGATGATGATTACCTCCTGCTACTCCAAGAACTTTGTAAAATCTGTAAAGGAAGAAATAATAAAACAATCAACGTAGATCACATAAAATCGAAAACTTTCAACATATTTAGGCATCTCTCCTTGCCAAGTTGTACGTGAGAATAAAAACATAAATAATAGTTTTAAAAACTAAAACAACACGCTTTATTAGAAAACCGAACTATAAAAATGAAAAATAATTTTAATTTCCAACACGCTTGGGATAAATAATTTTACCATCAAAAGCGTGGGGTGCTCTTTATCAATTAATATATTTGATTCTAAATAGATGTTGGTAAAAGTAAAGCCTCTAAGAAAATGTAAAAATCATAAAAAGCATCCCACGCTTTTGATGGTAAAATTATTCAGGGTCGGGTCGAGGGATGAGATGAGAAGAAGCCCCTATATTTATAGCGGTCTGTGAACTACAAAGGTGCCTGCCGACTACTCCTGAAGCACCGTCACAGAGGCGGATGAACGAAATGAAACGAAATGGATGAGGTGAGTATGGAGAAATGGTGGAATGAAATTTGTGAAAGGTGAAAATGGGAGAAACCCCGAGAAAAAATTGCCCAAGCTCCGTTTCGTCCATCACGAAACCCACATGGAGTGACCGAGACTCGATCTCGGGACCCCAGCGGTGAGAGGAGAGCGTCTAACCGCTTGTGCCACGGAGCCGCCACAATGAGTAAATCCAATTTCCTTGTTCTTACACTGTCCGAGTTACTTAGGCCGGTATTCTTGAAACCAACTCTCCTCTCCCCCACCTCTCTCACTTTCGTAAGTTGAGTCTGACCACGAGAGTGAGAGATGGTTTTCTTGAAACCATCTTATCCGATCTTATCTCTATCTCAGGCGAGATGGAAAAATGCGTATGTTGGCAATGTTTTTAAAACTGCATAGAGAAATAATCCATATGATATTGTGAAATATGGCGTCTTTTAAAAATCGTCTGCAATTGTATAGATTGTGGGAATGTGATTGTTTGCCTAACATAAATTAAACTTATTACAAAAATGAGGAAATAGAATCTGATTGAGGTTAAACATACAATATATGTGTGTAATCAAAACGTATTCATGGCAAAATTAGGATTTCCTACATATAGAAATGTCCAACAATGAAAGTAAAAAATATATATTGCCCAGTTATCCCTTATAAAATTAGTTATCTGAATAGGCTTATATTATTGATAAATATAGTAAGAAAAGTATAAAAGGTCAAATTGTAACATTCCACAGCTTTTATATTTTATACATGTGTATTGTGATGGAGAAAAGCGTACGTTATATGTACGTTATGGGATATCAACAAACCAAATTAATATAATATACGTGATCTATTTTATATCAAATTAAAAACAGTATTAGTGATCCATTTGAGATGGTCTATTTTATTTTATTATGTTATCTTTATGGATAATAGGTATACCTTTATGCATAACAGGTAATACTATAGGTTCTAATAATTTTGTAGGCCTAACCTTAAAAGTCGAAATTGTAGCAAAATAATAATTTATTATTATGGTTTATAAAATCATTGATAGGTAACTATGTATTAATTTATTGTTGTAATTGTTAATAGAAAACCATTATCAAAATTACACTATGAAGATAATATTTTAAGAACATGGTAAGAAATTACCATCACCACGTTATGTAAATACATCAAATAAATACAAAGTTATTAATCAATTTTTGATGGTGCATTTTATTTTCCATAACCTCAAGGTTGAGATTATGGTAAAAAATATACATATGGTATAGGGCTCAACTGCACTTCTACTAGCGCTTGATTTTTCATTTATATTGTCGTATACTCTTCTTCTGTATTAACTAACATTATTTAATGCTTTAAACTTTTTCAAACAATTTTTATAACATTATTAGGCAATTTTGAAGTATTTATTTAAATATGCAAATCACAATATTATGACACTGGTAGACAATATTATGATGTTATTTTCTCTTAATATTGCAAATATTAGTAATTTAAATTTCACAGCGACATATAGTAATCGATATGTGGTTAGATTGTGGGTTATCGCTGGCTATATAAAACCTGACATATGCGCACTGTTGTTCTATTGGACTTTGAAAATATTCCACGCTAGTTTAAGTGCAGTTTTTCCGTTTATAGAAACACTGTTAAGTAACTATGTATTAATTATTGCTGTAATTCACCACAAATCTTTAATCACCATGTTATGTAAATTATTAGTATTGTCTCTTCTCCTTATGGTCATTAATGCTTCTCCTGATACAAGACTATAGTCATAATTTATAAACTTTGATACTCTATCAGTGTTATTCTAAAATTTATATCAAAACAAAAAATGAAACATTATATGTATTATATATATGCCCAATTACTTTGCCCTACAGTCCTATAAGGGCATTTATATAAACAACCATCTTTAAAATATGTAGTCATTGCATGAAACATCATTTCAGTTTACTGTTTTACCTCATCCTCACGTCAACATGATTTTTTCAAATATGTCCCCTTGAATAGCTAATTGGTTTTACTACTTATATTGCAAGCTCTAGGGCTTTACGAAATACATAAGATAAATGGCACATTCACTAAAGCCCTCCACTGAACCTTTTCCTCAACGAACTTAATCCAGTAAAAATTTCTTCTACTGTCTACTCAATCTACATGATCAACCCATAACAAACTTATAAAACTTATAGCGACAAATGTATTTATTTTATTGAGAAAATACCATTAGGAAGGTTTAGATGGGAGGATATTTGGATGAATCTTAGGGAACTGCATATTGGAAATAAACATCTGTTTTTGGTGGACATGAGTTTTGTATGTCATGATAAAAGAAACAGAAGTGAATTCTAGTACTTGGACAATGCAGGAAAATGAAATTAAAGAACAGTCCATACTTATATTTTATTGTGGAATTAATATGTATGACACCTGAAATAAATACAAAATATGTTTCATTTGAAAACATTGCTTTTTATTATTATCAGCATTCATAATTACTCATAACATTTATATACAAGAATCAATATGGATTTACATACACGAACATTACACAGCTATCAATGTACATAAACACACAAATTTGTAACACTAATACCTTATATATTATTGTGAAACATTACTATTTACACATTTTTTAGAATATAATACCTCATCGTGTCCACCACTGTGGTCTCGAGGTAGCGTGCTGCCTTGTCATGCAGTGGGTCCAATTCCTGGTCGGGACAAGCTCCTGGGAGAGGTTTTTTTGGGGTTTTCCTCACCTGTAAGACAAATGTCAGGAAGCTTAGGGACCAACAGTCCCCAAATATCATCCGGTCATCATCATCATCCTTCACCGATGTGGAAAGAAAGCAACGGGAAGCTACCACACCTATAATTACCTAGCAAATCATAGCATGAAAATGCTATGATTGCAGTGAAATACCTACCCTTGGGCAGAATTACTATGGATGGATGGATCATAAGGCTTTTAAGTTTCCATACCCAACTTACGGAAAACAAGATAACAAAACAATAAAGCTTGCCAAGGATCTACCTACTTAATCAAATCTAAATTACTTTAATGAAATTTTATGATGGGAATTTACATTATCAGGCAAATAAATTAAGTAAGTCAAATTATTACATCTCACCTCATAAAACTGGGTGATTCTCACAGGACCGGTTTCTGAAGTTATTTCCTCTATCGTCAACCAGAACTCAGACTATAGAGTTAATGGAATCTTGGCTGATGATACAAGCAATAGCTTCAGAAACCAGTCCTGTGAAGATCACGGAGTTTTATGAGGTAACATGTAATAACTTATTTGACTCACTTAACGGAATATAAAATAATAAAAAAACCCATGGCTTGAAAGGCCTAGAAGGCTCTTGGCCTACTAGCTGGCTGTTGGACTCACTTCCACATGAGTTGATCACAGAGATAGAAGATCATTCACCCAGTGTAGGATTGGTCAGCATGTCAGGTCCCCCAGTCATTATAGCTGATTTTCTGAACTTGGAGCCGCTACTTATTGTAGCTACCCAAATGCCTCATGATGCTGAGTGAGCAATGGCCCAATACTGGCCAAAATCACAAGAAAAAATGTTTTCCCCCATGGAGACCCGAACCAGCGCAAGTCCGGTAACTCTCTGACAAAGCATCTTGCCTTAACCATTCAGCTATGGTGCAGGACATAAAACAAACAAACTGAATTAAATAAACATGTTCACAATTGGCTATACCAGAAATGTGAATAAATGTGCACGCATTTTAACTTATGTTATCCAATAAATGATAGTGTTAGTGACTTAAAGGACAATTACAAAGTTTATAGCTGATATGTCACATGGAATAGGGCCCTATTTAAATTACATATTAGAACAAATAAAATTTAAGATTAGACAAAATGATATAGTGTTCCAGATGCACCAACAATTTAGACGAGGAAATCTGCATTTTTAACACATAATTGTCTTTATACACAACACAAATATGTTCACAGCCTTACAGCAGAGGAAGTATAGAAGACAAAAAAAATGCACAATACATGATAGTGTAGTGAAAAGAAAGTGTTCATATAATTTTGTCCAATCACAATCCTAAAATTACAAGTAAAAATACAATGGGAAGTAAGTAACTCTATTAGGTCCTTCTTAATAACAAATAAAGTAAATCCGGAGTTATTCTACCTCATAACTTGTTGTGTTCTATTTGAACTAGTGTCTGTATATAAAGTATACCATCGTCAGCTTTTCCAGAATGTTGAAATTAACATTGTCGTTCCCTCGATGTCCAGAGCTGACAACTTAAATTTCAACAGTCTGGAAAAGCTGACGATGGTATACGTGAAATATCAAAACTACTTCAAATAGAACACCAGTTATGAGGAAGGATGACTCGGTATTCACCTTACTTATTATTAAAAGTGGACATCTATTAGAGCCCTTCTGGCTGTCAATCCATTTGGCAAATCATAAACATCATTCACAACTGGAATAGCATTATTGGTGGCAGATCCTCTATTTCGGCATCGTTTGCCCTCCTCGCTATATTGTGTAACACAGTTGTTGCAACTATAACAGTCGTCGTCGTTTCAAGTTTGAGTTATAATTGAAATCAGCTCGTGTTTGTGGGTTGAGGAGAGGTGTCATTAAAATATGATGGCACGCATACCCACTGTCTTCCAGGAGAATGCCAGACACTTCTCCTTCTTCAAATTGGCCACAGATCATGCTACTTTTGAACATACGACTGTCGTGTGCAGATCCTGGCCAGCCTGTAACGATGTTTATGAATTCCATAGTGAAGTTCACAATGGCCTGAAAATTTAAAAAAATCCAAGATATAAAAAGCAACTCTCAATGCAATAAATAAATAAATATATATATTAATTAAATAAAAGTAAAACTTAGTTTTATTCGATTTTCATATTTATTAAGATATAATTCAGTGACAGCTGTTTCGGTACACTGTACCTTCTTCAGACATGTACCGAAACAGCTGTCACTGAATTATATCTTAATAAATATGAAAATTGAATGAAACTAAGTTTTATTTTTATTTAATTAATTAATATGGATTTTCATCAAGTAAACACCAACTCAATTGATTATATATATATCATATTCAAAATTCTTACTATAAACTATGCCGTTCCTAACGAAAAACTATTCATTTTTTATTCATAGCCATTACAAGCACTTCAGTTTTGTCATTGCGTTAAAATTGTGATGGTTTCGTCAATTGTTTTATTGGAAGTAAATTTGGCTCAACTGCACTTTTACTAGCGCTTGAGTTTTCAGTTATATTATTGTAAACTATAGCACTTATTTTGTATTTCCTAATATTTTAAACTTTTTCAAACAATTTTTATAACATTATTAGACAGTTTCGAAGTATTTATTTAAATATGCAAATCACAATTTTATGACACTGTTAGAAATATTGTGATGCTAACTGCTATTTTCTCCACAGAGTATATTACTTAGTCTATGATTTTTCTATTGCTGTTTTGGGTTATCGCTGGTTGGATCAGCATTAGGGAGCGATAAGTAAGTGTACACCCATTTTTAATAAACGTTTGGTAATTTTAATATTATTAATATATCTTTTTAACATAGATTTGGGGATTTATTGCAAATATTGGTCATTTAAATTTCATAGCGGTGGATTGTAATCGAGGATGATAATCAATATGGTTCGATTGTGGGTTATTGGTGGCTCTCAAACTCTGGCGCATGCACACTGTTATTCTATAGGACTTTGAAAATATTTCATGCTAGTTTAAGTGCAGTTTTTCCGTAATTTTACTTGTACCTTAATAAAGAAAGAAAAAATAATGCTTGAATTGTGACTTGAACCCTGGATCTCTGATTCTGTACATTAGTACAATACCAATTACACCATCCGAGCACCGATAAGAATGTCAACATTTCTTTCTACTTATACAATTCTCGTTCGTCCGAAGACCATCAATACCAACATGCCAATTGGAATCTTTTATTCAGAAGTACTTTTATTGAGAATTTATACATTACTTTTGAACGGTAAAGCTTCATACTTTGAAGTTTTTATTAAATTAACACTTTCCAACCTAGATTAATTAAGGAAGAAAAATTAAGGTTTGGAAAGTGTAAATTTAATAAAAACATGAAAAAAATTAAAATATGGTTATATTTTATTTGTTATTTATGCAAAAATCTATGTTATGTTATGGGATAAATGGTATGAGGTAGTAATCTAGAACAATATTAACACAATAAATTTTCAAAATGTTTCTCACTGATATTGGTCTACAAAATCTCCTACTTGGCACAAATTATTTAGGTAAAAAGCATCATAAATCAAGTATTCACCTAAAATGGTTCACAGATGCTGCTTGGAGGTCTGCTTTTATGTGCTATATATTTAAGACAGTGCAACTAATGGCTTTATTTCAATTTTTTACAATACTGATCAAGGCAACTGAAGCCATGGATCACATGTCGTAGATTTACGACACGTAGAAGAACCTGAACTCTAAAAATAAAGCTTCTAAAAAAAAATTAGTTGGATCTTTCATTATCAGTTTTGAATTACAACTCTAATGATGTCAATTAAAGAGCATAAGGGCCTTCTAGGCCTGTTGCGCTTGGAGAGAGGGAGTGAAATAAAATAATAATAATAATAACACACAAAATACTTGCTTAACTAGTTTTTGTACATACCTGACAGTTGAAGGAGAATACGCCCAAGCTATTTCTGAAGATTTTGGGATATTCTCCTCCAGGATTCCTTATTTTTATATGTGTGCCATCGATGAATCCAACTACACCACGGAAACAAGCAATTCTATGAAATTCATAATGGAGATGACGAACCTCATCTCCATTAGGGAATGTTATAAATTGTAGTTTCAATTCTGCAATAGAGGTGGATACTTTTCTGATGACAGGTGACACAGTACTTTGGCTGATGCCAGGGAGGTCTGCCACTACAAGCTGCATACTTCCTGTGAATAGAATTAATAAACAAATTGAATAAATTCACAATTGGTATGACACAATATTTATGCCATAATAAATTTAATATTTGTCTGGTCACACCTTGATTAAGTATTTGTTCCTGAATCGAGGAATTTAGCATAAATTAAATTAAGCATTATCAGATAATCTTTCATGTGCATAATTTAAAGAGTGAAGCAATTATGGGTAAACTTTAGTATTTGACTCTCATCTATTCAATGAATAAGTTCTACAGAATCGCACTGCACATGCGCGAATGTTTAATGTAACCTTCACCAGGTGGCAGGATATAAATGTGAAATCGAAATAACTAACCTTCTTAATAAATTCCCAAACAGTTTATGAGAAACTGACATACACCCATTACACTCTTCCTAACCTAACAAAATAAATTGCTTGCATATTATTCAATAATCTAATCATGCATATACTAACTTGTCCCAACAAAAACACACGAAATGAAGTTAATTTCTTTAAATTAAATAATAATAATGTTAAGTATTAAAAAATTAATAGAAATATTGTTTTATTAATTTCTACTACAGTAGTTTGAATGAAGATGTTTCATTATTTGCATTTTCCTTATATTATATATATACATACACATATATATCGTACTATTGAATTACCAATTATTATCCAATTTTGTTCGTTATGTGACCGGAGTTAATAAAAATTTCACTTTTTTGCGTGTAATATACAAACAAAAAAACGATCATGTTAATGATTATACACGAGAGTGATATTTTATTTCTCTACATGAATTATTTGTAATCGGTTTATATAGTATTTCCATACACGTTTGTAATAAACAACACTAGATTTTAAGAAGTCTCACGATGCATATTGAAAAAGTTAAAATATAATGAATCATACAGCATATATTACATGACTTACCTGTATATCGGGGATATCCTGAAAGTACAGGCGGCGACGGCGATTCGCTTGATCCCGTAGATTTTGTTCAATTTCCACATCTTCTATTAACTTATGTGCCTCCAAACCCAAAAGATTATTCACTTTTGGAACTCCGCCATTTCTACTGTGGACCAGAACAAAGCGAAAGACAGGTATACTGCCGACTTATGAATTTGACATTTAAAAGTGAGTAAGGCGTGGCCAAAACGAGAGTTTTGAGCGAGAGTTGGTTTCAAGAATACTCTCGACGTCATAGGAAGGCGGAGCCACTCACATGTCACTCAATTCGAGAGGAGAGTTGGTTTCAAGAATACCGGCCTTAGTCTAGGCCAAGTTAAGTGCGGAGCGCGGTACTAACTCTGGAGCATGCATTCTATTTGCTACTTCTCCGGCGGGACCTGTACGAAAGACTATCATTGTCACGAACGCTTGTAACTGTAGGAATCGAAATACAAAACAACGCACAAACAGGAGTAAAGCATTTATTAATGAATAGTATTAACTCATTCACAGTATTAAATAATACCTCAAAAGATTTTAATCTGCAATATTTAATAATTACCTGAAAAAAAACATATTAAGAACCAACAGACCTCTATGTACAAACAAAACAAAAGATGAGAAGATGTTTAAAATGTTCATGTGTTTCTACACCATTTTAACAAAACATGATTTAATATTTCATGGTACAGGGAAAAAAAATAGTGGGTCTATTTATTGTTCCTACTGTAGGAAAATAAATCACCTCTTTTCAGGGTGCCTACTTCCCGGGCATTCTTACTTGACACTTGACATGTTTTAATTTTATTTTTTATATAAAACTTTCCTCATTAGAATATTGCCACAAGGACAAAGTGATACAGACAATTAATTTTCGGAATTGATTAAATACATTAAAAAATGTCAAATTGTAATTGAAGTATATTCTATAAAATAGAATTTTGTAAACATGGTTTCTTAAAAATGAAATTGATCCTCTAATGGCAGCGATGGCAATTTTATAAAGATACACTCTGTCCAAATCTAAGAAATTCCAAAATTTAGCTAAGAATCCTGGTGTAGTACCTCTTGCCCCGATCATCAATCCTGTGACAGTTATACTATGTAATTGGTGTTTATCTTGTTGGCTCATAAATGACTTTCTTTTCAGATTCAACTTCCTCAAGACTATGAGTCTCAAAACGGATTGTGGGATCTAATATCATACAAATTTTAGAAGATGGTTTAAACGCAACAATATTTATTCCTCTATTACTCCCATTTACTAATTCAATATTAGAAATATAAAATTAGTACCTGGTAAACCAGTCGTCCTCATCTAAAATAAAGTTCTGTTTCAGAACTTCGTCAAGTAGTTAAAAATATGATGACCTTTCAAAACAATGTTTCATCTTCTGCATGTCAACTGGCATTATCGACTCACTGTGATGGTTGTCCGTTTATATAAAAAAGGGTGGCGCGACAATGCTTGACAATGATTAACATGCGGAATTATTATAGTGGCGGTAGTCGGTATCTTTGTATTTAATTAGTATATATAACACCTGCCGGAAAATAAAGCGAGCCGCTGGACAACCATCATATTGAGGCTACAATAATACTGTTGTTGTATTAGTTGTACAACGGGTTCAGGTCTGCGGGCGTGTTCTTGTTGAGCAAGACTTTATTCTTAGCTTCTTTTAAAATTTCTATGTCTTCTAGGATGCTAATCTTGTTATTATTATTTCTGTGTAATTTTGACATAGTTATCGATTTTGTCGAATTGAGGACCCGTTTCTATATATGTTTCGTAAAACTTGATGTTTCTTCGTTATTAATATATATTTTTTAATGTTCAGTTATATCTTGTGTTAAAATGTTAGATCTTTTGGAGGCTGTAGAAATTAATAAGTTTAAAAGTAGTAAAAAACTGTTAAATTCTCAACTTGATTTGAATGAATCCCCTTTGTTAAATTAAAAAATTTAAATAAATATTGTTGTATTGTTGCTTAGATCAGTTGGAACACAATTCATAATTTGTTAACATGTCTGAAGAAGGTACAGTGTACCGAAACAGCTGTCACTGAATTATATAATAAATATGAAAATCAAATAAAACTACGTTTTATTTTTATTTAATTAATTAAAATGTTTTGTTGTTCTACCGATGTAAAACTTATTGCAATTTTGTACTTTAATTTATAAACGTATTTATTTTCGTATTTATTTGTTACTTCAATTTTGTTTGATATGATGTTGAGTTTGTTATTAGTTTTAAAGGCGATTTTTATGTTTTTGTCTTGTTTTTTCATCGAGTTAGCTAATTTAACAGTTTCAAAATTGGGAGAGATATTCTGTGCCAAAAAATACGAAGGCATGATTCTCGCAAGGTCTCCAAGCTGAACGTATCCATGCTCATCATTACGTTTAACAAGTAAAACTGAACTAAGTCACTAGGTAGCGTTACCTGTCCAGCGGAGCGCTCCTGGTGCATATCGGAGCGCACCGTCTCACGGAGCTCATGTTTTACATCACTGGTCTAGGCGATTCAGATAGGCAGGTCTTGCAGCTCGAATGGGTGACAAGAGTTTTCATTGGAAAACCCGTGGCGATAAGATAATTAAGGAGACTAGGTACAGGTGTGAGAATTATATTAAGATGGATATCAGGCTATTTAATATTAGAGATATGAACTGGTTACAATTAGCTCTAGTGATGTAGTGAAGAATACAGAATCCAATATATGGATTCCAACAAACCACAAGATGAGTGAGTGTACAAGCGAACAACTTTTAACATAGTGATATATTGAATTACATATTTAAGATAGTATGTAGGTAAACAGAACAAGCATTTTCTTTAATAGTGCTCTAATATTTTATCTCATTTCCATCAGTGTTTCGAACCAAAGATAAACATGATACAGCGAATAATGCTGCTCATATTCAATTTAAATACATGATTCGGATTCTACAATTTACTTCCCTTCCGAATGAAGTCTATCTCAAAATGTTCACGCTCTGAAAAATGCAATCGACACTGCTGGGTTTGAGCCCGCGAACCTTGGAAACAGGAGGAGCATGGGAGTCACTAGGTCACCGGTACCTGTGCTTCGCTGTTTTTGAGGAGTTCTTCGCGTTTTTAGTAGCTACAGTACTTGCTGCACTGTGTACATGTTTTGTTGTTTTTAATTAAAACAACTTAAGCTTTAAGAGTAATCTGCAGACATTTCCTATCTCACCTTCTTAATCTCTAGGTACGTGTGTAAATTATACTACAGGCTAATCCACCCAAACCCTAAGTAATCCAGCCTTTGTAACTGAATCAGCTTTCTTTAACAAGATGCTAATACAGTCCCTAAACCCAACTTCTGTATCAGCAAAGTGCATCTGTGTTATTCTAGAAACAAAGACGTATACAATCTTTATTACGACAGTTTAACTTTGTAACAAGCAATTGCCAACATTTTTAAAAGTTAATGATTACAATTAAAGCGTTTCAATGATTCAGATAATATATCAAAACTTATTTAAAGATGGTTCGAATTAGAATTTAAAATGTTACATACGTTCACAATAACAATTTTACATAAAATACATTTTTTTAATGTAAGTTACAAATTATGATATTGGCAGGGAAGCTTGAAGAATTTCATCCCCATGACAGAAAATCAGGAATTATAGTAAACTTACAATTTAATGTTTTAATTATAAGTAATAATTGAATAGCAGAAAATATAGCGATATTAAAAAAAGAATAAAAGACTTATAGAGAAAAAAATAATTGTATTTAAAATACTTTATCACAAAAGGTAGCAGTGGTAGTAGTAGGACTTCATTAGACTAAAAGTAAGATACATACAATATTATTTACAAATATGGGTCGCACGGGCAGTAAGCCGTACATCCTGTGGACAGTCCGTATCAATAAAATAATTTTACCATCAAAAGCGTGGGGTGCTCTATATCAATTAATATATTTGATAATAAACAGATATTGGTAAAAGTAAGCTCTCTAAGAAGAAAATGTAAAAATCATAAAAATCACCCCAAGCTTTTGATGGTAAAATTATTTTCTTTTTGTTGATAACTCTAATTTTATTCTATATGTGTTGGAGATGATTTTTTTGTTGACCACTTTATTTTATCCCAAGCGTTTTGGAAATTAAAATTATTTTTCATTTTTTAGTTTTCTAATAAAGCGTGTTCTTTTAGTTTTTTAAAACTATTATTTATTTTCTATTTCTTAGTTTTAATATTTTACAGAATAAGATAAAAATGTAAATATCTTTAAATTCGATACTATTGTAGTATGAGCTGAAAGTAATACTCTTCTATAAAAAAAAACCCTCCCAGCCGGAT
>JASPKZ010004195.1:2637500-2752500 GCA_030220185.1 Diploptera punctata
TTACAATGATTGATGACAGTTATTAATTCTTCGAAAGAAATTGGATCTATATTTTCGTCAATTAATGATAAGTTTATTTCCTCATCATCTGATTGTTCTGTCCATAGACGTTTGAAATAAGATATCCATTTATCCTCAGAAATTATGTTCAATTTGAGTTGATCTTTTTCCTGATTATTAATGTGTTTTAGAATTTTGTAGGCTTTATCTTGTCGTCCATGTAAATCATGTTCCAGGTCACTAATATGTTTTTCCCATGAACTCCTTTTATTTTTTCTAATTTCTCTTGGAGCAAGGGCATTTCTTTTTTTGCTTTCAATCAGGGAATTTTCCAGTTATTCCCTATATAATTCTTCATCATGGTTAATGGTATTCTCATTCTCATACCTCTTTCTCTGCCTCTTTAATGGAGTTCTCCCTTTGGTTTTCCTAAAAGCGTTTCGTGCCTCCTTTGTATTTCGTGCCACATTGTCTGCCCATCACAGTATATGATTACCTACTTAAAAAGTTATTTCATGTAGTTTAAAATTACTTATTTTTATTCATTCACCTCTCGTTTGTCCAACAATCTTCTTAAGCCTTTTAATCTCAAATACTCATAATATTTTCTCTTCTCTTAAAGTAAAAGACCATTTTTCGCATCTACATAATATAATTAGAGAATCATAGCTTTATGCATTTTTAATTTAACATTTTTTAGAGAATTTTAGATGAAAATTATATCTGTAATGTGTAATAGCAAGCTTTCCCGGAGTTCAGTCTATGTTTAATTTATTTCTGGATCTCATTCCAGTTTTGTTATTATAGTACCTAGGAATTTGAATTCGGTCACTTCTTCAAAATTCCCCAAAAGAATAACGATATTTCACTATAAAAATACCACTGTTAAGAAATGCGGAGATTGCACAGACAACATGCAGATAAACATTGTTGACTACAGAAATATATATTTTTGTAGACCAAGAAGTAAATCGATAATGGGGAAAAAATAAAATAAACAATAAGAGGATTAATGAAAGTGCATTACGATATTCTTGAAGTAATTAAAACATAAAATTAAAATAATTTGGTTATGTTAAAGGATAGTTGGAAAAAATCCTAAGAGATTCTTGTATGAACTATAGAAGGCAGAAGAAAAATATGCAGCGGGCTCGGGTTCGATCCCTGTTCGGGACAAGTTTCCTTGCCTGTAAGATAGATGTGGAGAAAGTTGAAGGCCCTAATAGTCACCGTACATCACATGGTCATCATAATCATCCATATCAAAGTCGTCTTGCTTTGTATGAATGTATAGGCATAATTGATATATGTGCCTTGTCTTAAATGTTCGACTTCTCTGGAGAATGCCCTATTATTGAGCTGATCACTCATCCAGGGAGGTTCTCCATGTTCTTTAGTAGTAAAAATATAGACCTATTTATATGAACAATAGTTCAAATCCTTTCTTGACAAGCCGTGTTCTTGTGAGGTTCGGATAGCGTTGGATACGTAAAAGTATCTATAAAGGTTAAACTAAGGATGAAAAATAATTACTCAATGGTTGGACTGTAAATCCTAAGCAATCATGGAAACACGAGTAGAATAAATTAAACAGTGTTATATTACTGGTATTTTTAATGCCTAAAATATTAATTGCGCTGTATACTATAAATCAAATATAAAATATCGCAGAAAATGTTACAGTCATATTTTGAAACATACATATATTTTGTAATAGTATAATGAAATATGAAAGTCGTGGCAGAAAAAAGTTATTAAACAAATTATTTACTGTCACAAGGAAATTTTAAACTAGTATTGGGAGAAAAACAGACAAGGTACAGTAATATGTTAGCTTGTTACTGAAGTTTTATGTGCCCCCACAACTCAGGTGTTTGTGTGGTACCCCGAGCCGACATGCAGGCACGCATATTCGCACATTAAATTCCCATTTGTAACTTATAATATGTCTTTTTTCTCTCAGTGACCATTTATTGTATCATTAGCAAAGAAACTGTTACATACAAAAGTATCACTCTTTTCTTTCCATACTCTATAATTTAAGTAATTTAAAATAGCTGGCTTTGTGGCAGTCGTGATGCTGTTGATGGCCAAAATAATGACTTAGATATAGATTTACATGAAGTAAGGTGACCACAGTTGTGGAAGCAGTAATGTAGTTGTTGTCTCTTAGTACCACCACAATGAGATTTCCAGAAGTATAAACTTTCTTCATATTACGTTTCATTTCTAAAGAGCAACGTTAAATATTACTCTCCAACCACTACTCTATTTTTAAATGATATTCAGCTGCCCTACATTACACCCCTTTCACGAGAGTATTAGATAATTAAAACTACAACTACTGTTGTCGTTGACGTTACTGTATAGCGATCAAAGAACTAACATTGAAAAAAGTATAACAAAACACAGGGAATGATTACCATTTAATGGGCGCCGGCAGGAGGGTGCAAGGGGGCGCATTTACACCCCGCGTCGGGAAAGAAAACACACAGAAAAAAAAATATAAAAAAATATTTATTTTATTTATTAACTTAATAATAATAATAATAATAATAATAATAATAATAATAATAATAATAATACTTTATTTATTCTGGCAGAGTTAAGGCCATAAGGCCCTCTCTTCCACTCAACCAGCACAAATACAAATAAATATTCGACAAATATAGATATACACTATACTAATTATAAACAGTTAAAGATACAATAAATGTAGCAATGTAAATGTCATGTACAAACAACATTTTATAGGGTAATAACAATAATGATATGATAATAATAATAATAATAATAATAATAATAATAATAATAATAATAATAATAATAATAATATAAATATGATACATTATATGGGAAACACCAATTAATATATATATATATATATATATCTTACACTGGATAATAACGAAGTCGAGTTTAGAGCAAATATAAATTTAGATTTCTTTTAAAAGATGCCAATGTTCGAATAAAAATTTTCCCCATGTTGGCAAAGAAAATACGCAAAAAAATGTATTAATCATTGTTTGAATAAATATTTAAGGTGTCCAGGTTGCTGTCCAAATTTGTTCATCACCTTGTCAGTGAATTTAGATGTCCTCCTCTACTCTCTTCCTGTGAACACTTATCATGGCATAAGCCGCTTAGCCTCGCGTCTCCCATCGTTGACCGATGCCTCATCTTGACACGTCGTTACGTACTAATGTTGTTGCATGTTGTACGTACATGTTGTAATTATACGTTATGTTTTATTGGTAAGTTAATAGTATAATGTGTAGATGCACCTTCCTGAAAGTAATCCTGGCGGAGTTCATGGATTTATATAAATTGCATAAATATTTTATTGTTATTAAAATGTTTAAATATTAATAATGTAGGCTATCTCATTAAATTGTGTATTTCGTGTTATAATTTAGACCAGCCATGTCATAGTTCAGAATCCAAGTTCCATGCGGAGCGCGGTACTATACTAACTCTGGAGAATGTATTTGTATCCCCTTCCTACTTCTCCGCGGGACCTGTACATTGTCACGGACGCTAACAAATCTACTCTCAGATTTTCATCCTTCAACAAGAGTGTATAACCTTTCACTAATCTGAACTAGACAATTTTTAGGATTAATAATTATCCCTTCAACAGAAGGAATCGAAATATAAAACAATGCACAAACAGGAGTGAAGCATTTATTAATGGATATTATTAACTGGTTTACAGTGTTAAATAATACCTCAAAATATTTTAATCTGCAATATTTAATATTTGCCTGAACAAAACATTCAGAACCAACAGGCCTATACGTTCAAACAAAACAAAAGATGAGAATACTTTTTACATGTTCATGTATTTCTATATCGTTTTAACAAACACGATTAAATATTTCTTGGTACAGGAAAAAAATAAGAGGGTATGTTTAACTCCTACTGTAGGAAAATAAATCACCTCTTTTCAGGGTGCTACTTCCCGGGCTTTCTTACTTGACACTTGACATTTTTTTATTTTACTAATTTAATATTATAATTCAAAATTAGTACCTGATAAACCAGTCATCCTCAACTAAAATAAAGTTCTGTTTGAAAACTTCGTCAAGTAGTTAAAAATATGAAGGCCTTTCAAAACCATGTTTCATCTTCTGCATTTCAACTGGTGCTAATGTTGTATAAGTTGCACAACGGGTTCAGGTCTGCGGGCGTATTCTTGTTGAGCAAGTCTGTATTTTCAGCTTCTTTTAAAATTTCTGCCTTCAAGGATGTTAATATTGTTGTTGTTATTCTCTCTGTGTAATATTAACGTAGTATTATCGATTTTGTCGAACTGATGACTCGTTTATAGTATATGTTTGGCAAAACTTGATTTTTCTTCGTTATTAATACATTTTGAAGATGTTCAGTGTATTTTGTATTAAAATTTCTTGTTGTTGTACCGATGTAAAACTTGTCGTAACTGTTGCACTTTAGTTTGTAAACACCTTTATTTTAGCATTTATTTGTTAATTCAATTTTGTTTGATACGATGTTGTTGAGTTTGTTATTAATTTTAAAGGCGATTTTTATGTTTTTGTCTTGTTTCTTCATCGAATTACTTAATTTAACCGTTTCAAAATTGGGAGAGGTATTCTGTGCTAAACAAATACGAAGGCTTGATTCTTGCAAGTCCTCCATGCTGGACGTTGCCATGCTCATCACTGCGTTTGACTAGTGAAACTGAACCAAGTCACCAGGTAGCCTTACCTGTCCAGTGGAGCGCTCCGGGACCATATCGGAGCACACCGTATCACGGAGCTCGTGTTTTACATAGCTGATTTAAACCTATTTCAATTATAAAAATTGTACCGTATATAACACAGTTTCCTCAACTATAATATTTTATGTTATAATCTTCGTTATATTATTAAAATTCTAAGCTTTTCGAATACATGCTTCATCTTCAGGAATTTTCTTGATGCTGAAATTATTTATATATTTTATACAGAGGGTATAAGGTACAACGATTTTTATAATTGAATACCGTTGAGGTTAAACTTATTTCAATCATGGTTATTAGAAGTATAGATTTATACCCATGTTTTACGCTAGTAAATACTTTCGATTATGTTACGATTATGCTATATCTTAAAATTTTATTTCAGTCCTTCTTTCCCGCTAATGATACATTTTGTAATTACAGTAATTTATACATAGGTATTTTTATTGATAATTTGCATTCTTTCCGGATTTGCCTAGAAATTAAAACTGTTTATATATAAATTATTTAATATATTTTTGACGTTTTTGCTTACATTATAGCTTGATTATGTGAAGTAACATATTTAAAATTATTTAGTTGATAGTTAAAATTTATAGCCATATTTGAAATATAGCAATCAAAGTTAGGTTAGGAGATTGTATATGAACATTGGTGTTCTGTAGTAGCACATCTATTCTAAATTCAAAATATGATCATAACCTAAATCAATTAAATTTTTTCGGTGAGAAAAATTCGAAAACGCGAGTTCCTTCGAAGGGGGAGTAAGGTCGTTGATCCAGAGTAGCAGAGATGTGCTGCATTCTGTTATGAAAGCAGTATCTTTGGAAAACTAGAGGTGTGTGGATTACTCTTGGCGTGATTATTTTCTTTAACAGAAAGAGGTGGAATTAAGTCCGCTAAACGAACTAACCTAAAGGAAGGATAAAATATGAGTAGAACCAAGTGAGTTGGCTCAGGAGGTAGCGTTTCAGACTCGTTTCAGATATAATGTATTTCAACCTACCACCAAGCCGATAGGCCTATGTCAGACAACCTGGCTCAGATTTTCATCTGTTGTCAAATCAAATGCTGGGTTGGAATTTCATGACACATACCCATTTTTTCATAATCGCCATTTCATATCAATTTTAAAATTACATCAGTGAGTTTTCAAAAAACAATAGAAACATACAGTCTACTGGATACTTCTGAAGATCAAATGCGACATGACCTTAGATCAATACTTCTAAAAATTCATTATAAATCACAGTTGAGTTTAGGCAGTAACATTTTAAAATGTTGAAATAAGTATCGAATATATCGGTCGTCCTCAACTAAATGTAATTTCTATTAAAAAAAACGTGGTTTTAACTAATTGACGAATTGTTTAAACATATATGTATTTTAGTTGAGGACGACTGACACATTTTACATTTTATAACCTTAGATGTTTAAGCATCTATAAAGTCATGAAATAAAAAAAACAGAAATGGAACAGAAATATGAGAATGTAGAATGCTTGAGCGTTAGAAACGGTATTAAAGTATAGTGCAACAGTTAGTATAAAATATAGTATTTGGTTAATGCAAATGCCAGTCTTTGGTGATAGCGTTGGATGAAGTAGAGTTGCAAGAAGCACGTATTCCCACGGGTTTTAAATAACCGTGTCCGCATAATCGTGCGGCTTCTTTTCATCCACGTGAACTTGAGAAAAATGTCTCATCACTGTTTTGCATATTACATTGACACTCTAATGTTGGCATTAAGATTGAGTCATTGATCAAAGAATCGTACAAACAAAATTTTCCGCTTAGATACACAGTGATCTTATTTGGTCAATTTACAGAGATACAACGCTATTATTACTTGATATTTTCATTGTAGGCCTACTGCGTTTTTGTATGTACATGACTCCTATCCATTTTATTGTCCTTGCATCCGTCTTAAATATAAAATCAAGGTCGAATTTGCATTCGATGTTTGCAGCAATGTAAACTGTACTGAATGAAGTCCAGAAATTAGTCATGTTTTCTGTTTTTTTAATACTGGTTTTCCTTCTTGTTTTACCTTTTTCTTTTTTTGTTTTACCTGTTTGTTAACTTTCTTTAGTTCTCACATAGACACAAGGACAGGACACACACACCCAGACCCAAGGTAGAGATTTAAAATCCCCTACCCCGCCAGGAATCGAACCCGGGTCACCGGAGTGAAAGGTAGGGACTCTACCGACTACGCCACGGCGACGGACATGATGAATAAATTGTTATTTCGCTTCCTATTATAGTGAAGTTATTCGTTTATAAATTACTACTAATAACGTTGAACTCCAGTAATAAAAGGAGTAACAGTGTTTCCGATATTAAACACGTAATACAATGAGCCAGGTTAATGTTAATACAAATAAATTGACGTCTGAATACAGAATGAAAGTTAGGTTGCACAACATTACTGTGAATAAAACAACAACAACAACAACAACAATAATAATAATAATAATAATAATAATAATAATAATAATATTTTTATTATTCCGGTTTTTACAATGAATATACATTTTTCCGGTACCAATGTTCACAGTTAACTACACATTTGTTTCAACACATTTTTCCATTCTTGTTCATCCATATATCTTCTTCTATTTCCTGTATACCTTGTGTCCAAGTGTCATGACAAAAAGGAAAAAGACTCACACAGACAGATACCTACATAAGCGGTCCAACCATCATCCCAGACAAAAACGCGGAATAATTAAAACCCTGGTGGAACGAGCTAAAAGGATTTCGGAACCACAGTATCTACAAGAAGAAATTAATCATCTCCAAGCAGCGTTTCAATCCAATGGATACAGCAAAACAGATTTTCGCCGAGCCATAAATCCCAATAAATACAAATCCGAAAACGGGAACAAGGAGGAGGCAAAGGGTAAGGTGTACCTACCATATATCAAGACTATAACGGAGAGAATTGGTCGAATATTAAATAAATATAACATATCTACAACCTACAAGCCAACACAAAAAATCAGCAATATACTGCGCCCAGCCAAAGATACAAGAGATCCGTTAAGTACTGCAGGTATATATCGCATCCCTTGCAGTTGTGGACAGGTTTATATCGGCACAACAAAAAGAATGGTTACCACAAGATTGCAAGAACACAAGAGGCATTGCAGACTAAAACAAAAGGAAAAATCAGCCGTAGCGGAACACTGGATGAACAACCAAGAACATATAATAAGATTCGAAGAAACACAGGTATTGTCCCAAACATCACATTATTACACCAGACTGTACAGAGAAGCCATTGAAATATATACACACAAAAATTCATTTAACAAAAAAGAAGAAACCATGAAGATAAACAAAATCTGGATCCCGGCACTGCACAATACGACAACGAAGCCTATGACTTCTGTTAGCGACAGCCTGGACAAAACAGCACGTAACACGGACCGCGCAGAAAACCGCCTCTCCACCAGGGGCGTGCCTATAAATAGGGAGGGAGTTTCCAACGACCAGCCAGTCTGCAGCCGACTGTTGAGGAGTTCACAGAGAGCACGCAGTATCTCCTGAAGATGTCTACCGCAGCAGTAGACGAAACGTCGAGTAGAAGAACGACTGGACCACGGCCTATATGCCCGGAAGACGAACCTAATAGGGATCAAGACGCCGGCCGTGAAAGCCTACAGTTATAAATAATAATAATAAAATTTGTTCTGGAAAAATTAAGGTCATCAAGGCCCATATATTTTGTTCAATCAGCACAAATGCACAAATTAAAGATTACAATATTATATATACATTTTTTTTTCATTTAACCGAATTTACATAATTACTGAGGTTTTTCGCGGTGGTATGGAGATAAAGACGTTGCCTCAGACGAGTTCGATCTCCATTCGGAAAATAAAAATTCTTGATTGAATCTTTTTTTTTTCTTTTAGTTTTTCTCCACGCCCATATGGCAAATGTTAGGAAATTAAGTTCAACATAGTCCTCGAATCCCGCTTGGCGATCATAATCATCCATATCATATTCGCCTTGTTTAGTATGAATGTATAAGTGAATGGTCTGCCTTATCTTAAATGTTTGTGTTGCCTCGGAGGTGACTCTGGCACTGAGCTAATAAACTCATGCGGTCAAAAAGTATGTATATGATCCCGACAGGTCTTATCCCCGCAAGCCCGGATGGCGTGGTAAGTAAAAGTACTTACAAAGCGAAAGTTTAAGCTAATGACAAGAAATGAACTAGGTTTTCTTCAACTATCTTAATAAAACCCTTTACTTAATTAATCGAATAAAGATATTAACAACGGACATTTTATAGACTATCAATTTAGATATTTCCCTTACTTAAACTTATTCATCGTGCTCTGTCCTCCGTGTCTTTATCTATTATCGGTACTCCATATTCCCTCACTGATTGTCGAATATTATTATAAATAGTTCCAAGTAACACTTGGCCTTTCACTTCTGTCACTTCTGTTAAATTTTCCCTATATGCACATACAAAAAAAAAAATATATATTTTAATTGCAAGGAAAAATTAAGGCATTATAAAATATATAGCCTAGATTTTCCTTGTTTTTATACACGAAAGCTAGTCAAGAACGAAAACTCGTTGATGTGCCTTTATTCGCCAACCCAAGAAATGCAGCGTCAGGTGCATTAAATAATTTACATAATCTTCTTGTATATTGTAAGCTCTTGTTTCCCTCAACGAGATTTAGGCGCCTACCCCTATAGGGAAGAAATTGAACCATACTAATTTAGTTACACTTGTTTTCGTATATATGTCATTGGAGTGCCCGTGGTCAACGTTCCGCCTCATACTGACATCTAGGAAACCAAGGTAGTACTAGGACGGGAAAATTCTGTAAATTTTGCTTAGAGACCTTTTTATTCAGGCTTAAGGATCTTTTAGGAGCCTGAAAATCTTCAGACTCGGGACCCACGGCTTAAAGTCCCTCCCGGAGGACTTGCTCCTTGGATTTTTCCATTCCTAAAAAATCCATCGACCCCGGCCGGATTTGAACCTGCGACCCTCGGGACCAGAGACAAGGAGCATAACCACTAGCCCACTGATTAATAATAATAATAATAATAATAATAATAATAATAATAATAATAATAATAATAATAATAATAATAACCAATAACAATAATAATAAAAATTATAATACAAGGATGATAATTAGGGAACGGATTTTTATGTAAATAAATATTGTTCTTGCTTGGAGATAAACATCTCAAATTGAGTTCATTGTTCTAGGTGAGACTTTCAGAACACATATACCAAATTTTATTTAACATAAAAACACACATTTTATTTTTATTTTTATGTAAATAAATATTTTTAAAAAAATCTGTCGAAAATAGATATTTTGTTAATTTTCGACAATTTTCCACAGATTTGTTGTTTATTTTTCTCCAGGAATAGGCCTATACCGTATTATTAAAACTTTTTAATATATTGAAAGCATTAATTTATTTTCTATTTGCCATAATTTTTAATTTTAATAAAAATGATATGTATTTTATTAAATTAAATTTTTATTACATTAAAAAATGAATTATCTTACATATTTGCAAATTTGGGTTTCTTGTGTCACTCTATAAAAATTAGAGGCATTAACCATCTTATTGACTGGACAATTAATGAGATAGCATTAAGAAAACAAATATAATTCACTCAAAGGTCCCACAGTAGAAGCTATTAAACAGAAATATAAAAGTGTGTTCGATAAAAAATAATAGATTTCATACAATGTGTAAAATTGTCAATGTTTTGGATGGGCAAATAGACATTGGGGAAATTGAAAATGTGCGCGTCAGTGACATTCCTCTGATGATATATTAAAGACTATCTTCCTGTTAGTTGAACGGTCCTCCTCCCGGTATCGTGCATTGTTCCAAGACAACAGACATTGCTTTGTGATCGAAAACTTGGAGAAAGTTTTCATAGTTCACTTCAACAGCGTGTTGTTTTAATCCACCAGAGTCTCAACATGAAAGGTGAGTGACTTTTATAATAAATATTTTAAAATTTTGTAGTAATGAAACAAAATATTTTGCATTTTTGTAACATATTTTACTCTTTTTTACTACATAAAAACAAAATATTTAAAGGTTTTAAATACATAAAAATCCATTCCCTATTTATTATTAAACAATGGAAAATAATTATTTGTATTTGTTTTTAATTACTAAAAGTTAGAGAATAATAAATTGCAACTGTTTTTTGTTATTGAAAGTACGTAAATAATTGTTGAATTTGTTATTTTTTATTAAACTATAGTAAATAATTATTTGCATTTGTTTTTAATTATTAAAAGTTAGAGAATAATTATTCCAACTGTTTTTTATTATAAAAAGTAAATAATTGTTGAATTTTTGTTATTTATTATTAAACTGTGGTAAATATTTATTTGCATTTGTTTTAATTATTAAAAGCTAGAGAATAATTATTGCAACCGTTATATATTATTAAAAGTAACTAAATAATTGTTGAATTTGTTATTTATTATTAAACTGTAGTAAATTATTGTTACATTTGTTACTATTTATTAAAAGTTAGAGAATAATTATTGCAACTGTTTTTATTATTAAAAATAAGTAAATATTTGTTGAATGTATTATTTATTATTAAACTATGGTAAGTAATTATTTGCATTTGTTTTTAATTATTAAAAGTTAGAGAATAATTATTGAAACTGATTTATATTATTAAAAATAAGTAAATAATTGTTCAAATTGTTATTTTTTATTAAACTATGGTAAATAGTTATTTGCATTTGTTTTTAATCATTAAACGTTAGAGAATAATTATTGCAACTGTTTCATATTATTAAAAGTAAGTAAATAATTGTTGAATTTGTTTTATATTATTATTTTTTTTACAAATGCTCCAGTTTGTCTTTCGACATTCCTGGTTTCTCTCCTGGCATGGCGTACTTGTAACCCACTTCTGAGGTTGAGGCGCCTGGAAGGCGGGGTTACGTTGCCCCGATGATATGATGGGTGATGATGATGATAGTGGTGCGCCAGGAGAATCCCTAATCCTAAACTTAACCTAAGATGAATGATGATGATTGCGATGGCCATATGATTTCGGGGGCCGTTTAGGCCTTAAAGTTTTCCTGACATTTGCCTTACAGGTGAGGAATAACCCCGATAAAAACCTCACCCAGAAAAACTGTCCCGACCGGGGATCGAACCCAAGCCCGCTGCGTGACAAGGCAGCATGCTACCCCGAGACCACAGCGGTGGACTGTTTTATATTATTAAATTGTAGTAAATTATTGTTACATTTGTTTTTTATTATTATAAGCTAGATTATAATTATTGCAACTGTTTCTATTATTAAAAGTAATTAAGAATTGTTGAATTTGTTATTTATTATTAAACTGTAGTAAATAATTATTTGAATTTGTTTTTAATTATTAAAAGTTAGAGAATAACTATTGCAACTGTTTTTTATTAAAAGTAAGTCAATAATTGTTGAATTTTTTTATTATTAAACTGTAATAGATAATTATTTGCATTTGTTATCAATTATTGAAAGTTAGAGAACATTTACTGCAAGAGTTTTTTTAGTATTAAAAGTAAGTAAGTAAATAATTATTGAATTTGTTATTTATTATTAAATTGTGGTAAATACAAGGATTATAAAACCAACTGGAGCTTTAATAAATTTTATAATCCTATCATCTATACTATGGGAACATTTCAACATTCCCAAGTATTTTCATTTGTTTTTAATTATTACGAGTTAGAGAATAATTATTGCAACTGTTTTCAATTATTAAAAGTAAATAATAGTTGAATTTGTTATTTATTACTAATAATAATATGTAATAATAATAATAATAATAATAATAATAATAATAATAATAATATGTAATAATAACAAATTATTAAACAATAATGTAGAGTAAAAATAAACTTAAATTCATTTATCATTTGACATTAAATTCGCAATGTTTACAATCTATATTGACCCATTTCGTGTATTTTGTATTACTTTATTCGTAATATAGTATGTATGTATGTACATTGAAAGATGACCGATGACGGAGAATTTGTAGAGCTCTTTGTTAGTCTTTCATTTGTGTTTAAATGTGTGATAGGCTTATTTTGTATTTACTTCACATAATCATTTCTGTTTTCTTACTCGTGGCATAATCAAGTATTTCTGTGCAGTAGTTATTTAGTACTATGTTACAGTACCGTACATTGTAGGCTTACTTGTAGTAGTTCAGAGGAGAAAACTTCCTTAACACTTAGGAAAAGAAAAAAAAATCATAAAAAATTGGAGCTGTATGAAATAATAAATGGAGAATAAGATCATACTGAATTGCAAGAACTTTATCAAGTCCCAACATTAAATTTGTAACTGAAGCACACAGATTTCAATGTCTGCGACACGTGGAAAGGATAGAAACATAATTTAATCCAACACAAAACGAGAGAAGTAGATATCCGAGACAGAGATGTCTGGATAATTTCGAGGATGACCTACGCATGTTGAACATTCGATGTTGGAGGTGGTTGGCGGCATCAAGGGGCTTATGGAGAAAACAAATAGTTGACGAGTTTGTTACTTTCAACGGGCCATAGCAGCAGTTGAATGTGGTTGAAAGAAAGAAAAGGGTTTATGGCTAAACTCAACACCCTAAGAAAATATAATAATAATAATAATAATAATAATAATAATAATAATAATAATAATAATTAACAATAATAATTAATAATAATAACTAATAAAAATAATTAATACTAATTAATAATAATAATTATTATTATGTAATAAGAACTGCGATGGGCAGAAAAGTGGCACGAATGGGGAATAAAAGAGGGGCATGGAAACTTGTTGTAGGAAAACCAGCGGAAAAACGCCCAGTTGGTAGACCAAGAATGAGGTGGGAAAATAATATTAACCATGATTTGAGGGAAGTAGATTATACAGGAGAGGATTGGAAAACATTACCTCAAGATAGGGATGTAAGGAGAGCTTATGTCCGCGCTGCCATGAGCCAACTGGTCGATAGAGCCAGTGAGTTATTATTATTATTATTATTATTATTATTATTATTATTATTATTATTACCGTCAATGTGTCTAGGTTTTTAACGACATTTTTGACACAATCTCCGAGCATTTGCGGAATTATTCCAAGTTGGGCATTTTATTTGTGGTATACGTAGATTTGATCACGTTACACCATCCCTGGAACAATTGTCATCGCTTCGTCTATAAGATCGTAGAACCATCCATTCCCTATGCCTTCTGTATAACATATTACACACATCATTGCCTTATTATTTATCACACCGCTTCACTAGACTCTCTGATACACATAAATTAGATACCCGATCCCTTGAGCACAGTGTCCTTTATATCCCTCCTCATCATAGTACCTATTATTCTAAATCTTTTACAGTTTCTCTTGCTAGAACATGGAATTTCCTCCCACCCTATGCCAGAGACTGCCAAACTTTACCATCTTTCAGAAACAAATTGAAAATAAAATTACTAACAGAAACAACTCACTAATATTACTTTTTAAGAATTAATAATGTGTTTTTTCATTATTTAATAAAAATAGACTTAAGATTTATTAATATATTTACCTAATGCCTTATATAATAAGCATAGATTAATTCATTGTAGTTTATTACTTTCTTTGTATTTTTTTCTCTTTTTTCTTTTTATGTATAGTAGATTCGAGCTGTTATTCCTTTTTGTATTCATTGTATCATTAATTTAATTTTAATTGTATTTAATTTCATTGTATTATTAGATATTATTTTCATTATTATTCAATTTGACAAATAATTAATTGTTTAATATGTCTATTACTGTAATTTTTTTTGTATTCATACGTAACATATGTTTGTCCTGATGAGTGGAAGAGAATGGCACATGGCCTTAACTCCACCAGGCTAAATAAATTTATTATTATTATTATTATTATTATTATTATTATTATTATAGAAGGCAGAGTTACGTAACCGATGATGTGATGTGTGATAACTGATAACATAGCACTAGAAGAGTCGTTATATGTAAACTTAACCTAAATTTCGGACCACGGTGACCATAGGAATAATTTCTTTTAAGGCTGGACGTTATTATTATTGTTATGTTATTACTGTTATTGTGTAAATATGTATATTTGAGGTTTTGATTTGGATATCCCTGTCAAGGTAGCGCTTCTTTGAACATCCATGGTCATTCAGTGTCAATTACCTGTTCCACGCTTCCAATGTTTGCAATATGTGTGTTTGAGGATATGGAATAAGGACACTTGTTCTTATGGAGGCCGCTATGAAGCTATTTTATTGCGGCATCATCTTAGTTTGACGTTCATTGCTTGCTATAAAAACTCGACTTGCAATATTATAAATTATAATTTCATCTTATTATCATTTTTCAGAATTAACATTTTTTTTAATTCCCAAGCATAAAAACTTTAATACAAAATGAATAACTTACAAGAATATTATAATCTTTAGCGTTTCAATCTAAAACTCTTTCCTTCACCAGCTTCACACATTCCAGACATTTTGGATCAATCAACACCGGTTATAATCTGTAGAAGTCTAAACATTATAACTAACTCAGTGGTACTACGGAATCCGTAGTTTTATGGATATAAGCTATCCATACATCCCTATTCTTAGTTAATGTTTTACATTCATCCCCTGTATAATTTACTTCCGTCTGTCTAATCATGGCTAATGTTATTCTCTCACCTCATTCTTAGCCTACCTATCACGTGCTCTCCCTCTACAGTAAATTTTACACGCATTTGCTTTCATTTCCCATTCGTGCCAAATGTCCTGCCTATCGCAGTCTATGAGATTTAATTGTTCATATTAAATTTGGTTTCTTATAAAGATCATGTAGCTCACAGTTATGAAGTCTTCTCCATTCACCTGTCTGTACCTCTCTCTTTGATCCAACATTTTTCCTAAGAACTCAAATAGTCGTAATCTTTTCTCATCCCCCTTAAAGCAAGAGTCCATGTTTTTCACCCAATATAATATAACTGGAAAAAAACAGTTTTTATATAATTTCAATTTAACGTTTCTTGAGAGAAGTGGGGATGGCAAATGTGTAATAGCAAGTATTTCCAGAATTGAGCCTATGTCTAATTTATTTCTGTACTTCATGCTGATTGTCAGTTGAAGTATAGGCTCAATGTTGCCACCATTATGTTTCTTGGCATAGGCATAAGCATTTTTCATAAAACGAATTCATATAATTTGCATCCCGTAAATTAGAAACACAAAGTGGGATTAGTGGGTTCATAGTAAGTCTTTATGTAACAACAAGTGCATTGATGATAAAGACTTTTATTAGCTACTATGTACCATTGCCTTTATAGATGTTACCTAATTAAACAAGTAACGAATAAAATGTTTTAGTTAAAAATTTACAAATCAACAGGTTCCGATTTCAGGAACAATTTCTAACTTCTAAAAGTCAATAATTGAAAAATACTGTTTCAAAATCTGGTTACGATATCACACTTTATTAGAACTAAACGTGAATGAAGACACAAAATCTCTCGTGTTCCTCTCTGCACGGGACAGTGCTCTAGCTAACAGATACTGTTTGAAATAATATATAGCAAATTACTCTCTTCATAATAAGCCTACCTTTATCTGCACTAATTATGTTACAGCAAATACTATGTTCTCTAATATATACAAGGGGTCATTTATGGAAACCATTATTCTTATTTGGCACTCTTTATTTAGCTACAAGCATCGAATGTAAGTGCGGGCGTGAGTTTGTGTAGAAGGCAAGTGCAAAGAGAATAGAGTACATTTAGTAGGCCTATACATTTATACTTCATAGTTATAAACTACATAAGCTTTATATGACAAAACTTAAGAGAAACATCAGTACTCGAGTCGGGGTTTTGACCACAGATTTGAAGTTTTACGTGCTGGATCTCTATCTATTGGCTGAGAAATATACCTCAGCAGTTTACTGATAGAACACCAGCGAATAAAGCTAGAAATCTATTAGAATTCTAGTGTAGCTTCAGACTTCTTATAAATGTACGCTGCAGTCAACAAGGCAAGTCTGGAAGCCATAATTATAAATTATCATACATACTAGTCAGATTTTTTTATTAAAGCTTCAATGGGTAAACTAGAGTTCAAATAAATTCTCATATTTACTGTCACAACTTGTGACATTACTGCTTTAAACTTAGATTTATTTGCTTGTCTATTGCCGACCAACGTAAAAACCATGTTAACTATCAAGCGTCTAGTAACTATCATGAAACAGATGGTATTATTACAGCTTTTTTCCTACTTTCATACTTATTTATAGACACTTCATTATCTAAGGTTGTATCGCATCTTTTTATTTTTATGTTGGTAATGAATGGTAAATATTATGAAATGGAATTTACTAATGGAATTCAAACTTAGAATTGAGTTGACTGAAGAGACCAGGAAATAATACCAGTCAGGTTGGTCGGAATCACTGCTTCAACTCGGGACCTCCCACCTCTAATTTCAAATGATTAAACTTGAGCCAACTCGCTCGATTTTTTTTTTGTTTTTTACTTTCTATGTTTGAGTTTTGCCATAGTTTACAGTGAACCAAAATGCGAAAAAATCGGCAAAAATCTGGAAGTCACTATTTGGGCTCCAAGTCAATCCGCATATGTAAGATTAACAATTTTAAGAGCAAAACAATATTTGAGTCTGCATACTTTATGCTAGGGCCTTTGATTGGTTGTTATATTCAAAGCATTCGTTACGACTGATTTAACAAACACAATTTATTGCGAGATACTTTGACAAATGTATTAATCTACAGTCACAAATAGGTCTATGCACTTAGAAAATAATAATAATAATAATAATAATAATAATAATAATAATAATAATAATAATAATAATAATAACAATAATAAAATAATGATGATGTCGACGACACTGGATCTTGTATTGCAACTATACGCCAGGTTATATGATCCAACAGTTTTTGTAACTGCAAAAGATTCATTAAAAATCGTTACTAGGGTAACAACATTCTTTACTTTTAATGGCACGATTAAAATATTGATAAATATATATATTTTTTGAGGAATTAAACCCAATGGGTACAACTAGGACACGACACACAGCCAGTCCTAAGGTTGAGATTTTTTTTTAAAAATCCCTTACCCTGCATGGAATTGCACCCGGGTCGCCGGAGCGGAAGGTAGAGCTCTACCGACTACGCCACAGCGACGGACTATTGATAAATATTAGCATGCCTTTCTTTTGCTTGTGCCCTTATAAGCTTATATTGATTGTCTTTGGCTTAAATTAACTTCAACAATTAACGAAACAACTTCACTTTCATTGTCGAGTTTTACTTGGAGTTGTGATTTTGATGATTTCCAATCTCGAAGAGCTTTTTCTGCTCCTGTTGGAGTTGTTTAAGAAGACTGCTTCATTTACAGTTCCGATGCTTTTTCCTCTCCTTGCTCCTTTAAATATACTTTAGTTGCAAAAGCGAGTTCTTTGGACGAGTTTTCACGTCGAAGTTATTCAGTCTTTCGCTTTTTACTTTTATCGATAATATCTTTAAAGCAGACAATAGGGCGTCCTCTTTGCTTTTTTAGGGCAGATGGAATAGATGAACTGGGAACTAACACCACACACCATTTTTTCACTTTTGTTAAATATTTTGCCGCAGAACAGCGACACTTCTACACATTTTTTTCACATAATATTCAGAGATACTGTCAATGTTCATAGAATTCAACACAACTTGAAACAAATGTTTGATTTGATTATTTCGAACTTCGCCTGATTTTACACGGAGAACTCCGTACAGTTTCCTTTAGATTGGTAGAATCCCATAAGAGACCACCACAAAATTACACAATTGTACAATATGTGTGAAAGTTTGGATATTAGTAAGTTTAAAGAACTGCCTTATTTCACGGGCATTGCACTACTGCTATCAACTGCCAGTTATTGTAGCGACATGACAGGAGAATTCCGTCCTGAATGCAAGCACACACACGCTTACGGGCGGCAAGGTCACGCGTTATCTGCACAACACGAGTTTATTAATATGCTGCTTAAATATAAATTAACAAACATATGCAAAAGTTTTCACCCGTGCCAGTTTAGCAACACTTCAAATTATACTTGGAATTAGAAATTTTCGTCGGAAATGGCGGCTAAAGCGTTATAACTTAAATTAACTTTCGTTTTTCCAAGTCAGATATAAATGCTATTAATTTTATTATAACTCTGATGTGGGCTCTTTATCTGTGCATTAGTAAGAAGATATTAGTCTATTTTAGTGAGTGGCATTAAAAGAGTTATCACAAATAGTATTAATAGTGGGTAAAAAACGTGGCATGAAAATTCAGTTTTTATGATACACAACTTCGCGGTTCGAAAATTAGGTCTAATAATTAATATATATTTTTTGACATATTGGTACCCCATCTATTTGTTTAGAGGACTGTTCAGGGTTTTCAACTCTGATGAAAAGTAAAAATTAGGATTTTTGTCTTTTTTTTTTACATTCTGGATCACTCTGCAGTGACGAAATGCAATAATTTGTTGTTTTATTTTTCCCGAATGTTATGTTAAATATTGTAATTCTCAGTCGCAATAGTTTCATAAAAATATAGCCTAGGTCTTACACATCCTTTTGTCACAACTTAATGGTTAAACATTTTACCATAATCATCATCACCACCACTACACCACTAGCATCATTAACATTAAATACTTTATGGTTTAGGGTTTCAGGCCTGAATGCTTTAATGTTTCATAAAATAATAGGCTATTTTAGAATACTTACATAATGTTTAGTGTGCATATTGCATACTAATTATATAAATAGTTCATTTAACAACTGTCATGAGATCTATTAGGTCTACTTCAATTTGTTTTAAGTTATTTTCTTAACAAGGAATAATCAATTGTTAATTTTTTCATATCTTGTCAACAATATTAGTTATATATTCGACTCTCAAAACTAAGTCTAAATTTCATAAATATCGTACCTGTATGTTGGGTAGGTGAACGCAAACCTCTAGTCTCTGAGTAAATGTTCATCAATATGATGATAGGTTTTCGGGTTTCAATGCCTGTCTTGGATGTGCATTTTTTTTTCTATAATGGGGAAATGCCCGTTAGAGTTAGGATGTACAGTATATAATAGCATTTGTGTACTGTGTATTTTTATTATTTCACTGAAAGTCTGATATTTACAATAACACGCGAGCGCACACACGCGCGCACGCACGCGCACACACGCGCACACACTCACACACACACACACACACACACACACACACACACACACACACACACAACATACACTCACACACACACACATATATATATATATATATATATATATATATATTATAACTAGTGAATTGGGTAGTAAGGAAGTAATTACTAACACAGTCCCTCAGTTTTAGCTTCAGTTTTCGTAACCGAGTTTTCGTGACTTCTTACATCAAGTAGCTATTCGGTTTGTCCTCATGAGGCTAAGTGGACCCCGTACCAGACCCTACAAAAAATAAATATTCTACAGCTGGAAATCGAATCCGAAACTTCATGGTGCGCTAGTCAGTCATAATAACTGTGCACCAAGAGACGGTTTTAATACGTATGTTAAAATTTTATTTAAATAAAATCATAAAAAGCTTATACATAGTCTATGTACTTATAATGTTAATGTAATCATGTATTTCGGATTTACTGACCTACTGTTATAGATCAAAGATCCTAAAAGGGGTATGACATGACATGTTCAAGCAGTTCAAGTTTATTTAAGAAGTCCTTTAATCGAAGTATATTTCTCCGTCGTAATACACAGTTAGAAAGCTCCAGGCTTATACACAGGTGTATGCCGATCTCACAATTTTATCGGTAATTATTCTGGCTGGGAGTACCTGGTAATAATTAAATATTACATTTCAGTTCACATAGCCTACTTAATATGTGGTTGAAAAGAAACGTACTTTGTTATCGGGACATGAATGTCCAATGTGGATATGGATGCAAATGTCCAAAATTTTTATCCCTGGGTCCGAAGAGGTAGAGACGTTAGTCCTACGGTCCGGCCGGCTTTGGATCTAGGAAAGTTTCCCGGTAATAATTTTATAAGAAGTAGAATGATTCCCGTAGCCGTCTCTACACAAATGAGCGAAAAAATATTCTTCACCTTTTGATTTCTGGATTCGAAATTGGCCTGTCCAATCCGATGTCGCCCTGCCACCTGAGGCAATTGAGTATTATGAAAATATAAAACAGATGTATGTTTTTGTTTTATGGAAATATATTAATTTGCAAAAAAAATAAGGGCACGAACTGGAAAACAATTCAAATCAATTTAAAGGACCTAGATGTATTTAAATTTACATATTATAATTTTTCACTCCCGTTATTTCTACCTCGGCGTAACGAGGTTGACTCAGAAGCAACGGATCTGCATTTGATCTTCGATCGTGACGAGTATTCTGGATGAGTTTTTCGGGAAAGAGTTTAAAAATCTCCGAACACCATTTGGCCATCAAAATCACCTTATATTTACACTCTGTAGCATAAATTGATGATCGAATGGTGATTTTATTTTAGTTTTGTCACGAAGGTGGCCCTGAAATTTATATTTTCACTAATCCGGAAGATCTTCCATGTTATCGTGTGATTAAGAAAGTATGAATGTGATCCCGAATTTAAAATCCTCTCCTGATAGTTCGTGTCCTTGTGAGGCACAAAATTGGCCCGTGGGGCACATAAAAGTACAAATAGAGAGTTTAAACGAAGCAAGAGAAAGAAAGTAAATTAATTTTCAACATCGTGTGTTTTTAATGAACACATATGTTAACGAGGACATCCTATCCTGGTATTTATTGATTTGCCATCTTGTTTAGTTGGTTTGAAAGATTATTTAAACTATTTAATGATGCCTTGACTGTTTTACATTCGTTTCGGTCATTGGTCCGAGCCACAAAATTTAAAAGATGTTTACTTTCCCAATTATCGTTATAAAAAAAGCAAATACACAAATGCTTTTGACGAATTGTGAGTTTTCTCTGAACAGATTAAAAACCGGAACGGATGTAAAGATGTTAATTCAGTAATGACGTGACTATAACGAATTATGAATTTATGATTTTCACTATGCATATTCATGTTTGTAATTAAAGTACATACACTGGCTTCTGCCTTATCTATGGAAGCATTTTTTGTACTAGTTTTATGGATATTGACAATATCATGGATTTATTTCTTAGTTGGATTACGGTACTTTATCTGAAAGTCTCTCTTTTTAACATTTTAGGTCATTAGCGTTGCGATTCAAGGTTGTGTGTGAAAGACAAACAAAAATTATTCGAATATATTTTATTTCAGGTTTGATATTTGTTGGATACTGTAAATGCAAGACACATGAGCCAACGATTTACTCACCTTTCGAAGGAAGTCATACTCAGAACTCTATTCCCTAAAAAAAGAAAAAAAAACCTTGTAAATAAACAAATACAAATTATTAAATAGGCAGATTAATATAACAGAACTTGAAATGCACGATACTCTGAGTTCAGTACTAAATGCCGTATCAATTGCTGAAGTCACAGGTAGATAAAGATCCTCAGTGAGCAATACTAAACATCTTTTACAATTTAAGTACAATTTTATTGCCTCACATCATATTCTTCTTCTTCTTAGACAATTTTAACGTCACCTCATATTATTCTTCTTCTTAGTCGGTTCCATCCTCAGTGACCGTTGTTAATGACGTCTTGAAGAGCCGTTTCCTCCCCCTCTGTTGGTAGATTAAAGAACTTCGAAATCAAATAATTTTCCCAGGGAATTAAAATGTTCATTAACATTTATTTTTATTTTTTTAATGTAGATTTTTTCCCAAACCGTGAGCACTTCAGATTTTCTATTTGTCTTATTAATTTAGCCTTTCTTTCCACCATGCATGGGATACTACTGCAGATTTTTCTGCAACCCCATTCTTGACATTCCTGAGATGTTCTTTCACTCTGATCTAAGAAGAAGGATATTAGGTGAGATTATAAAATTTTACTTAAATAAATAATACATCATAATGTTAATTCCTAGTATAGAGAAGAAAGGGTTTCAGGCTAGAACAAACATAATTCGGAATGAAAATGGGGATATGATTGCAGATTCCAAGAGTATATTAAATAGATGGAAAAGTTATTTTAATCAGCTATTAAATGTACATAAAGAACAGGACATTGAGGAGGATAAGTTACAGACAGCAGAAATGCTAGTCGCAGAGCCAAGTGCATTAGAGGTTGAAATGGCAATTGAAAAATTGAAGATGTATAAAGCATCAGGTTCAGATGAGATTCCAGCAGAACTGATAAAATCAGGGGGAGAAAAATTGATGGACAAGATACGCTGTTTGCTTAGTATGATTTGGGAAAAAGAAGCTCTTCCAGATGAATGGAAGGAATCAATTATCGTACCAATTTATAAGAAAGGAGATAAAACTGATTGCAACAACTATAGGGGCATCTCATTACTTTCAACTTCGTACAAAATTCTAACAAATATATTAGTAAGAAGACTTACTCCCTATATTGATGACATTCTAGGAGATCATCAATGTGCATTTAGAAGAAACAGGTCTACAACAGATCAGATTTTTAGTATAAGACAGATTTTAGAAAAGAAATGGGAATATAATGGTACTGTACATCAACTATACGTAGACTTCCAAAAAGCATATGATTCAATTAAGAGGGAGAAGTTATATAGTATCCTGCTGGAGTTCGGAATTCCTAAAAAGTTAGTTAGACTTATACGAATGTGTCTAAATGGCTCAACGAGTAGGGTGCGTGTAGGCAAACAGTTTTCAGACACTTTTGAAATCCAGAATGGGTTGAAGCAAGGAGATGCACTATCTCCTCTACTATTTAATTTTGTACTAGAGCATGCCATTAAATCTTTAGAGAATGAGGAAGGCTTACAACTCAATGGTATTAATAAGCTGTTAGTTTATGCTGATGATGTAGTACTACTGGCCGATAGCGAGGAGATACTAAAGGCCAACACGCACACACTATTGAGTAACACTAAGAAATTAGGACTGGAAGTAAATATCAGTAAAACTAAATATATGGTCACACGTAGAAATCCATTAAATAATGGAAATGGACAGCTAATGACAAATGAGGGAAATTTTGAGAAATTGGCTGAATTCAAATACCTAGGAACAATAATCACAAATAGGAATGAATGCACAAGAAATTGCACAAAGAAATTAAACATAGGCTCAATTCTGGAAATGCATGCTATTATGCATTGCAGAGACTTTTGATGTCCCAACTCCTTTCAAAAAACGTTAAGCTGAAAATATATAAAACTATTATTCTACCAGTTATATTATATGGGTGCGAAACATGGACTCTTACTTTAAGGGAGGAAAGGAGATTACGAGTATTTGAGAATAAAGTTCTTAGGAAAATTTTTGGACCAAAGAGAGATGAACAGACAGGTGAATGGAGAAGACTACATAACAATGAACTACATGGTCTTTATAGGAAGCCACATATAATAAGAACAGTTAAGTCCCGTAGACTGCGATGGGCAGGACATGTTGCGCGTATGGGGAATGAAAGACGTGCATGGAAACTTCTTGTAGGAAAGCCAGAAGGAAAACGCCCAGTTGGTAGACCAAGAATGAGGTGGGAGAACAACATTAACTATGATTTGAGGGAAGTAGATTATACAGGGAATGATTGGAAAGCATTAGCTCAGGATAGGAATGTATGGAGAGCTTATGTCCGTGCGGCCATGAACCTACGGGTTCGATAGTGCCAGTGAGTAAGTAAGTATGTTAATTCCTAAAAATTCAATAGTTTATGATGATCTGCTTTTATTCTTGTATATTATTGGTATAACTTGCTGTAAATATATACACGGCAAGTCTGAAAAAAAAAAGAAAATTACAATATCCATGGACCTTGGGCCAATCCCAAAGAACTGTAAAGTTCAACATCGATATTATGTGATCAGCACATATTTGTTTACAAAGATAGCACAACTACGTATTAAGAAGGAGACAAAAGTATACCTGGAAAAAATTAATTAACATTTAAGAACTGTATAGTTTAAAAAAAAATACGGACTTTTTCGGTAATGAGTTCCGCGTTTTTATCTATCTCTATTCCAGCGTTTAAGCAATGGAATTTCCCGTTAAAGATTTCTAAGGAATTTTCGTTATATGTTGAATTTACTTTGGAATAAATGCAAAAGTTACGGAATAAATAAGTAATAATTATGTTGTCTAATACTAATGAAGTTATTAATCTCCAATAGAAATACAAGGTAAATTGGTAATAAATTACAATTATTGAAAGTACCGTAGTGTAAAATAATATATAAAGAAGAGCACATGTGGTATTTATGACTCGTGTATAAAAACAAGCAGGACGAGCTTTCTACCCACAAAATCAAATTCAATATCACCAACTTTAATATAAAAAATTGCTTATTCAGTTAAATGTATATAGCCTACATTTATAACTGTTTAAATAAATTACTTTTATTTCATTATTAATTGAATGCCACCGTCGGAAAAAGAAAATACAAATGATACAAAATTGCGAAAATAGAGATTGCTCTCATATCAGGAGCAAATGTTTGAACCTTTCAATTGAGAGAGGTAAACACTGGAAAAATGAACGTTCCAGTGAAATCAATGGTTTAAGTTATTCGCTGTACTGAAGAAAAACACTGATTGTTTAAAGATTAAAACTAAGTATTCTCGATTAATGCTTTTTTTTGGTGATATTCCTTATTTTTTCCATTGGTCTTCATTTATAGAAGATTCAACGTATGAGATCATTTGGAATACTGAATATATTTTATAGCCTATGTTACTGTTTTTATGTGTAATGTGTTCTCTACAGAAAATCAGTTACACCGTACTAATTATTAATAACAACTACTGTAATGGTAAAATTAAAAAAGGACAATTCTAAAGACTTACGGCACCGTTTGAGGCAATTCTTCCGATATTTTATTACCTTTTCAACATTTAAAATGCTTTCAGTGTTTTGTTTTGAAAGGCTTTAACATCTTGGGTCTCGTTTTAGGCCTATCTATTAACATTTAGGCCTATACAGGCTGGTCATATACTTTATAGATAAATTGCAGCTTTTCACGGATGTTAGCCGAGGGTTTTAGAATAAGGAACCTATTTTATCCGAGGGGTATCATCCAGCTGCGGCTGAGACGAACAGTTGACTAGAAAAAACACGTCCAAGAGCGGCTTAAAACGTCAGAAAGCTAACAAAAATAACGTATCCAATCTTATACATTTGTCGGTCATAAACTTAAAAAGCTAATAAAAACTTACCTTAACCCTGTATTAAATATAAAATAGCTATATTACATTTTGTCGGCAGTAATCGAAAAAAAAATATCCTAACCTTATATTTAACTTTTTACTAGTTAGGCCTCTGGAACAAGTAACAAATTTTAATTATTTGGGTTGTAATTTTACCATAAACACAAAAACTGAAAGAGACGTAAATATGAAACTGTAAAGATTTCAAATGATATGTGGAACTATACATAGAACATTAAAGAACAAAATAAGAAGAGATACTAGATTGAAGTTTTATAAAACATTGGCAGTTCCTGCATTACTTTATGGGAGTGAAACTTGGGTCATATCCAAAAAATTACAAAGCAGAATACAAAGCATAGAAATTGACTTCCTTAGAAGAACAAAATGCTGCACAAGAATGGATCGGATAAAGAATGAAGATATAAGAACAGAGTTAAATATATATCCATTGAATGATAAAATCAAAGAATGTGGAGAAAAATGGTTTAGATATGTAGAAAGAATGAATGTAACAAGATTACCAAAAGCAGCATTTAATTACAAGTCAAGAGGTTCAAGGAATGTAAGAAGGCCAGTGAAAAGATGGACAGAACAACTGCCTAGCTCGCGAAGTGAAGAAGAAGAAGAATAAGAAGAAGAAGACAAGTTAGGCCTATATACTCATATTTAGTAATACTTTTTCACAACGTTACAAACCTTCTAAAGTGTGCAAAATGGGAAGGAAAATACTGTTTGATTTCATACCATAATTCGAGTAATCTCGGCCCGCACATCCACAATGACTTCAAAATTCCAGGGCCGCACCTGATTATAAATTGGATTATGGGCTGTACATGGTCTTTCCCCGGTATCCGACATCCCTTCTTATACAATATTAATGTGTCTAATGTTAATTAGAAATATATTTGTGAACTCCATAGACCCTACTGTGTTATTAAGGTGACAGAGAACAAGGTTTCCTTGTATTAAAATGTCCGCCCAACATCTCTGAAGTATCTGTAGGTAGAGTTATTTTGCATATTGTATGTAGGCTATATTAGCGTAAGCATGCGTTTATTATGTATTCACTACATTTAATTTTAATGGATTATTATAATTTAATTCATTATAGAAATTCGAACCCAGCACTTGCCTTGATGAAAGTGAGGGCTCCTGCATAAATTACATGACAGCTTTTAAAATTATCATAAGTAATGCCACGAGTGATTTCCAAATTATCGATAAATTCACGACTCACGAAGTGAGGAGTGAATTTATCTAGAGAATTTGGAAATCAAGAGTGGCATTTGTTAGGACTATTTAACGAATAAAATTAAGCTGTTTACTCACAAATCATTATTTAACTGTAGTTATTTCAAAATATTTATATATTTAACGCAAACGGCGATGTTTGAAAACAAATGAGAAACGATAGGTACGCTTCTACTGCTTCTTTTGTTTATCACTGCAACCAGATCATACTATTTATTGCCAAAGGAACGCAATATTGTAAGAATGCTTTCTAGTGGAGAAAAAATGAAACATCAATCTGTATATTAATTCATTTCTGATGTATGATGTAAATATTACAATTATATTTTTCTGGATTATTACCTGGGAAAAAATACATTTAAGAAAGTCAAACAGTGGTTTCTTTTTTTGGTGGTATAATAAATTGCTACAAATGTTGACATGTATGCACTATATATACAATCTGGTAGCCGTATTTCTTATAGGCTCAGTCACTGCAAAATAACGGTCAGACCTGTTCAGAATATTAAAAACGAGGAGCTTTGTTTAATATATGGTAATTATAACACTGATAAATATTTCGTGAAACACGACTCTGATTGGTTGTAAAACAGAAATCATTGAAACGTGATTGGTCATTGACTCCCATTTGGGGCATGAGTTAAATAGTCTTTAAAATTAATATAATAAATGCTTAAGCAAATTGGAAAACTCGATATACAAATACCATTGGGATAACCTAAACTCATTGCTCTAAGTGTAACAACGCTAAAAATACGGGATTTTCAGATTGACTCGCTCATTTTTGCCGAAGATAAGAGGCATGAAAATGACAATCTTTGTCTTCGCCTCTCGCGTCCCTTTCAAGCCAAGAAACTGATTTTAGGAAGTTCATAGAGAGAAAAAACGATCTTCTGTACTTCTAAAGCTTGTCTGTGCGAGATTTCTGCGGCAGGAATTATTTGGACTATTTAATAATCTGTATTTTCACCTTAATTTAACCTCTCCCTTTGTAGGTATTTTTACATGCTCACGATACCTGGTCCTTATAGGGACACAACCGTTGGGAGAAATTTTTAACTTTAGATCACACATACATAATTTTTTAGCCACACATGGGCCTCCTCGATGAGTGATCAGCTCATTGCCATCGACACCTTCAAGACAACAAGAACATTTAATACAAGACACGCCATTCACTCATTCATTCATTCATACTAAACAAATAACATATGACATGGTTGATTATGAAGGTCAGTTGATGTCCGGGGACAATTTGGGCTTAAAGTTTCCCGACATTGTCTTACAGATGAGGGGGAAAAAAAACGAAAAATCTCACCCAGTAAATTTGTCCCAACCGGGGACCACTGCCTACGAGATAACAACGTTAGCCCCGTTATTACAGCGTGGTGGACTGGGTTATTTAATAATAATAATAATAATAATAATAATAATAATAATAATAATAATAATAATAATAATAATAATAATAATAATAATAATAATGTAATTTTAATAATGTAATTTTAATAATGTAATTTTAATAATGTAATTTTAATAATATAATTTTAATAATAATAATAATAATAATAATAATAATAATAATAATAATAATAATAATAATAATAATAATGGTAAGTCAGATATGTAATAAGAATAATTTAGAATCGTACTAATGGGCGATAGCGAGGAGATACTAAAGGACAACACGCACACAATATTGAGTAATACTAAGAATTTGGGACTGGAAGTAAATATCAATAAAACTAAATATATGGTCACATATAGAACAGCATTATACAGCTAATGACAAATGAGGGAAATTGTGAGGAAATGGCTAAATTCAAATACCTACGAACAGTAATCACAAATAGGAATGATATGCACAAAAAATTAAACATACGCTCAATTCTGGAAATGTGTACTAATATGCATTACAGAGACTCTTGATTACCCAACTCCTTTAAAAAAAACGTAAAAATGAAAATATACGAAACTATTATTCCACCAGTTATATTATATGGATACGAAACATGGACTCTTACTGTAAGGGAGGAAAGGAGGTTACGAGAAATTGAGAATAAAGTTCTTAGGAAAATTTTTGGACAAAAGAGAAATGAACAGACAGGTGAATGGATAAGACTACATAACAGAGAACTACATAGTATTTATAGGAAGCCAGATATAATAAGAATAGTTAAGTCTCGTGACTGCGATATGCAGGACGTGTGGCACGAATGGGGAATGAAATACGTGCATGGAAGCTTCTTGTAGGAAAACCAGAGGGAGCCCAGTTGGTAGATCAAGAATGAGGTGGGAGAATAACATTAACTATAATTTGAGGGAAGTGGATTATACAGGGAAAGATTGTAAAACATTAGCTCAGGATAGGGATGTATAGAGAGCTTATGTCCGCGCGGTCATGAACCTGCGGGTTCGATAGTGTCAGTGAGTTAGTTAGTTAGTTAAACTGCGATGGATAGGACATGTAGCACAAATGATGAATGAAAGAGGGGCTTGGAAACTCCTTGTAGGAAAACCAGAGGGAAATCGTCCAGTAGGTAGGCCAAGAATGAAGTAGGAGGATACTATTAATCATGTTTCGAGGGAGGTAAATGATACAGGCGATGATTGGAAAACATTAGCTCAGAATAGGGATGTATGGAGAGCTTATATCCATGCAGCCATGACCCTACGGGTTCGATAGTGGCAATGAATTACTGAGTTGATGGTTTATTTTACCCGATGAAGTTAAGAACACAAGGCCTTCTCTTCTACCTAGCTACGTGGTTAAATTATACAGATATTCTTAACATTTATGGATTAAATACAATTTAATTAATAGTACATAATGTATAACATAGAGCTGTTAACGAAAGAAAATTACTAAAAAGTACAAGAACACCATGAGTCATAACTATTTTTATTGAATCGAATTGTTATTGAAGAACATAATAGTAGGCGTCAACTCTGCTTGATAATTGATGAAAACGACTACAAACCACACGTTTGTCGGTCGTAGGATTTGAACGCGGAATGCGAGTTTCAAACGCTATTGTGTGAGCCAACTCGCTCATTAAGAGATTTTGAAGAAAGATCGCAGAGATAAAACCAGAATCTCGAACTTCTATCTGTTCTACCGGCATCTGATAATTTATGGCTAAAATATTTTTAAACGTGACGTAGTTTTATTGCTTTCCATCTTACAACTTTATTAACGTCATATAGCTTCTAGTCTCTACATCCACATTTATCTTATAGAACTAACTCATAAATATATACACCAGAAGATTCAAAAGCTGTTCACAATTATGGATGGAGCCTGCTAAGTATTTATCCAGAAATAGCACAGGATAAAACAGCACTTATGCCAATGTACATCCGGAAAAGAACAGAATACAGTACTCATCCGACAGTCATAAAGTGGGGTATAAATGTTGTCTCAAGAATGAAATACTTGGGAGTTATGCTTGACTGCAAGATGGATTGGTTTCCCCACACTCAATTCCTAGAAAACAAATTACTGAAGCTTCGAAATAACCTAATTCGATGTTCCAAATCATCTTGGGGAATCTCTTACCACCACCTTCTCACGATTTATAATCATGCCATCCTCCCAGTCATCAGTTATGCAGCGGAGGCCTGGAGCCAATCATTATCCAGAAGAGCTAATATTAAATTATCGCAGATCCAAAGATCTTTCCTAATTTTCGCGACCAAAGCATACAAAACAGTCTCCAACGTAGCTCTGCAAGCAATAGCAGGGACAATGCCAATAGAGCAAAGACATAAAAGCCGCTAGTAGAGGCTTGCCCACTAATGCAGTCATGCCCAAACTTAAGAAGACTGAAGTATTAACCAGATATGGAGGAATCCATCCGAAAGACAACATCATAACAATAGATTACAGAGGTACAGTTATCCCAGCCAACATACAGATCTTCACAGATGGATCAAAAACGGAAAACCACGTCGGAGCTGGATTAGTCGTAGAAGAAAATTCAAAAGAAATTTACACCGAGTCACATAGACTGGACAACGAATGCTCTATATTTCAAGCAGAACTTATAGGCATCCAAATGGCAGTGGACTGGATCCAACAACAAAGTAATGTAAACACTTCCTATGCAATACACGTGGACTCGCAAGCAGCACTTCTGGCCATCTCTAACAAAAGAACTACACAACCAATAGCAGTCAACACCAGAAAGAAAATTATCACTCTGAAGAAGACAACTCAAGTCTCACTAAACTGGTCAGAGGACATACAGGAATCAGAGGTAACGAACGAGCCGATTATCTAGCAAAAATAGCTGCCAGCTATAAAAATACTGTAACCTATAACTCCATCCCTATTTCTCGAGCCAAGCAACTTCTGCTAAACTATTACATCAACATATGGAATGCAACATATACCAACTCCGAGGTATCATTTCACACCAAACAGTTCATTCCCTCTATTCACCACCGGCTCTCTATATCCCTATGGCCAAACTTCATCCTTACACAATTCCTAACCAACCACGGACGCTTCCGTACATATCTTCACAGGATCAAAAAGTCACCATCTCCCCTATGTAACTGCCCCGAAAGTCCACCACAGACAGCAATACATCTTCTGACAGAATGTTCACTGTACTCCAGAGACCGGCCTCCTGTTCTAACAACCCAAACTCTACCTCAGATACTACAGCAGCACATCAACAGCGTCACAGTGACGAACTTCATCAGCAACATCTTCCGCTCACTTCAAGAATAAACTCTTGAACAATCAAACTACAGCAAAACAAAATGTAAATGTATGTAAATAACTGTAAATATCCCGTGATATGCCCATGGTAAAACACGGGTTGAAATATAATGTAATAAAATTAAAAAAAAAAAAAAGGGGATCGAAATACAACTTATGGTCTAGGAAGTAATCCTAAGTCAGTGCAAGCTTGAGATGTCAGAAACAATATAATGAACAATCAGTTATTTTGTGCACATACTTAAGTTGAGGAAATATATTGTTTACTCAACAATTTGTTTAACTGAATGCGTTCAAATTAGTGACTACCACATTAACAACAGCACAGCTGCAAGCATGCTGACAAGATCCGTTTTTTGCGAAGAACTATCGTCACGTACACGACATATTTGATATGCCTCCCCACAAGATAAAATCAAGAGATATCAGATATACGAGAGTTATATCTGTATTGAATGTGGTGGTCACTACATATTTTTGTAAAACAAAATTGAATAAACGTTACATTTAAGTTATCATCACCTTCATAGATTAGAGATGTTAGCCTGTTCTGACATCAGAAAGTTTTAAAGCAATCTTCTTGTAGACCTTCCTGCAGTTCTGTTCCCTTCTGGCTTGTAGTGTAATAATAATAACTTAAGAACTCTACTATTTTCCATCTTGTTAATATGGTTCATCCATTTTCTTTTATAGTGTACAATTTTTTTTTTCTGTTACAATGAAAATATTTAATTATTCCCTAATTATGGTATTTTTTTCCTGGTCTAAAATAGCATAACTACTGTTGACAGATGAAAAGAATGGAAATGAGGAGTGAGAGGCTAGGGGAGGAAGGAGATGGTTCACTACACCATTTTATAGCACAGCCTGCGTTTAGCGATTTTTAACTACCTACTAAATGTCCCTTTAAGGCGATGTGCTAGCCACAACGTCACTCGCTGACATTTATAGGGAAGTAAGCGTAACTAAATTAGCTTGGTTAAGAAAATTTCGCTAGGAAGCACCCTTTTCCCCCACCTGGGGATATACAGGTATAGACTAGATTTTAAGGTGGGAGAATAATATTAACCATGATTTGAGGGAAGTAGATTGTCGGCCGCGGTGGACTAGTGGTTATGCTCCTTGCTTCTGGTCCCGAGGATCACGGGTTCAAACCCGGCCGTGGTCGATGGATTTTTTAGGACGGAAAAATTCAAGGAGCAAGTCCTCCGGGAGGGACTTTAAGCCGTAGGTCCCGAGTGTGAAGATTTCCAGGCTCGTAAAAAATCCTTAAGCCTGAATGAAAAGGCCTCTAAGCAAAATTTACCGAATTTTCCCGTCCTAGTACTACCTTGGTTTCCTAGATGTCAGTATGAGGCGGAACGCTGACCACGGACCACTCAAAATGACATCTATACGAAAAAAAGTGTAACTAAATTAGGATGGTTCAAATTCTTCCCTGTCGGGAGAGAGCGCCTAAATCTCTGTAAAGGGAAAACATAGGCTTACAATACAATACAAAGATTACACAGGGAATGATTGGAAAACATTAGTTCAGGATAGGGATGTATGGAGAACTTATGTCCGCGCTGCCATGAACCTACGGGTTTAATGGTGCCAGTGAGTTGGTTATCTGGACTGGCGATTACTAACACGGAAATAACAGTTGATGTATTTTAACGGTCAAAATAACATCCCTAATACAAACAACCTCTACCGCAATTGTATGAAAATTCGTCAGAAACCACAGTGTTTAGTCTTCAAGGCCTTATTTATCAAATGTGTAAGGATGGAGATACGTTCTGTAAGTAATTCCTTAATAAGAAATTAACTCATTATTGGTAGCTATTTATTGTCTTTTTTCTTTGTTATATTATTCTCTTTCCTTTTATAAGACTTACATCTGTATGGGATTTTTACAATATAATGAACTCGTCTGGCCACCTATAAGCTGGGAGCAGGTGCAATAAACTACATGTTACACAGATAAAACAGTCGAAGGCCAACAGATTTTTCACACATGTTTTTTTATTTCAAGTTGGAAATTATTTACTTGTTGTAAACCTACGACACAGGACACGTGCCTTTGCTTCCCTTCCTGAGGAAGTCAAACTCAGGATTTTTACGACTTTAAAAACAACCAACCCCGACTGAGTTTGACCCGCGAATCTTAGAACAAGGACTGGGGATGGTGACCACAAATGCAGCGGGGTCACCATTTTTGTAGGAATTACATTCCCAATTGGACTTAGAAGTCAATCCCTGGACTGGTCGTGAGTAGGCAGTGGCAAGAACATCTAAGCCACAAATTAGGCAGGTACACACTTATGAGCTTCCATGGTTATGTGGTTAGCAGTACGTCAGGGCCAGTGTCAAAGATAGTACAAAATAAGATACACATGCCCATTTCCTAAGGTGGAGATTGTAGGAATTTGTTAAAAAAGGTGGAGAATTAAACTCTCCTACCCATTCGGACCGTTGCACTGCCGCGCCTGAGTGGAGTCCATCAGAACACACTATGACGGACATTTGTTTATAAGATTGGAAATTATCTTGTTAACACCGTTATGATCACGTTTGTAAGAACTAGATTGTTCATATAAAAAGAGTACATCATTTAATTAATACTGAAATAAATTATGTGACGGTTGAAATAAATTTGAGCAAAGCTACATTTCATATTTAAATCATGAATATGTTTGAATAAAAAGTGCACACTTCTTGACGACAGTGCAATTAAAAGTGCGATCTTTATTTTAATATTATTCATGAGATTTCATTTTTTTTCATTAGAACAACCAATCATGTTGCAATTAAAACACTTTCCTATTAAAGAATACAATCAAAATGCTAATGTAATTCGGATAACTAATTTGATACATGGATTTATGATTTTATATATGGTATTATGAGAAAATCGACTCGTGTAATTTTTAAAATTATAAATCTTATTCAATCTTTTGTTGATAAAAATTCCGAGGTGAGAAAAAATAAATGTATTTCACGCTTTTCACGTCATACTATTTTTGATGAACATAAAAAAATCAACAAATCAAACCGAGCTAACTGGCTTATGCAATAAGGTTTCAGAATCGTATTCGGGAGGTAACGGATTGAATCCCTAAAAGTCGACCATCCTGTTTTCCTCAGTCTTTAAGAAAAATACTTACCAGGGCTCATTTCATAATAATTTGTCATTAAAACTTTTTTTTAAATTATGGATTTTATTCTACACTACAGTAGTTTTTCCTTCTACCTAAAATAATTGTGTTTCAAAAGTTCACATCTTGTGCATCTTCTTCCGTCAGTTCCATTCTATTCGTTCTCCTCCTTTAGTTTTCTTCTTCTCCTTCTGCTTTCAGCATTCCATTACAAAATAATTTTCGGAATTCTTTCATCTCCCATTCTTTTAACGTGCCCATACCATCGAAATTTTCGTTCAATTACTTCCAGAATATTATTACCCACTTTCATTCTCTCTAATTCTTTGATTTATAATTTTATCCATTCTTGATTTTTTTGCCGCTCGACGCAAATAGTCCATTTCTTGTAGCAAACAGTTTACTTACGTGTAGCCTGTCCATGTTCAAGTTTCACTTCCATATAACATTACATTTTGAACAAATCAGTTAAATTATTTTTTTTATGTTATCTACAGAATTATTGCTCCAAACAACTGAATTCAACATACCAATTATTTTCTACCTGTACTTATTACTTTTTCGATTTCATTTGAGCATCTTTCATCAGCTTATAGGATGGTCCCAAATATTTAAATTTATTGACTTTATGAGTGTACTTGTACAGTCTCCAACTTTTAATTATCTTCCATCTTCAATGTTAAATACTCAGTTTCCTTAAAATTAATATTTAATTTTCTTTTTTTATATTCCTCAACCAATTTTCTTGTTAAATATGAAGCATCCTCTATATACTGTGTTATTAGAACTTGGTCATCCGCAAAAGTAAGGGTTGTATAAAATATTGTGAATTCTTTAATATTTCCATACACTAATATCTGGACTAATATCTTAAACAGTCATCTATATATAGAAAAGTATCGGGGATAAACAACATTCTTGTAACAGCACCTTTGTTGTTGTTGTGATAAGCGAAGTCCAAATTTAATTTGGCACTCTTATTTTGAGTAGGCCCTATATGTATATTAAAATTGTATTATATTTAGACTAATTGATACTTGTTTTCCAAAATACGTCTTAATGTAAAAATATTATCTACACAAGATTTTTTACTTGTAAACTCCCCTTGTTCCTTTGAATTATGATATTCTTGTTCTACACAATATTTTATTATTCTAGTGAAGGATTTTATAAAGGGATCCAATACAGAAATTCCTCTGTAGTTCGGACAATTCTTCCTATCTCCCTTTTTATGAATTGAACTAATGTAAACTAATTTCATCTCCTTCGTTTTTTCTTCTCTTAATATTATTTTATTATACTATTTTGTCAATATTGATATTAATTTAGGACCTCTATTTTTTAACTTTTCTAAATGAATGCCTCCTGGTCCAGTCGTCTTGCCATTGTTTCCTATTGACAACAAATTCTTCACATCTTCATCTGAACTTTCCAATCCACCTTTTTGTGTACAAAATTATCATTTTTTTAAAGTCAGGTATTTCTTCATTCAATACATTTATATAATATTCAATCCGTTGATTGCCTGTTTTAAAGAGAAGTAGTTTTATTGTTCAATTTTTTTCTCATTCTCTTAAGAACATTCCAAGTTAAAGCTGTTTGTTTAAAACCTAATTGGTAACATGTCAGAACATACTTTTTCCAACTGCTCTTTTTTTTTGTTCTTACTTACTTTAAGGTAAAAGGTAAAGTGATCCCACTACAGTCCATAGCACACCCGGGGTAGTAGGAAGTTAAAGCTCCCACTTCTTCTAGACAATTGGAACTTGATGTCAGCCGGGATGTTAGCCCTGCGTGACGGCCGCATTTACCCCAGAACAAGCAATTGGCATTCATTCGCGTTAGAGGCTGAGTCGACCCCAGAACCATGGTGCCATCAGAATATTTGGGACAGTTTAAAAATACCGCGGCCGCGGTGGGCTAGTGGTTATGCTCCTTGCCTCTGGTCCCGAGGGTCGCGGATTCAAACCCGGCCGGGGTCGATGGATTTTTTAGGATGTAAAAATCCAAGGAGCAAGTCCTCCGGGAGGGGCTTTAAGCCGTGGGTCCCGAGTCTGAAGATTTTCAGGCTCGTAAAAAATCCTTAAGCCTGAATGAAAAGGCCTCTAAGCAAAATTTACCGAGTTTTCCTGTCCTAGTACTACCTTGGTTTTCTAGATGTTAGTATGAGGCGCACCGCTGACCACGTAACACTCAAAATGATATCTATACGAAAACAAGTGTAACTAAATTAGTATGGTTCAAATTCTTCTCTGTAGGGGGAGAGCTCCTAAATCTCTGTAAAGGGAAAACATGGGCTTACAATACAAAAAATTAAAAATACTGACCCCACTGGGACTTAGAACCCTCCACCTTCTGGCTTGTAGCGTATTGCCTTAACAACTACGTTACGGCTTAGGCTTATCCCTACTTACTTTAACACCATATACATTTTCTCTGTTTATAAATTCCTGCCATCTTCAGTTCCTGTGTTTAACTATCTTTGATAATCTTTGTACTTTCTCTTCTATTTTTCTCTGCAATATATTGATTTTACCAAGTATTCAATTACGATTTCTTGTTCTGGATTCCTAAAACCCCTTGTGACACCTTTTATGATGACTTTAACCATATAATAGTACAATTTCTCTACGGTCTTTCATATGAAGTGTCTACTTTCTCCACCATTCTCTGTTCATGCAACATTTTTATACTTTCTTACTAAAAAGTAAATTTTTGAATTTTAATTTTCTAAAATCTGTAATATGTTACTATTAAACTTTTCATTATGCTCCACTATATTTGCATTTATCTCGCATTAAAAATGATAAAATAAGTAAATAGACTAGATTTGAACTTATATATCAAAGCACCTATGAATAAGTGAAATAAAAAAATCATGTCTGCACGGAGATACCAATTTATAATTTTCTTTTTTCCATTTTGCGATTATAATTTGTAGACATTTGTTTGTTCCTCAAATCTCCAGTATCAACATGAATCTCAATCAATGAAACGTATCATTCTTATTATTTCTTAGCACTACAGTCCTTTTCAGTATGACCTTGCCTTCCTTTATGACAAATGTCCATTCCTGTCTAACCAATGCCTTACTTCTCCACCTCTTAGGGTCGGTTTCACCAGCAGAGGTAACTGTATTACGTCAGTTTAAGCTATGCATTATACACGGGGAAAATTGGCGTAATACAGTTACCTTTGTTGGTGAAATTGACCCCACATCAATCTTAAGTCCTCCTCCACATCATCATTGCCTTTACAAAATACAACTATTGATTTCCTCACGGCTCATTTGATTTTCAATAGGATATGAAATCCTATATCCTCTAATTGACCGAAGTTCCGAAAGAACTATGACTGATATAATACAAAGCTTTAAAGTTTAGTATCTCAGTTATATTTATGTATTATTTTTCAATCACAGTTAGTGATGTTAATATTGTTTTAATCGAGAAAAAGGTTATTCAAATTCAATTCCAGTTTTAATTTTCTCTGGATAAATTTATATTTAAATCAAAACGTATTATGAGATTAAAATACCAATAAATTAGATCTTTTATCGATCGAGTTAATTAAAATAGTAGTGTTTGAGACTCGTTTGGGGATGTTTGGAGGTTCATATCTCGAGTCAGGTTAAACTGGCTCTTTTACTGATCAATTCCAGAGGAATTAAACAATTGAAGTTACACAAGAACATATTTTTAAAATTACAAATCCTCATCGATCCTACTGATTAGTCACCGAAAATTACCATACACACGCAAGCACATGCGCACGCACGCACACACACACACACACACACGCACACACACACACACACACACACACACACACACACACACACACACACACATATATATATATGGTACAGGGTGAATTCAAATTCTACGAACAATCTTTCACAAGTTGTTCAGGGATGCTTTCAGAAGTATTTTTTTCTAATAAGGAACCCGTGATCTCCTGCGGCTCATTGTCCAGAAATTTCATTGTTTTCGTTTTGTTTAACTCAATCAAATTTGTATCTCTTTACTTGGAATATGACTGTTTCCAAATTAAACTGTTATATTGTTTAGTTGTTGTTCAAAATGTCCATAGTTATGATCATGATAAACTTCGCAGCGACTGCTCATGGACTGTCGCACAAGCTCCAGTATCCCAGGAGATTGGAGCACTGGCGCACATCGTCAGCGTCTGCTATTGTGCTATCAACCATGACCATATTGATTTCAACATGTAACATACATAAGGTTCTTCATGTGACCAAAAAAAAATTTCCATAGGTGTCAAATCTGGTGACAGAGCTGTCATGGAACATGACCAGCACAACCAATCCATCTTAGTCCGAACTCTTCATCAATGTATTTCCTAACATTCACTACAAAATGTTCTGTTGCACAATTACGTTCGAACCACATATGCTTGCAAATTATTAGTGGCAAAGAGGGCTTCACACAAAATGAAAAAAAAGAGATTACTCGGTAATTAGCCATTGGAGGCATCGGTTTCTTACATCAAAACACTCAGAAAATAACCATGAACAAATTGTGAAAGTTTGTTGATATATTTTGGATTCGCCCTATATACAGGTGTTTCAGAAGTGATGGTCAATAATTCACACATGGAAAATACAGACCTAAAGTAGCTAAAAAGCTCCAATAAACATGGGTCTGCAAACCAACCGTTGTCGAGATGGAACACATTTTCTATTGCGGTTCATCGGTGTCTAAGAACACACAGCATCTCAAAACTTTAAAGTAGGTGTTCAAAATGTTGTCCATGCGTCTGAAATGTTGTTCATGCAACATTGAACTCGTCTCTGAAATGAGTTGCGAATCCTGTCAGGCAGTCATGAAGAATTCTGTAAATACTGGAAGGCTGCTTCTATCTACAAGCGTAATTCCTCAAGAGAGTTGATCTCAGTAGCACAGACCAAGCTTTTTACATGACCCCACACACAGAAAGCCTTGGGATATAAATGCGGTGACCTTGGAGGCTATGGCACAGGCCCTCCTCTACCTATCCAATGTTGACCATATCTTCGAGTTAGAAGCCGGCGCACACGTAACTGACAAATGTGCTGGAACACCGTCATGCACACCACATGTTCAGACATTGGTTCAGTGGAACATCATGATGAAGAAGGAGATCTGGAAGTACAGTCCGCAGAAACTGCCTGTATCGCTCTCCGATTAGTCTCTGTGGTAGGAAGAGTGGGCCAATTATGCGGTCTCCGAGTAGCCCTGTCCAGACGTTTAATGAAAAACGCTGCTGATGTCATGACACGTGCGTTGAATTAGGATTGACGTCGGCCCAAATGTGACAGTTATGAAAGTTAAAAATACCATCATGGGTAAACCCAGCTTCATCCGTGAACAGAATACTGTATATAAACAGCTTCATCCGTGAACAGAATACTGCATATAAACAGGGGGTTCAGAGTACGCTGTTGTTGCATCCAATGGCAGGAATTCACTCCAGGAGGGAAATCTGCATTGTTGAGAGCTTGTACTTGCTGGAGATACGGATGCAGTAATTAGCGATGTAAAATCCACAACACACACCTATGACTCAGGACATGCTCCTGAGTAGTAATCCTCCTTGTTGAAGTACTTGGACGTTCGTGTACACTGCGTAACACCCTGTCCTCAACGTCATGTGTTATGGATCTGCGTCTACCTTCTCGTACATGGTGTGCGAAACTCCCAGTTTCTCTAAGGCTCTGATGTAACCTGATAAATGTATGCCTGTCGGGCTGCCTGCGGCGAGGAAAAGCTTCTTCCCACAAGCTTCAAGTGCACTGTTAATTCGCTTTGCCATACATGAAGTGCATGTCAGCGTACTCTTCATTGGTGTAACCTCTGTCCATAGTCATTTACTTTCACAACTGTTTGTGAGGCCTGTAGGCACACTGCACGTAGGAAGAAAGGGAAGTTGTTACGCATGCGTCAACAAACTGGTAGTTGATCCCGAACCTTGTGATACCAACGTAATTATCCACGGGCGTTTAGAGTTGGTTCCCAACTCGAAATATTGCAATATCTCGACAACGGTTGATTTGCAGACCCATGTTTATTGGAACTTTTTAGCTACTTTTGGCCTATACTTTCTATGTGTGAATTATTGACCATTACTTCTGAAACACTCTGTATATATCCATCCATCCATCCATCCATCCATCCATCCATCCATAGTAATTCTGCCCGAGGGCAGGTCTTTCACTGCTATCATAGCATTTTCATGCTATGCTTTGCAGCTTTACTAGGGAATTATAGGTGTGGTAGCTTCCCGTTGATTTCCATACTGGTGAAGGATGGTGATAATGATAAGGATGATGATGGCCGGATGATTTTCGGGGACCGTTCGGCCCTAAGCTTCCTGATATTTGTCTTACAGGTGAGGAAAAACCTAGAAAAACACCTCACCCAGGAGCCTGTCCCTACCGGGAATCGAACCCAGGTCCGCTGCGTGACAAGGCAGCACGCTACCTCGAGACCACGGCGATGGACATATATATATAAAAATGAATGTTTGTTAGTTTGTTTGTTTGTACTTTATGCGCGGCCATACCGTTGATCCGTTTGTGATGGGATTTTCTGAAAAATGTTCAGGAGATTCCCGGGATGAACATAGGCTATAAGAGAGTTGAGATACTCAATTCCTACACCCTTAAAAAACACTTTGTAGTGAAAAACGTGAAAAAGTCCCTTTTCTACTCTTAAATGGCTCACGCTGTCTAAACCATATCAAATACAGAAAATTAATGTACACAGAATGGAATATCTCAAAAAAACTCTACAAAAAAGTCTGCGACAGCATATGTTTATCTTTTACAGATAACACACAATAGCTATTTTTGTCTTTTATTGATGCCAAGGAAATCGGGTTAAGTAGATTCCCGGGCAAGCATGTGCTGCCATACCATTCATCCGACTGTCATGGGGCTTTTTGCAAAATATTCAGGATTTTCCCGGGAAGGTTATAGGTTATAAGAGAGTTTTAATGCTCAAGCCATTCACCTTTAAAAAAATCACCATTAGAAATGGGGAGGGTATTTATCCGAAAGCCGAAATTAAAAACCGCTCTAGGTGACGTCATGTTTATTTTCTCAGTACAAATGTAGCAACGTAACATTTGAATAAGAAAAGTAATAATGAATTCATTATCAGAAAAATCGGACATTTAAGAGGGCTTTAATATGATAACTCAATATTTTTAATGCTCTACTGGGTACATTTTTATTCTCGAAATGAAACATGGTATATACGATATCATTATTAAAACACACACGCGCACGCACACGCACACACACACACACAAACACACACACACAAACACACACATACAAACACACACACAAACACACACGCACACACACACACAAACACATACACACACAAACACATACACACACAAACACATACACACACAAACACATACACACACAAACACATACACACACAAACACATGACACACACAAACACAACACACACAAAACACAGACACACACAAACACACACACACAAACACACACACAACAAACACACACACAAACAAACACAAACACACACCACACACACAAACACACACACAAACACACACACAAACACACACACACAAACACACACACAAACACACACACACAAACACACACACACAAACACACACACAAACACACACACAAACACACACACACAAACACACACACAAACACACACACAAACACACACACAAACACACACACAAACACACACACACAAACACACACACAAACACACACACACAAACACACACACACACAAACACACACACACAAACACACACACACAAACACACACACACAAACACAAACACACACACACACACAAACACACACACACACACAAACACACACACACAAACACACACACACACATATATATATATATTCCTTGAACTAGCAAAATCGGACAATAAATTTGATTTGCTGAGAATTTCGCTTAGTTTATACAGATCCTGTATGATACACTTTTTTAATTTTAGTTTCCTCTGATGTCAAAACAAAATAAAATAGTTGGTATGATTTTTATTACAACATTCGGTTTTTTATTAATTATCACTTAAAAATTCACCAAAATTAAAATTCTATGAACTAGAATAAACGTAGATTTTAAATTAATATGATATACTCTGCTTTTTGCAGGAAAAAACAGATAAATACATCAATAATAATAATAATAATAATAATAATAATATTATTATTATTATTATTATTATTATTATTATTATTATTATTATTATTATTATTATTATTATTATTATTATTATTATAGTTAGAATGTTCATAGAAACAAGACATTGCCTTCTTTAAAAAACAATATTTTTTAAAATTATATCTATCGAGTTTATTCCCATTGGTATATACCAGTGGTGTCCAATTATAATGATTTTGGGGAACAGAAATATGTTTGAAAATAAAAAGAAACATTCTCCTACCAAAAATGTAATTAATAAATCCACTTTAGTTGCTGCTTATAAGAGAAAAAGTATAATTAGATCTACGTACTAAATTATTTTACATGAAGCGCACCTACGCAATATGAGTATTCAAAAAAGACAATCGCACTGAAGAGAAATGGAGGAGGGAGAGGCCATTTGGTTAACCGTATCCATGATCACATGGCATGGTGCCATAAAGAAGCTTTCTCTAGCTACTAGAGGTTTTTCTGTTTATCACAGTGCAGAATCGATAAAAGCAGAATTAATTTTAAATGGTGCAATGACTAATATAATGTTTAACAATTTCATATATATATATAGTCCACCGCTGTGGTCTCGAGGTAGCGTGCTGCCTTGTCACGCAGCGGACCCGGGTTCGATCCCCGGTCGGGGCAGTTTTTCTGGGTGAGGTTTTTATCGGGGTTTTTCCTCACCTGTGAGACAAATGTCAGGAAAACTTTCAGGCCCAAACGGTCCCCGAAATCATATGGCCATCATAATCATCATCCTTATCATTATCATCATCCTTATAATTATCATCATCCTTATCATTATCATCATCATCATCACCATCATCCTTCACCGGTGTGGAAAGAAACGGGAAGCTACCACATCTCACAATTCCCTAGTAAAGCTGCAAGCATAGCATGAAAATGCTATGATTGCAGTGAAGGACCTGCCTTCGGGCAGAATTACTATGGATGGATATATATATATATATATATATTCTTCTTCCTTTCATGTTATAGAAGTAGTGGTCTGCTATGGTCTCAATCTAACGTTTGAAGGGTCTTCCCAATGATCTCTTGCCTGGTGGCTGGTAATTTAAGATTTGATATGGTATTCTTGCTCTGCTCACTCTTCTTACGTGAGATTTCCAGTTGTTTCTGTATTTTTGCACATATTCCATGATTGATTTTGTTTGTAATTCTTTGAGAATCTCAGAAGTCTTTTTATGGTCTATTCTTGAGTAACCTGCAGTACGTCTCATAAATTTCATTTCTGCCGCAGTTAGTCTTTGTTCATCTACACTGCGAATTGTCCAGGCTTCACTGCCGTAACATAATCTGGGTCTGGCCAGTGTTTTATAAATTCTAGTTCGTGTGTGTTGCTGTACTGTGTTTGGCTTTAAAATATTTTTTATAATTCCCGTTACTCTGTTAAACTGGCTCTGGGGACCGAGTCACGGCGATATAACCTTTCCATCAAGATACAGAGTAAAAGATGCTGTATCATAATCGCGCCAGTCCAGAGGCCTAAGGTGGCAATCCCACCACTCGATTTGCTCACTTCAGGCCGGTAACCTGTTGTGAGGATTTACCTTACTAAAACGTTTCAAAGAAAATGTAAAAGGATTTCATATATATATATATATATATATATATATATATATATATAAGGGCCTCCTGAGGCCTACAGTGGGATCACTTTACTTTATATATATGGAAAAAATCTATGTACCAGCTCTTAAAATTCTTTTAAAAATGTTTTGAACGAAAAGTGACATGAAATCTTATTACAATAAGCAAGAACTTCGGGAGCCATTTGATATGGCGCGGAGGGTCAAATGAGCCCCGCGGGCCGCCATTTTAATAGCCTTGGTATACATCAACAGGAATACATATCGTGCTACCAACATTTTCATTTATTTTTAATAAAGCATGAAATTATAAAATAGTTGGCAATAATGAACATTTAAGTCAGTATTTTAATCTAGAGTCTAAACTCTAGACGACTTATAACAGCCTGTCATGATGACTGTACGCGGGGTTTGAAACTGGAACCACCGAATGCGGGTCTCGAACACCAAAGTTGTAATTCAACTTGATCCGAGAAGACTGTTATTGATTACTTACTGTTTATAAATTTGGCACTTCGCATCTTTCTTCTGTTGAGTATCCATTTATAGTTTTCTTAAATGGACAATCTTTAAACTCTGGTGAAAATTGTTACAGAGAATAATGAGTTTATTGTTAGAGATAACATTTGTTGATACGTTGGCCTATATAACAGGTTGTATCTTATCCTGTGATTTATGAATAGCTATTTATCATATTCACAATGGAATGAATTGATACATCAGAGAGACCTCTCCATTGTGTCAGCATGAGTTGCAGGAAATGTTCACTTTATAATCGACATCTCATCCTCTGTCCCCAATCGAAGATATCAGAAAGTGTCGTACAGTACACACACATACACACACACACAAACACACACACTAATAGGTATAAAACGTGTATAGTTTTAATATAGAGTTATTCTTATTAATATTTACTTGTCAATTGATTACAATCTCCCTGCAAAAAAGTTTTTATATAATCAGTAATTGATTTAATTTTTACGATGTAGTATTTGGATAACGAAGCATTGTGTTTTAATACTCGTAATATAATGTAAAAGGAACGTTTTTAATTTCAATAACAAATAGTATTGATGTAGAATTCGTCCTGCTGCTACTATCATGTTTCATGAAATCATAGCACGATCTATCATCAGCTATATAACTACCTGCTTTCTGTCCTTTTATCTAAAATTAACCCTTAAAACCCCCATTCTTGCAAATTAAAAACAAAAAATCGACGTTAGAAATTATTTATCTAAATACAAATTAGTGAAAATATAAGAATAAATGGACGGTATTAGAAAACATTGACAATCCAAGTAATTCAAATATGTGTTCAATTTCATTGAAAAGAATTTTGTGCATACTCCTTATATACGTTTGTTTGTGTAACAGCAATTTAATTTTAGTGCAATATTCCTTATAAACTAAATTAACTATTAATTTTATCGTATATCTAATTAAAAATCACATCCGTCCAGAAATAAAGTGCATATTTGACGACATAAACTACAGAAATGAACTATAATAATTTTAAAACAAATTATATCTCATGAGTTCATATGTCCAACTTCTTTTGCTCCTCTTCACCTTCCCATGGGAGCATGTAACAAAATATTTGTGAATTAAGTCCAGTTTACATTTGTGCTCCAGGCTTAAGAATTAATTACAGGATCCCGTCTTCTGAATTAATTACACAGTTCTCTACTTGACTGTTCTCAGTTTCCTTTCTCAAAAATACATTATTTTTTATGAATTACCTCAGGGAAACTTTATATCCTAACCAAAGTAGACTGGTTTCGTTATGCACGCAACCAGACCTCACTTCATAACTTAAATGTTTGTACGTACAATTTATTTAGAATATAAATTTAAAAAAATCTAAATTTGAAATTAAATTGAATTGAATTAAATTGAAATTTCGTCGATTTAGCAATGCTGTAAATCTCTATTGAGGAATATTAGTGATATTTTAAACGCCAGTTTGCCCATAAATACGCATGTAGGCCTATATAGCGACAAGAATAACTAACTAACTCGTTAATATTATCGAACCCATAGGTTCATGGCCGCGCGGACATAAGCCCTCCACATATCGATATCCTGAGCTAATGGTTTCCAATCATCCCCCGTATAATCTACTTCTCTCAAATCATGGTTAATGTTATTCTCTCACCTCATTCTTGGTCTACCAACTGAGCGTTTTCCCTTTGGTTTTCCTACACGAAGCGTCGAAGCGTCCATGCACCTCTTTCATTTCCCATTCGTGCCATATGGCCTGCCCATCGCAGTCTACGAGACTTAACTCTTCTTATTATATCTGGCTTCCCATAATGATCTAGCAGCTCACTCTTACGTAGTCTTCTCCATTCACCTGTCTGCTCATCTCTCTTTGTTCCAATTTTTTTTCTAAGAACTTAATTCTCAAATACCCGTAATATTTCCTCCACCCTTAAAGTAAGTGTTAATGTTTCGCATCCATATAATGTAACTGGGAGAATAACATTTTTTATATTTCAAGTTTAACGTTTTTTGAAAGACATTGGGACGACAAGAGTCCCTGTAATGCATAATAGCATGCATTTCCAGAATTGGGCTTATGTTTAACATCTCATTCCTATTTGTAATTATTGTTCCTAGGTATATGAATTCTGCCACTCCTTCAAAATTTCCCTCATTTGTCATTAGCTGTCCATTTTCATTATATAATTATTTCTAGCGACAAGAATAACACCAATTAAAAATAGGAAATTCTTAGTATGCCTTACTGCATTACATGAGGAAGTTGTGACTGTACTTATATTTGTTTATATTATTAGTTTTATTTTTTTATTCATGGAAAAATAATGCACGTACGGCCAAGCAGGCCCGTGCGCAATGTAAATGCATATGTATTTTCTTTATTCTGAAAAAAGGCAATAAATTCCATATTCTATTCTATTCTATTCTATAATCCTTTGCTTCAATGGTGGTTCTGTGATATGTTTACAAGACAATCATTTAAACAAGGCAATTATTAACACTTGTCGCATTATAGGAGAAATTCTGCATATTACACAAGGCACAACACTGTAAGGTAGAACTTAGTTTTAGAACTTAACAATTCTAAAAGACAAAGAGTAGGGTGCATGTAGGCAAAAAATGTTTGGATACTTTTGAAATCCACAATAGGTTGAAGCAAGGGGATGCACTATCTCCTCTACTATTTAATTTTGTACTAGAGCATGCCATAAAATCTTTAGAGGATAAAGAAGGCCTACAACTCAATGGTATTAATAAACTGTTAGTTTATGTTGATGATGTAGTACTATTGGGCGATAGCGAGGAGATACTAAAAGCCAACACGCACACACTACTGAGTAACACTAAGAAATCGGGACTGGAAGTAAATATCAATAAAACTAAATACCTAGGAACAATAATCACAAACAGGAATGAGATGAACAAGGAAATTAAACAGAAATTAAACATAGGCTCAATTCTGGAAATGCGTGCTATTATGCATTACAGAGACTCTTGACTTCCCAACTCCTTTCAAAAAAACGATAAACTGAAAATATATAAAACTATTATTCTACCAGTTATATTATATGGATGCGAAACATGGATTTTTACTTAAAGGGAGGAAAGGAGATTACGAGTATTTGAGAATAAAGTTCTTAAGAAAATGTTTGGACAAAAGAGAGGTGAACAGACAGGTGAATGGAGAAGACTGCATAACAATGAACTACATGGTCTTTATAGGAAGCCAGATATAATGAGAACACTTAAGTCTCATAGACTGCGATGGGCGGACATGTTGCACGAATGGGGAATGAAAGACGTGCATGGAAGTTTCTTGTTGGAAAACCAGAGGGAAAACGCCCAGTTGGTAGACCAAGAATGAGGTGGGAAAATAACATTAACTATGATTTGAGGGAAGTAGATTATACAGGGGATTATTAGTTTAGAATAGCGACATGTGGAGGGCTTATGTCCGCGCGGCCATGAACTTACGGGTTCGATAGTGCTAGTGAGTTAGTTGTAGTTAGTTAGTTATATGTAAATACTTGTGTGAGTATGTATGTATATACCACATACGTCCCTCATGGAGAAATGGGTGCTCACCTACCAGGAGTGTTTCTTGACAAAGGCTAATTTAGTTATGCTTAATTGTCAAATATATGGGTGACATGTGCTCGGTACTTTATATCGATGAGACATCTAGTAGGCGCCTATGATATTATTTACATAGATAAAGACGGTTAAATGTTGTTCAGAGGCACTAATTTAGGCCGAAAATCTTCAGACTCGGGACCCACGGCTTAAAGTCCTTTCCGGAGAACTTATCACTTGGATTTTTCTATCCTAAAAATCCATCAACCCCGGTCGAGATCGAACCCGCTACCCTGGGACTAGAGGCAAGGAACATAACCACTAGAACACCGAGGCTCGTTATCTAAAAGCGATTAATTGATAGATGATACTTGGTCTACTTTTTATCCAAACAATTTTATTTCAGGTTTTACATATTATTTATGATACAAAGACATTTGAGATGATTATAATAATATTAATAAAATAATAATAGTATTAATAAGATTATAACAAATACAATAATAAATAATAATAATAATAATAATAATAATAAAATAATAATGATAATAATGCATAAGTTTATATTAAAGAACACGATTTTAATAAAATAACTAATAATAATAATTAATCATTATAATGATTTTAAGCCTAGATATTAACTTCGTTGGTTTCTTCCATGTATGTGTATTTTATAAATTCTGAACAATTGCTAGTTTAGTTTATGGAACAAAAAAAATGCATCTAACAAGAAAAATCATATAGTAACAAACATAAACTTACAGTATTCTGGATATAATAAAGAGTCTAGGCACGATATGTGCTAAGATGTTAAAGCGTCTATAAATCACAAATACATCCAAAATATTGATGGATAATATTAATTTTGATAGACTAGTTTGGTGCTTATGGTAATTTTAATTTATTTCTGTTACATTATTCTTATTAATAACAATAAAAATAGTAACAATAATATATAATAATAACAGCAATAGTATCAATAAATAATATTAATAGAGGCCTAATATTAATAAACATAATAAAATACCTAATAAACAATAATAAAGCTATCCTATTACAGGTCATAAGAACCTCTTGTTTTGGTAGAAGGTTAAATCTCCTACCTGTCTAGACAGTCTGTATGAGATGTCAGCCAGGTTATCACCTGTGCTTGAGGGCCGTCTTTATTCCCAGAACATTTCAATTAGAGGTTGAGTCGATCCTACAGCCACGGTGCCGCCAAAAGATTTACGCCAGTTTAAAACTCCTGACCTTCCTAATACTATTGCCATCGCCGCCGCCACCCACCACCCGCCACCCGCCGCCGCCGCCGCCACCACCGCCGCCGCCACCACCGCCGCCGCCACCACCACCACCACCACCACCACCACCATCACCACTACTACTACTACTACTACTACTACTACTAATAATAATAATAATAATAATAATAATAATAATAATAATAATAATAATAATAATAGGAACTATACAAAAAAATAAGAAAAATGATATAAATAAGCCGATTGATTTTACTATAGAAGGTGCTTGTTTCATTATTGATATGAAATGTTAATGATAAACTGATCTCGAAAATAAAAAGTTATATAGATTTATTTTAAATGAATTCATCGTTTATTATTAACTGAATAGTGAGCGAACATTCATTTTGTTTTCTATTCAAACTATTGTAAAGTTAATTTTCAAATGTGTTAGATATGCAATGTGTTTATAGGTTGACAAGTCTTAGAACCAATATTCTATGAGATTATTTCCTATTATTTATACTTTTCTATTCTAAAAGTAGGCCACTAGAGAATAAAAATACACAAACAGATTAAATTTGACCAATGGTCAAGCAATGAACTTGTGACCTTTGAGTTCACCGAGGCTAAAATAATGATGCCACTAGAACTTCAACACTTTCTACGTTTTAAATTGAAAAGTAAAAACAAAAAATCGTGAAATTGTTTTTGTGGTATTAATTTGTACGTACCACACTGCAATTTTCCTCCAGTCTATAATGCCATGACATGCTTGCTATACGTGCCTATCGCTTCTAAGTAAACTTATTATTTTTATTTAACAACCTTGAACACCAATAGATGATCTGTTCCACGTATGTTTCTCATGGTTCAGTAATGTGAAAATAGTAATAAAAAACTACATATTCCACATTAAATTAAATATAAAAATGAGTTTAGCACTACAAGAAATTTCTAGATTTTAACAAATAAATTATTTTCTTCCTGGTCTCAGTTAGAGAAAAATAATAATAGTAAATATTCTTTATTTATTTAACCTGGTGGGGTGAAGATCATGCATTTCTCTCTTTCGCTCATTAAAATAAAACAATCACGATACAATTTTAGAAGATTCCTCAATATAAATTAATTTAGATGATTTTCGTCTTCTTGATAATGATAATCGAGGATGAACTCAATTCTTTATAACCTTTATTCAATTTTTTCAGGCATCCAAAAAATATTTTTTAATTTCATCAGGATTTTTTATAATTTGTTTCATTTGTTGTGTAAATAAAAACAAATACAATAATAATAATAATAATAATAATAATAATAATAATAATAATAATAATAATACTAATAATACTAATAATACTAATAATACTAATAATACTAATAATACTACTAATAATAATAATAATAATAATAATAATAATAATAATAATAATAATAATAATAATAATAGAGATAATCAATGCTACCACCATTACTGCTAGTAACATTAATAATAATAATAATAATAATAATAATAATAATAATAATAATAATAATAATAATAATAATAATAATAATAATAATAATAATAATAATAATAATAATAATAATTATTATTATTATTATTATTATTATTATTATTATTATTATTATATAATTAACAAAACAAACAGAAAAATATACTACGTAACTGACACTATCGAGCACCAAGGTTCGTGCTCGCGCAGGTATAAGAACTTCCTACTTGACCTCCTCATATCATGGTTTATGTTATACTTCTTGTCTTGTCTATTGGGCACTTTCCCTCCGGTTTTCCTATAACGAGTTTTCATAACCTTCTTCCATTCCCCATTCGTGCCACAAGTCCTGTCCATCGAAATCTATAAGATTTTTTTTTTCAATGTCCCAGGTTGCCATTTCGACATTTCTGGTGTTCTTTCCTGGCATTGGCTTAATTGTAACCCGCTTCTGAAGTTGGGGCGCCTAGAAGGTGGAGTTACGTTACCCCGATGATATGATGGATGATAAATGATAATGAAGCGCCAGGAGAGTTCTTAACCTTCATTCGAGACCATGGCTAACCACAAGAATAATTCCTTTTAAGGAAAAAATCCCATGGTTTGATCGGGAATCGAACCCGGGACCTCACGAATAGTAGTCAGAAACGCTGACCATTAGCCCATGAGACTGGTCAAATCTACAAGAATTAACTGTCCTCTTTACATATGGTTTAACATACCATTATTATATAATCTGGATAAAATGTATTAAGACAAATATAATTAAATTAATGTATGAATCAACGTATACTGTAGGCCTATATAATTCTATATAAGAATATCGATCAAAAATCGGAACGGGCAATTGCCTAATCCCTGGAGTGGTGGTGATGATGATAATTAAAATAAAATTTAATTGTTATAAAAGGAAAATTTTTGGGCTAAATTGAGATGAACAAACATGTGAACAGTGGAAGTGAATATAAAAGCCATGATCTTTATGGGAAGCACATTTAATTTAACATTTTCCAATACTGTTATTTTAACACAGTTCCAATAATGGATCATATTATAATATTATAATTATATTGTAGTAAAAAGAAAAATTAATGTCGGAACCAGGAATTGAACTGTGGACCTCTCGTTCTCCGTACGAGTGTTCAGACCACTACACCATTCTAGACATGGTACAAACATTAATTTTTCTTTTCACAATATCATTATAATATTATAATATGATCCATTTTTGGAACTGTGTTAAAATAACAGTATTGGAAAATGTTAAATTACATCGAGTAGGGCCTACTACTTATAAAAGTGGTGTAATATTCTCAAACATAGATACTTCTAAATGAAACCGGTCGTTGGCGTTGGTAGTGACACCTACCTGGCAGCGGACGAAACGAGAATTATAGATTTGTATATGTGGAAAGAATTGTTAATGTATAGAATGGTGTAGTGGTCTGCGCACTCGTACGGAGAACGAGAGGTCCACGGTTCGATTCCTTGTTCAGACATTAATTTTTCTTTTCACAATATCATTATATTATAATATAATCCATTACTGGAACTGTGTTAAAATAACAGTATTGGAAAATGTTAAATAACATCGATTACTATTTATAAAAGTGGTGGTTAAAATTCTCAAGCATGTATACTTCTAAATGTAGCCGGCCGATGGCATTGGTAGTGACACCTAACTGGCAGCGGACGAAACGAGAATTATAGATTTATATATGTGGAAAGAATTGTTAATGTATAGAATGGTGTAGTGGTCTGCGCACTCGTACGGGGAACGAGAGGTCCACGGTTCGATTCCTTGTTCAGACATTAATTTTTCTTTTCACAATATCATTATAATATTAAAACACATATAATAAGAACAGTTATGTCTCGTAGGCTGTAATAGACATGACATGTGGTACGAATGGAGAGCGAAGGGCATAATGGGAACGTGTTTTTTTAGGAGAACTAGAGAAAAGCGCCCTTCAAGTGGGCAAAGAATGAGGTGGAAAAATAATATCAAGGATGTTCTTAGAGGACTGAATTACATAAGAAATTATTTGGCAAACATTAGCTCATGATACGGATTTGTGGGGATTTGACGTCCGCGTGACCAGGGTTCTAAACTGTTAATAAGTTAGTTGAAGATATTTTTATATGGGAGTAAAATAAGTACTGTTATTCCATTCCATTAACCCAGTTCAATCTCTCATCTTACGGGTGCTTTTACGTGTCACATGCTACACCGACCTTACAGTGACACGACCTGTTGGGAAAGAGATTTTAACTATGGATCACTTTCATACTTTTTTTACCACACCAGGACATGGAGGGCATCCCTGAGTGAGTGATCAGCTCAATGTCAGAACCTCTTCCAAGTTAACACAACATTAAGAAGAAAAAAAAGTGTTGTAATCCTACATTTTAGCAGAATATTTGTAAATAGAGAGCTTGTGCTATCTTAGTAAGTTAGTTGACTACTAAAGGAACACTATTACTGGGACCGCGATGGACTAGTGGAGCATAAGCTCCTTGCCTCTGGTCCCGAGGGTCACCGGTTGAAAACCCGGCCGGGGTAGACGGATGATTTTTTAGAATGGAAAAATCCAAGGAGCACGTCCTGCGGGAGGGACTTTAAGCCCCCCCCCCAGTCTAAAGATTTGCAGCCTCGTAAAAGATCCTTAAGCCTGAATAAAAAAGGCCTCTAAGCAAAAGTTACCGTTTTCAACATTCTAGTAATACCTTAGTTCACTGCTAGATGTCTCATTGAGTCGGTATGTTGACCGCATGCCATTCATGACATATATGGGCAAATAAGTTAACTAAATTAACTTGGTCTTAATTCCTAACAAAGTAGAGGTTATAGCTCAATATTGGGTTACGCCATTATAGATAGAGAGGAAATGTCTAAGGTAGACTGGCCCAACTACGAAAATAAACTATACGATCTCACTAAAATGGTTATGAGGTAAGAAGTTAAACCTTCCATCTCCTAGTCAATCTGCCCGAGATACAAGCCAGGTTTTCAGCCAAGCGTGACGGCTGCTTTTAGTCCCAGAACATATAAGGTACTTGTTTTTTTATAGAGGCGGAGTCGACCCCAGAGACGTGGTGCCATCAGAATGTTTAGTCTAGTTTAAAAATCCTGCCCCCACCGATACTCGAATCCGCAACCCTCCGACTTGTAGCATATTGCCTTACCAACTACACGATGGCGTGTCCCCTCAAAAGTAAAAATATACAACAGTTAAAATATTTACATATGTCTAAATCTTCTTAATGATATTGAATTATATGTTATATTATAACGAGGAGGTTATGACGGGCATAAATACTTTTGTCAATGATTATAAGTCTCAAATCACGTGGTTTACTGTACAAATTTTTAAGTCACTTTACACACGTTTATACATCAGTCATTAATGTGTCTCTAACGACGATCAATCCTGTTGGTGGAATACTGGAAAATATTATTATAATAATAATAATTGTGAATAATATGGTTCAATATTACTGATTCCCGATTTCACAATTTGTTCGGCGATTAATTTAAAGGTTAGTAACTTCCGTCCTAGGTTTTCTGTTAAGTATTCACTACCTATCGAGGAATTTGATAATTTCCTCATCAAGTGGAACTTATGCCAAGTCCCGTTCTCCCTCGTCCAGACTATATACAATTGACTCAGATCGCGGTGATTATCTCCAGCAGTCAAAATGCTCATAGTCGTATAACTGAGCCAGATGGATCCAAGGGTTAAACAGAAACTCCCAGTCGGGAGATATCTTATTCAAATATCAATTGCCGGCCAATCTACGTATTTTTTCGTAGGTTTTGATACTCGATACTTATTTGGAACATCACTATACCTAAGTTGAGAAATTGAATACGTAAACACGTGTATTAATATTAATAACGTTGCAAACGCTAAATCTATTATATCGAAAAAATACCAAACAGAAAAGTTGTTCCATTTTACGTCCACTATGTTTCGTAATATGCGAAAATCTGGCTTGTTGTAAGGTCAATATAGAATAATGCACGACTTCTACACTAATAACTTTTAATAAACATTTATGGCTAAAGATTGTAAGACAGTTTTATTTAATATGTCCCAAATAATTCGCATTTAGATCTTCATAGTTCCACCCTTCTATTTTACCAAGGGAACGGTATTTTTGCACTATTTAGTCTTTACTTACTTACTCACTGGCACTATCCAACCCGTAGGTTCACGGCCGAGCGGACATCAGCTCTCCATACATCCCTATCCTGAGCTAATACTTTCCAATCATTCCCTGTATAATCTACTTCCCTCAAATCATAGTTAATGTTATTTTCCCACCTCATTGTTGGTCTACCAACTGGGCGTTTTCCCTCTGATTTTTCCATGCACGTCTTTCATTCCCTATACGCGCAACATTCCTGCTAGATGGACAAATGTTGGATGTTGGTTGCATCACATGATACTGTGATCAATACTGAAGCACAAATAAACATGGCCATAGAAAAATCAATGCTTCAGGAGTATTTACCAAAAAAAAAACAGAACTAGAGGTAGAAAATTACAGGAAACATCATCTTCTCGAATTTATATAGTCTGTTGCAAAATAAATAAATAATAAAAACGTTTACGTGACTGTAAATTGATGTTTTATTCATAACAAATATTGAATTACAGTGGGATATTTAATAAAATTATAGAGAAGCAAGGTAGCCAGCATCCATCGTGATGAATTAAAATGTTATAAACTCAAATACCTGAGCTCAGAACACTTTTTGTGAATCTACCTTATCATGCACGACATGTGTAGCCTACATAATTATTTTATTCAAATAGCCACTAGGTTACTCATAGCTTTCCCTACAGATGGCAGCATGGTATAGTATTATTTAGTTAAAACTCTCTCCAATCATCAAAACAGTTAAAAACAAGTCAACGCGTTTCGGGTACTACGTAACCATTATCAAGACTGAGCCCAGTGGTCTTGTTGTTTTTAACTGTTTTGGCGATTGGAGAATGTTTTTAACTGAATAATGTTTATCACGAAGAAGGTCCATCATTTTAATTTTTAATGTTATAGTATTTTTCGGTTCTTAAATGAAAATTAAATCAGTAATGAGGTTAATGAACAACATCATTAAATACTACCGCATTATTTTTATATAATACTAAATTTATCAATTTACTAGGTAAAATTATATTTTAGAATATAATAGTCGGATTTTATTTTATAATAGTATTATTTTTAAATAGAACATTGCACTTTCTTTGCAAAAATATTTTCTCGTGGGATTTCGGCCAGTGTGGGATCGATGCCCACTCAGTATCGTGAGTAATTTGGGTAGCTACAATAAGTAGTGGCCCCAGGTCGACAAAGCCAGCAATGACGGCTGGGGACCCGACATGCTGACCACATGTCACCTCTAATCTGACCAGAAGAACGTCCACTTCTGTAACTTAACACACGTGTATATGAGGCCAGCAACTGACGGGTAGGCTAAGGGTCATGCCATGAAGAACAATAAATACAACCAAGGTGACTCCACCGGGTAATTTACCTACATCTTACAACCGATGAATTCCATGTTGTAATTCCGTTCGTCCATTCAGTTAACTGCAATCCTGAAAACGAGAAAAAAAATCTTACATGGCTTCAGGACTCTTTTAGTTTAGCCTTTCTTTAAATAATCGACCGTTCTCTCCTATCTTGCGGTTATTCCTAACTCCCAGAGCTGTGAAATATCAGTCAACAACATTTTGACAAGAAAATAAAGAAAAAACAATGCAACACACAGTAAAAATCAAAATACAGCCAAATCACTACCTCCGAGATCCAACAAGCCACTTTTAATAGTACCTGACGAAATCACGCAACATTGGATAAATGACTGTCCAACAATCAAACCATACAAATACACAAACACGATAAAATAAACTATTAAAAACAGAACGAGGTCAATCCCCATCATTAGAAAAATATTCGCAATATAAAATAAAACCTAATCTGGAGCAAGGTTAGTTCATTTTTATCTTTAACTGAGTAGATTTGCACAAACTTCCATATCATGTTTGTGCAAGCATGAAAAATTATGAGAAATTTCCACCAGTCTTCAAGCAGCTTGTGCAAACATGATGTTTAAACAAAATTTTCATACACACGTTCAAGCAAGCATGCTTGCACAAGCATGCATGAACGTGTGTACTCATCTTAAAGGGCTACGAGGCGAGTTATTTACTTTCAAGCAAAGCATTTTCAACTTTTCATATTATCAAAAGAGAATGAAGCATGTTTCAGCATTTAATGCAGATACTGATATCTCATATAGAAATATACATATTCAGTCCCTAGATAGTAACGAACTAACTACTAATGAACCCGTAGGTTCATGGCCGCGCAGTCATAAGCTCTTCATACATCCCTATCCTTAGCTGCTATCCCTATGTTTTATCAGTGGCGGAGGGTCTATGTTATAGCACTGTTAGCCCGGCTAACACTTTCAAAAGTTAGAATCAAACTCTTTGATATTTAATTAAACTGGATGGAAAATTCCTGTTTGAGACCGTAACAGGTCACATGGCCTAATACTTGCATGGATGACGGCGATGATGACATTTAATTAAAACGAAATATAATACAGGAACGAGATACAACAATGCATTAATAGTAATCTAAATGTTGTAAACAATAGTAACAATAGTACATTGTATGCGTTGCGTATATACTGTAGCATTCCAATGCTTACAATGTGCTTCAACGTGTTTAAATCCCACACTGTTAGTCGTCCTCCCGAGGCTAACATGGAACGAGATCTTGAGAATGCATTCAAGCTGATCGGTAGTATATCGTGCTGCATTTCAAGCCGAGTGCCAGGCAGCCCAATGCTACTCTGTAGCTGCCCTATTAGCACTTTAGAAACGGCTAACAGCGAGATTTCGGTTGCTCCGAGTTAAGTCCTGTGTACACGTAGTGCTTCTGAGCGTATCAAATACACTAATTAAACCACTAAATAAATATTATCATGGGAGAGAAATGTGCTTGAGTTATTGAAGACTTGGTAAGTCCTCTCTTTACCTGCAGAAGGTTATTTAAAAAAAGTTATAAAACAACTCCTAATTTAAATAGCATTATAAGTCAAACAAAAACAAAAGTGCGTCGTATAATGACGGACATGAACATGACAGATAGCTGCAGGAAGACTTGTTCCTTTTACTGTTAGCCCTGCCTTCTATTTTCGACGGAGAAAAATGTTTGAACAACAAAGGGGGTTTCTGATGTAAATAATTTTCATGTGCTGAAAAACGACAAACTATCTGAAGTCCATGTTAATAGTGAAATAGCGCTACCCAAGTTTGGCTACTAGAATTGAAGAGTCCCGAAGTCAGGCTATCAAAATTAATACGGATAAGTATAATGAAAACGTTAAAGCAAACAAGTACACTGTTAGTTGCCTAATAGACGCTGTGTGTTTCTTAGCCGAAGAAGAGCTGCCATTTAAGGGCTAAGTAGAAAACTTCGAATCTAACAAAAGAGGCAGGGCCTAATTATATTGAATAGTTGCACTATAGATGAGAAATTAAGAAACGATTTGGAAATATTTACTGTGTTCGTTGGCACATCACATGATATTCAAAACGACTTGATATGTAGGCTACTTTATTCAATAAAATAGAACAAGAGATCTCACCCTTAGTATCTTTAATAGAATACGAGGTTACCGTCTAGAAACCATCTGGAATTGGAGACGAATATCTGTGTTTTAAAATCATGCATTTATATATTTAATTAACTATTAATATGTTCAATTGCCCCCCTTCGATTTCTTAAGCCCTATACATATAGTAGTTTATTATATTTGATCCTCCTAATATTGCATGTCGTTCTTTTTAAAAGTTCATTTATTTATTAGAAATAATACAATAAATGCAATATTATATGTTTATATCCATATTACTGTAAATAAAACGACGGCTAACACTTGTCAAAATTCCACGCTCCGCCACTGTGTTTTATGGTATTATCATGTACTATCATGATGCTAATCTAGTTCTGCTGTTGCGAACTAGGTGATTGTGTTGTCTAAGTTAATGTGTTATCAAATTAGCTGATACCGCTAATTATCGTCAGTTATTTATCTTGTAGTCAAATAAAACCTGAAAATTCTCAACCAGGAAATTGAACTCGACTTAGAAAAAGAACCCTGCCCTGCTGTGTGAGAGGACGTTATGTCTAGATCACAGATGTTATTAATTTACCATTTTGTTGAACTTTGATCTATCCATGTAAAAATATGAGATTTTTATGTTTAGTTATTTCCTGCGTATTATTTGGTCCAAGTTAACATTTTTCATTTAATGTTATAAACGCAGACCTGCTCGGAAACTCTAGTTATTTTTTTGCGCAAGGCTATTAGAATAAATATGTATTCTCGGGCAGACAAAATAACATCGCATGTGTTTTGGTATGAAAATTATTACTTGCATTCATCAAGTTTTTAAAATACTCGTCATTCAGCCTTTTTTTTATTGTCTAATGCTCGATGGTCAATTTTATACATCACTGTTCATAATACAACCACCTTGCTTCTCGGCTAAGACTAACGTGCGAGACTCGTATTCAGGAGGTATAGAGTTCAAATCACTGAGCCATCAACCTGACAGACGATTTCTCATTGATTCTTCATTTTAAATGGCAATAGTAGTTTTGATTTACATTATCACAATCCAATCGACCATTGATAATAATGATGACGACAATGATGATGGCGATGATGACGAAGATGACGAAGATGACGCTGATGATGATGATTATAACGATGACGATAACGATAATGATAACGATGACGATAATGATAACGATGACAATAATAATAATAACAATAACAATAATAATAATAATAATAATAATAATAATAATAATAATAATAATAATAATAGATAGATAGATAGATCATCGGTTGATTAATGTCTTTGACATCGTCCGATTCCTAATAGCCAATTTTGTCGATCCATCCAATCTCCTGGTTGTAGATGTTTCTCCTTCATGTATAAACATATTCCCTGACTCCAGGAGGTTTTAGGTCTTCCTATGCCTCGTCTTCCCTCGGGTTTCCATTCCAAGACAGATTTTGGTAGTCGATCCTCTTCCATTCTCTGGACATGACCGTACCATCTTAATTGCCGAGTTTTAATATAATCTAAAATAGTGTCAAGAATCTTCGTTTTCTCCCTTATAACTGAGTTCTTAATTTTTTCTCTTCTTGCCGAAAGATATTTATTTGTTTTTGTTGTTAATGGCCAAAGTTCTGCTCCATGAGTAATGATGCTTTTAACAGTCGTATGATATATATTCATTTTATTTTTATTACTTATATTTTTATCCCACAATATTTCATTGAGGCAAGCAATCGCAAATTTTCCTTTATTATTTCTGTTTCTTATTTCCTCTTCATAACTCCCATTTTTATTTATTTTAATTCCTAAATATGTAATCTCACTACAAGATTTTATTGTTTCTCCAGTCTCCAAAATTACATTTTATTCTGGTTCACCAATTGATAAATATTTTTTTTGTCATGTTCAAAACTAATCCCCATTTTTCGTATTCTTCTATTAATTTTCTAGTCATATAATCTAAATCTTCATAGTCTTGTGCAATTAACAATTGATCATCTGCAAAATGTAAGTTGTTTAAAGTTTTGTTGTTTGAAATAGGAATTCCCATGCTTGAACATTTTCTCCTCCAATTCTTTAATATCTCATGTATATATATTTTAAACAGAGTCGGTGATAGACAACAACCTTGACGAAGACCTTTATTTATCGTAAAATAATAATAATAATAATAATAATAATAATAATAATAATAATAATAATAATAATAATAATAATAATAATAATAATAATAATAATAATAATATTATTATAGTCTAATCCATCCATAGTAATTCTGCCCGAAGGCACTTCTTTCACTGTAATCATAGCATTTTCATGCTATGCTTGCAGCTTTACTAGAGAATTGTAGGTTTGGAAGCTCCTCGTTGCTTTCCACACCAGTGAAGGATGATGATGATAATGATAAGAATTATGATGATGGTCATATGATTTCGGGGACCGTTTGGGCCTTAAGGTTTTCCTGTCATTTGTCTTACAGGTGAGGAAAAACCCCGATTAAAACCTCACCCAGAAAAACTGCCCCGACCGGGCATCGAACCCGGGCCCGCTGCGTGACAAGGCAGCATCCTACCTTGAGACTACAGCGGTGGACAATAGTCTAATAATGATAACAATAACAATAACAACAATAATAATAATAATAATAATAATAATAATAATAATAATAATAATAATAATAATAATCTTCTTCTTCTTCTTGTTCACTTCACGGGCTAGGCAAATTGCCTGTTCCGCCTCACAATTCTTCTGTTCATTTTTTCACTGGCCTTCCTATATTCCTTGAACCGCTTGGCTTGTAGTTAAATGCTGCTTTTGGTAACCTTCTTACATTCAGAATTAGAATTAGAATACTTTATGAAAAAGATGTTCCCATTGCGGTCATAACTGAAACAAAAAATAAACTTAAAGGAACTAAAGTATGAAATAACTATACAATAATAATAATAATAATAATAATAATAATAAATAATAATAATAATATAATAATAATAATAATAATAATAATAATAATAATAATAATAATAATAATAATAATAATAATAATAATAACAATAATAATAATAACAATAATAATAACAATAATAATAATAATTTATTAGGGTTTGTTGTTTGAGCTCATCCCATATTCACAGTAGAATAGACGTTGATACCCGAGCATACTTTACGTCAGCAACTATAATTTATTATTGTTGTTCCTACTGGAATTAAAATCTTTAGTTGATTATCTACAGACTATGGCTCTCAATTAACTTACAATGCACCTTGCTTATTATTATTATTATTATTATTATTATTATTATTATTATCATCATCATCATCATCATACTCCATTCATGAATTTCGGTCTCAACTAGACAGGGTCTTAAAGTCGTTTTTGTGGACGTCCAGGTCGTCTTTGTGGGCGATACCGAAGAACTGCATTAGTGATCATAGTTGGTGTCATTCGGGATACATGTTGCAGCCATCTGTCTCTGTAGGTGGATATATTTTCTTCTAAATGTTGTATGTAGAGTATGTAGAGTTCATTCCTCTGATGGTCAAGTAGAATATATCCAGCAGTTCGGCGTATGAATCTCATTTCTACAGCTCTTATCTGGCAATGTCTTTCTTTTTTAGAACCCAGAGTTCACTTCAATACGGGGAAATCGGGATGGCGAGAATTTTATATAATTTGAGTCTTGAGTGTTTTTATACAAGATGTGGGTTTAAAATACTATTTATTAAGCCTCATAATTGTAAAAAAAAAATTGAGTTTTATACTAAGATCGATCTCGCCTACATCCTAGGTAGAAGAAGTTACTGATTTGCTCTAAAACCGTTTTTTCAATCACTATTTTGCTACATATTGGACATATCGGATCAGTAACTCAGAATGCCATTACCTTTGTTTTATCAGTTGAAATGTTATACCTTAGTCTTTTGTGATGTCAGGTAAAGTAAATAAGCCTTTTTGTAACATATCTTCTGAGTTTGCAAATACTACCTGGCCATCAGCAAAAAGCATTGTGTTCGGTTTCATGTTATTTGATAATCTGAATTTGGAACGTGTATTTTTCATGCCAGTGACGTAGTATGTCATATAGAGATATATATGTAATTATTTATGTTGAAAAGTGTTGCCTCGTATTCTTTGATTTAAGGATTTGTATTCTGAGGTACTAACTTAATTTGTATGGTATTATTTTCATAAATATTATAGATATTTTGAAGAAGAGTATTTGATATATTTCTGTTTTGAAGAATTTCAAAATTATTATTATTATTATTATTATTATTATTATTATTATTATTATTATTATGTGACTTGCATAGAAGCTTCTTGTAGGAATGCCAGAGGGAAAACGCCCAGTTCGTAGAACAAGAATGAGGTGGGAGAATAACATTAACTATGATTTGAGGGAGGTGGATTATACAGGGAGTGATTGTAAAGCATTGGCTCGGGATAGGGATGTATGGAGAGCTTATGTCCGTGCGGCCATGAACCTATGGGTTCGATAGTGCCAGTGAGTAAGTATTATTATTATTATTATTATTATTATTATTATTATTATTATTATTTTATTATTATTATTATTATTATTATTATTACCCTACTAGCTAATACCCGGTGTGCACTGCTACGCCTATATAAATTAAATGTGTAAAAAAAGAAAAATAATTATAAATTTATATTGTAATTATGTTTAGATGCCTCGTGCTGATAACTCTGAGTTGCTATCCCGATCTTCTTGGTATAAATGAACTGAAAGACAAAATGGTTATTGAGAGTTATCATAAGTAATGCCACGAGTGATTTCCAAATTATATCGATAAATTCACGACTCACGAAGTGAGGAGTGAATTTATCTAGAGAATTTGGAAATCAAGAGTGGCATTTGTTAGGACTATTTAACGAATAAAATTAAGCTGTTTACTCACAAATCATTATTTAACTGTAGTTATTTTAAAATATTTATATATCTAATGTAAACGGCGATGTTTGAAAACAAATGAGAAACGATAGGTACGCTTCATCTGCTTCTTTTATTTATCACTGCAACTAGATCATACTATTTCAGAATATTAAAAAGGAGGACCTTTCTTTAATATGGTAATTATAACACTGATAAATATTTCGTGAAACACGACTCTGATTGGTTGTAAAACAGAAATCATTGAAACGTGATTGGTCATTGACTCCCATTTGGGGCATGAGTTAAATAGTCTGTAAAAGAATACCCGCTGTGCGCTGCTACACTTGCCCGGAAAACCAGTCACCCCGATCTTCTTGGCATCAATGAGCTAAAAGATAAAAATGGTTATAATGAGTTAGCCGTAAAAGAAACATATGCTGTCGCGGACTTTCTTGTAGATTTTTTTGAGATATTAAATTCTGTGCACATTAATTTGTGTATATGTTATAGTTCAGGCAGCGTAAGCCATGTAAGCGTCAAAAAAGTTCCGAAATACACGTGTTTCACTACAAAGCGTGATTTTTAAGGGTCAAGGGATTGAGTATTACAACTCCCTTATAGTCTAAAACCTTTCCGGGAAACTCCTGAACATTTTGCAAAAAGCCCCATCACAATCGGATGAATGGTGTAGTAATGCATGAAGGACAAACAGACAGAGAGACATTCGTTTTTTATATAGGCTATATATAAATTCCACCGCTCGCTGTGGTCTCGAGGTAGCGCGCTGCCTTGTCACGCAGCGGGCCCGGGTTCGATTCCTGGTCGGGATAGGCTCCTGGGTGAGGTATTTTTCGGGGTTTTTCCTCACCTGCAAGATAAATGTTAGGAAGCTTAGGGCCCTACGGTCCCAGAAAATCATCCGGCCATCATACTTATCATTATCACCATCATCGTTCACCGGTGTGGAAAGCAACGGGAAGCTACCACACCTATAATTCCCTAGTAAAGCTGCAAAGCATAGCATGAAAATGCTATAATTGCAGTGAAAGACCTGCCTTCGGGCAGAATTACTATGGATATATATATAAATTAAATATTGCGGGTTAACTATATGGTATACACTGCGACAAACTAAACATAGCGGTTGCTAGGGTAAATTTTCAATTTCCAATTTCAGGTTAACCCCCCACTTCTAACGGTCGGATTTCGCTGACTTTTGGGTAATACATACCTCGGTTTATTTTAATACGATATTCCGAGTTTTGTGTTGAAACATCGAAACTCGCGATTGCTAGATCGATTTTTAAATTTTCGTTTCAGGGAACTCCTACTCCTAATGATTTTAAAATATAATTTTACTTTGTTGAATTTAATTTATTAGTAACACATATTATATATAAATTTTACTTTTCTGCACTCCTTCTCTATATGAACTTTAATTATGTCAAATATCACACTCCTCCGTGCACGCAATGTGCTTAAAAAGGGGTGCAAAGTTTTTCCTTCACGTATTTAATACATAGATGAAAATGAACGTGTTCTTATGTTTAATTAAATAACTGAAACGAAAAAATAATTATTTTTAGGTACCCGTGCTGATTAACCAGCGATGCCCGGGAATCTACTTATCACGATCTTCTTGGCATAAATGAGCTGAAAGACGAAAATGAATGTGTTTTAATGTTTAGTTGAACAAGTAAAAGGAAAAATGCATATCGTAATTATTTTTAGATACCCCGTGCTGTTTGTCCGGTGTTGCCCGGGAATCCCGATCATCTTGGCATAAATCAGCTGAAAGACGAAAATTAAAGTGTTTTTATGTTTAGTTGAATAAGTATGTGGTAACATTTATATCGTAATTATTTTAAGATGCCTCGTGCTGACTACAGGGCGTTGCCCGGGAATGTACTTATCCCGATATTCTTGGCATAAATGAGCTGAAAGACCAAGAATAAGGTAGGAGAATAACATTAACCATGATTTGAGGGAAATAGATTATACAGGGGATGATTGGAAAACATTAGCTCAGGATAGGGATGTGTTGAGAGATTATGTCCGCGCGGCCATGAATCTACGGGTTCGATAGAGCTAGTGAGTTAGTCAGTTTATACAATATTATTATTTTTATCTGATAATTAATCAAAATTTAAAAAAAGTGAATTCTTATGACTCTTAATTATACTCAACAGCAGAAACTTATCCAAAAAAAATCCTAGATGTGACATATCTTAAAATATATTTATAAATAAGAATTGAACAATGGAAAAAAATAGGCCTACATGCCTACAAAATAGACATATAGTGGTTGATGCACTGCATTCACAACATTATGATTACATCTATTAATATTTATGTAACTTAGTAATGCATTTTATTTAGCAATACTCCTTAATATCTCAAGTCATCAGGGCTGCGATTAAAAACCGGGATTCAAAGGGCCCCTTCCACTCAGAGGCATCTAATTTGAGGCTTGAGTTTCTTTTACTTGCTGAAAGTCTACAATGCATCTTTAAATCGGTTAAGAAGCAAACTATATCAGAATACTTGTGCCTTAAAATAACATCTATACCGATGCTTCAACTTAAACTGAAAAGTAGACAACACTGTATTCGAGTTGAAGAAGGCATAAAATGTGTTCATATATATACTAGCTGGCCCGGAGAACGTCGTATCGCCTTTAAATATTTTTACGTTTATTTTTCCGATGTTTTAATAGTTATCTGCTATTCGGGGCGGAAACAAATCCAACAAATCAAAGATCATAAAAATCGGTCCAGCCGTTCTTGAGTTATAAATAGTAAGGCATACGTTAAATTATGTTGTAGTAAACTAAGTGAGAAATCTAAATCAGAAAGTTTTTGTTTTACACCATTTTTTTAGTTCTGGTATGTTAACTACACCCGGTATAAAAATGGGTGGTGGTTTATGTGGAAGTGGTTTTGTTGATTGAGATGAATTTATGTTGTCTGCATTCTCAGTATTATCCATAAGTGTATCATAAGGATTATACACATTTATTGATGGAATATTTTGAGAAGGCTTGCTGATTTCATTATACTTTCGTTTTTTTCTACGAACTTGTTGGCAGTTTGGATTCTCAACATCATCAAGAAGTCTCTGTATAGTAATATCGTCTTGTGATATATTACAGTCATCTTGTTTTTCATTTAATTGAGGCATGGAGATTGTTTCTGTAATATTAGACATATTATTATAACTAACAGACTTACTTACAATTCTGTTATTCCGTTCCTTAGGACCTTCATATGTTTTTAAATTGACATTCTTCTTAAATGTAAGATTTATGTCACATAAGTCTATACCAATTTGCGGAAATTCACTTGATATCTTATCATTCATGGTCTCTAGAACTGATTCGCCATATTGTTCAATGTCCGTTCTCGGTCCAGTTAAATTTAAATTAAGTTGCTGTCTTTCAGCCAGATTACTTAAAACTAATACTTACACACGAAATTAATATTATTATCAATATATTGAAAATAAAATAAACACAAACACACTTAAATTATGAAATAATCAATATTTGTAATGCAATTGAAATTCGCGGTTGCAAGAAAAAGCACAGCCACCTGGTTAAATAATAAACCAATTACCTTACACCGTCATCTGTCAGAATCGTATGGAACTCACAGATAAGTATAACTCTTTGTTAAATAATGAACAAATTATTTGCAATACAAATAATGCGACTATACATTTAGTTATAAACAACCGTAAGTCTCAAGTCGGATCAAACAGCACACAGTGTGCAAAATTTTATTAAAATCGGTTCAGCAGTTTAGGATTCCATCGCGGACAAACAACGTGATACGTATGTTTTATATATATATGGAGTCTTATGGAACAGACGTGTAACCAGAAAAAACAAGTTACAAATATATAATTCAATAGTGAGAAGTACTGTCACATATGGAGTTGAAGTTTGGAAATTCAACAAAAACTTATGTCGATGGAAATGGATTTCTTGAAGAGAGCAGCAAGATGTTCAAAATTAGAAAAAAATAAGAAATACTGTCATACGAGAAAAATGAATTTGATATTCAATAGTAGATTATATATAATGATTAAGGCACTGCGCTACAAGCCGGAAGGTCGAGGGTTCGAGACCCGGTGGGGTCAGGATTTTTAAACTGGCCCAAACCTTCTAGCGGCACTATGGCCCTGGAGTCGACTCAGCCTCTAATGGAAATGAGTACCAGAACAGACGCTTGTTCTGGGGGTAGAGGCGGCCGTCACGCAGGTCTGACAACTCGGCTGACATCAAGTGCAAATTGTCCAGAAAAAGTAGGAGCCTTGACCTCCTACTACCCCAAAGGTCTCCTGAGGCCTGTAGTGGGATCACTTTACTTTTACAAGCAATTTAATTGGTATGCGCATGCACGATTAATGCAAGAAGGAAGTTACCCAGAAAATACATTGGAATGTTGTCCACCTGGAAGAAGAAGAAGAAAAGGAAGACCTCGAAACTCGTAGATGCAAGAAATAAGAACTGGAATGAGAACAAGAGGACTGAAGGACATGGAGTGGATGAATATACACGAGTGAAGAGAAATTTAAACTTTAGGCGCAGAAAGATGTGTAAACATTGACTATATATATATATATATATATATATTTTACATGAAAAGAATAATTAACGCCTGAACCGGTATTTGAAGCCGAGACACTAAATTTAGCGCGATATCATACTTCGTTATTCAGGCTCCCACTGAGAACATCAATTTTTCTTTCCTTATATACAATTCTCTGTCGTATGTATGTCTCGGATTCAAATCCGGTTCAGGCGTTAATCTTAATTTTCATTTAACATTTGACCCTAAGGAAGGACAAATTTATATTTCCACTGGGAGCCTGAGTAGCGAAGTTGGTATCGCCTTAACGTATAATGTTAGATTTCTCGAGTTCAAATTCCAGTTCAGGCGTTAATTTTTGTTCATGTAATATTTGGCTTTCATTGCTAAATACCAACATTTAATTTACATCTATGAGTGTGTGTAATGTTGTGCAATCATAAAATTATATTCTTGCGGCCAAGAAAAAAAGAAGAAAAAAAACTTTTGGAGAATGTCGCATGCGATATGATACAAAAATTTAAATTGCCAATAGTAAATAATTGTCTATCATCTTTAAATTCTGAATTCCTGATTGAGTCTTCGTGTCCGAGAAATATGTTTGTGACCTGGGCTAAAATATTTGAATACAAACTTGTTATAGCTGGGAGGGAGCATTACACTGTGAAAATGTGGCTGATGTTTAACGTTTGCTCTATAATAATTACTGTATTGGCACTCCCAGACACGTGTAGCAGAAGTCCAGAGGAGATGAAAACTGGAACCATTAACACGGCCAGTCTCCTTGGTGTCGATATCGTATCTCTGTAACTTTATTACTTTAATCTCTAATGTCTTACAGTTTACGGAATTGATATCTATCTTTTCAACTGGTTCATATTATAACTTGTCGATTAGTTAACTGAGGAGTATCTATTATACAAAAAGCAGATGACTACTCCTCATAAATTTGATAAATACAGTAGACTGAAAGCAATTTAAGTATGCAGATTCTGAATTGAAATATTTGGGTTAAATTAATCAATAGTATATTACAATGCGAAGTTGGGAATTGGTTTTTACACAAGGGAGGAAAATATTAAAAACAGAGCGATAGCGAGGTTTTTAATTTCCGAGATTCTGTAATACACTTCATAAATGTGTGTTGAACATTATTTTTTGCACGATGGTGTCTTCAAAATAATAAATAATAGTAAAATAATATCTTTGTTGGAAATATTTGAGTTCATTATAAACAACTGACTGACGTTAGCAATCTGGCCAATGTATATACGCTAACGCTAAATGCCGAAAATAATTTAGTTGAGGTTACATCAGGCCGTGACACCAATCAGTCATAAAATAGCGGGAAGTATGAGTGATGGTAATCAAAAGGACGAAATTGAAGAAGCGTGAGAAGTTGGGTATGCTTATTAAGTGCAAGAGAAATCTAAATCAAGATATAGAAAAAATATACATTTACTTCAGAAAGTGGCTGGAGGAGAAGAATTGTACTGTAAGTAAAACAGTATGGTTGCTTATTTCGTGCTCAGGAGTGAAACATTAAAGTCTCTAGCGAGTTTGTTGACCGAATATTCAACGCTGAAGACAATGATAAATTTAAAAGAAGGTATCAATATTGCAGATTTTGTTACATTACTTTCAATATTGTTTCAAATAAAGCTAACTCCATTAAAAATTCAATGATTTGTTTCGTATAATGTATATTAATACTTCCTCTTCTTCCTCCTCCACACATGAAAGCTGGCAGCTTGTTGCGTGTTCATTCACTACAGGTCCGGGGTATGGTGACGTCCTTCCATCGTAGTTGTGGTCTTCCTAAATGTCTTTTCTGCTGAGGTGTCCAGTCACGTACTTTCTTCACTAGTCTACTATTCTCCATTCTATCTATGTGATCGTTCCAATTTAGTCTTCTATAATTTATCCAGAGGTTTATAGGTTCAATTTCACATTCTTCTCTAATAACAGAGCTGCGAATTTTCTCTCTCAGCGACTTTCCTACGATTTTCCTTAAAACTTTCATTTCGGTTATTTAATTGATTTGTTTTGTTTTTTGAGTTTCTGTTCGGCATTCACAACCATATGTTAGAACTGGTATTATGACAGAATTGCAAATTATTACTTTTGTATTTATTCTTAAATTTTTATTTTTCCAAACAGTATTGTTTAAACATCCCGATATTTTGTTTGCATTATTTGCTTGATGGAGGATTTTATCTGTTATTGTAGTTGCTGCTACGAGTATTACTTTATATTCCTATATATTTGAATTTCACGACCTGTTCTCTAATTTTTCCTTCTATTTCTAATTTAACACGTCGTGTGGGTCCTTGGATATTGCCATTGATTTGGTATTATTTGTTGAGATTTTCATGTTATATTTTGCTGCAATGATTCTAAATTTGTGCAATAGCATTTCCAAATCATCTTCACTTTGTGCAATTAGAACTGTGTCATCAGCATAGTTTATTATCTTCAGCTCTTTGTTACCTATTGTAATCCCTTTTCTAACTTCAACTTTTAGTACTTTGATGATTTCATCCATTATTATTGTGAACAATATGGGACTTAATGAGTCTCCTTGTCGTAGCCTATTCCTTGCTGCATATTAATACTACTGTATCTTTTGGATATATTTTTGTATATACATTGTACGTAGTATACGTGAAGGGCAGTGGGTTTACTTCCCGCCCTAGGTAGGTACCGGTAATTTGTAATATTACAGTATAGTTATTTATAGGTTGGCAATACCGAAATTTAAGAAACTGAACTTTCAATCATAGTCGCCATTCCTGTAAGTACAACAGAACGCACTATCGTGCAAAGAAACATTTAGTCTTTGGGTCGGAAATTTTTTCTCAGAAAAATATACTTATTAAAGATCTGCTTTACTTTAGAATGTCCATAAGTGATTAATTAATCCTTGTTCGTCCCCCTGAGGACATGCGTGTTCCTCTAGTGGGAAGTTTAACTAGACTAATTTAGTTTCGCTTATAAGCGTCAGCAGGTGACATGTGGTTAGCACATCGCCTGGAGGAGACATCTCCGTATAAGGAAACTGTGGTATTACTTGGTTGCAAATTAAATTTAGCTCACTGTTCAGAAGACTTTTTATGCAGGCTTGAGTTTCTTTTACGTTCATAAAAATCTTCAGATTCGGAACTCACGGCTTAAAGTCTCTCCCGGAGGAATTCTCCCTTCGATTTTTCCATCCTAAAAAATCATCGACCCAGGCTGGATGTGGACTGCGACCCTCGGGACCATTAGACTACCACGGCCGACAATGAACTAATTTTCACGCAGAGCAAAAGTGGTAGAGTTAAAAAAATAAATCATAAATAATCCTGAAATACATTAAATATTGTCAAATTATCATGTTTGCCCTTGATGATCCCAATGGTATTGTGACGAGCATTCTCAAATTCTGGTAGCAAGGTTGAAACCGATCCGGGTGATCACTTTTTTTCTACACAGTCAGAATCCTTAGTATGGCTCCTTTGAAAGGAAAGTAAGCCCTACACACATTCCGAAGATTTATAGAACGTGAAATAAAAAAAAAACTGGGAAATCTGTTGACCATTTTACCATCAAATTTTGAATCGTCATGTTGATGACCTGATTATTTAATGAGCTTCGATAACAAAATAGTTATGCTTACTTTTTCCTCTGATTTTTTCGGTATAATATGTAGCTAGTAAGTGACTGCAGTCATATTAATTATTTTGTGTAATTTATAGCAAAATTTAATTAAATTTAATTTCGTCTCTATTAATTTAATTTGTGCCGAAAAGTACAATGAAATGTACTATTTTATAAACGATAAGTACGATACGAGTGATCAATCTAACTTTCATTTCATCTTTAATTAATACATCCTTACATGTTGCACGAGAAAAATCATTCGTAAATTAATGAGTCATTTTTTAACATCTTACCTCATATTTTATGTTTCTTCAAACTAGTTTTCGAGAGATCCTTCTCTCCAAAACTAGTTCCCGTGTTTGAAGAAACATAAAATATGAGGTAAGATGTTAAAAAAATGACTCATTAATTTACGAATTAAGAACCTCATAATGTTATTTCCCATATTTAACTATGAATAAAGTCTACATATGTATTTATTTAATTCTTATTTGTATATTCTTTGGCATCTAAGATCATATTACATCTGAATCCTTTGTTTTTTTTCCCCAATGAGCTGTATATGTCTGTGTGTGTTATAGTGTGTCATATTTTTTTTTCTTAGAAATTCACTGATTTAATTTTACTAATAGTAGGCTCTATATAGGCCTAATGAATCTCATTTTTTTTATTGTCGACTTAAGAAATATAGAGAAAATCCTCTGTAAGGTTTTAATCCTAGATATGCCGCTTACTTGTCTCAAACGTTGCCGACTGAACTAACTAGCTAGGTCATTACTTACAAGTTATAACCCAGTTAGTTGACTCGGCGGTAGCTTTATTGTAAGACATTTTGATTATATTTGAAATCTTCATACTCATTTTATTTGAACTTTGTGTATTCTGAACTTTAGGTCATTTATACCGGTCTGAACATCTCATCGTAAGATCGTACATGGAATGTTGATATATCTTTAGGCAAAATGTGAAAATATTGCAATTTTCTAAGTCACTGTAATAATATTATTAGAATTTTAACTATTCAACTAATAGACCTAACATTTTATTTCCTAAAACGGAATTGTGCGTTGTGATTATTGTAATATAATTCTAATAATACCTTGCTCAACTGTCTGTGTTATAATTTGTGTGTGTTACACCTCAAGATGTGCATGCTCATTACGAAGTTATGCTGTATTTATCATTTTTTATGATAAGTTAAGCATCTTGAATTTTAACGGCATATTCTAGTATCACTAATAAAAAGTCATGTATACTCTGCATACTTCGTTTTCTAGTTCTACAGAGCATTTCAACTATAAAATACAGTATTCTGCTTGTCATACAACCAATTACAGGTAGTATAGAAAATAAAATATTAATATTATTTTCGCCTTAATTTGTATACTTACATGTAACCTACAAAACAAATCTTTGCAGAAAAAAATTAAGTGTGTTGATTATTACGATTCTTTATCATTTACAGTAAATTATAAATTATGTCAACCCACGCGATATACAGGAATTACCGTTATTTCCCATTCCAAAGGTTTAGATTCCATTTCCCCTTAGTCAAATTTCCTGGTTGTGATGCATATATTTTTTTCTTAGTCTATGAGATAGAATTTTGAAGAAATTTAAATAAAAACAGTAAAATATTTAAATATTTTGAGAGAAAATATAACATGAAATAATGGATCGTAAGCAAATAAAAATAATCCTACGATGAAAAATCAATAGAGAATTTATAAAAAAGACTATGGAGGATTAATATAAATCGGTTTAATTATAAAAGTGTCGATTTTTCTTGTAGTTATTTAGGGTAACTTTATAAACTATAATCCAATTGGTCCAGTTTTGACTATAAACAGCAACAATTATTACACATTACTTGGATTTTTTTAGTCTTCTAATAGTTCCCCATAACCCGTATAACGAAGTTCTGCATAAAATTTTACATTAAATCCAACTATCGGCCATGTGCGATGCCCGAATCATGAGACGTCCACTTGGTTGACACTGAAACACAGTTGAATTTAGTTGCTGACTGCATGGGGCACATTTCCTGCTTATGTTGAAAAGGACATTTATAGTTATTTTTTATATATCTTAGATTGGCATGTATATAAAGTTTATTAAACCTTGATTAATCATTAACTTTCGTATTACTCAACGTTTGTAAGAGGTTTCAGATTTAAAAATCTGCATTCATTATTTACAAGAATTTAACCAAATTATCTTTGCCTCTTAAATATCTTTAGAATTTATCAGAATGCATATAATAATTTATTATTTATTTACTGTAAGTTATCTATTTTGTTATTAATGTATTTGGCGAATTTTATACATTTATATACTTGTAATATATGAAATAATACTACGTATTAAGACAATGTAGTTGACAGTTATATTTTGTATTATTTTTAAAATCTTGGAATTATATTCATTACAACACATTTTTTAACTGCTTAGAACATCGAGATGGTTATCTTAAATGTATTTTCATATTGTACTCCATAGTTCGCATGTTTTCTCTTAAAATGTATTGTAATTAAGCGAGTAGTTTAATGATGGCGGAAACTTCTTTCTTTCCTTCCCACAGTCAAGTATGGTCTAGCGTTGCATTGAGATAAGTAGACTTCATCATCATCATAGTACATTCACGAATTTAGGCCATTTGTTGACCTGTTTCGGCCTCAAGAGAAACACCATCCAGAAGTCTTTTGAGTGGACGTCTTTTATTATTAACTTGCTAATACCCGACGTGCGCTATTACGCCTAAATAAATGAAAATTAGTGTACTTTTATGTTTAGTTGAATAAGTGAAAGGAAAAATAATTATAAATTTATATTTTTTAGATATCCCGTTCTGATTACCCGGCGTTGTCCGGGAATCTACTTATCCCGATCTTCTTGACATAAATGAGCTTAAATACGAAAATTAATGTGTTTATGTTTTATTATATAGGTAAGAGGAAAAAATTATATCGTAATTATTTTTAGATACCCCGTGCTGTTTACCGGGCGTTTTCAGGGAATCCACTCATTCCGATCTTCTTGGCATACATGAGCTGAAAGACAAAAATTAATGTACTTCTTATGATTAGTTGAATAAGTAAAATGAAAAACAATTATAAATGTATATCGTAATTATTTTAAGATTCCCGTGCTGATTACCCGATGTTGCCCGGGAATCTACTTATCTCGATCTTCTTGGCATAAATGATCTAAAAGACAAAATTCATTATTGTGAGTTATTCGTAAAAGAATACCCACCATGTATTTCTATGCTTGTCTCGATCTTCTTGGCATCAATGAAAGACAAACATGGTTATTGTGAGTTATTCGTTAAGAGATAAACATATGCTGCCGCGGACGTTTTTGTAGAGCTTTTTGAGATATTCAATTTTGTGTACATTAAATTTGTATATTTGTTATGGTTTAGGCAGCGTAAGCCATTTATGCATGAAAAGAGCTACTTTTTTACGTTTTCCACAACAAAGGGCGATTTTTAAGGGTGTAGGAGTTGAGTATCACAACTCTCTTATAGCCTATGTTCATTCCAGGAATCTCCTGAAAATTTTGCAAAAAGCCCCATCACAATCGGATCAACGGTATGGCCGTGCATAAAGTACGAACAAACATTCATTTTTATATATAATAGGTTTTATTAAACACAATGTGTACATTTTGAGTTTTCACCAGTCCTTTGTAATTGTGGTGAGGACTAAGTTCTGCTTTTGCATTTCATTAGGTGGTACTTGGAGCATGGCTCATCGCAAAGCTTACATCTGCAGTCCTCCTTGGGGTTGTGGTATGAAGGATTCTGACATATCTTCCCGTGGAAACCATGCGCGGCGAAGCGTGTGTATAGGTGGCGAAGTTGGAAGTTCGGGCCTTTCCACACATCAGTTTTCATCGTTTCTGTGTCCATTACCTCCATCGGTATTGCATTTGCTTTGTTTTGTCTCTCTTTGATGGCGTCTTTATATGCCTGGGTTTCTGGTATATTGAAGCGGAGCTTGATGTCCTCAATGAAGTAGGATTATGTGCTATTTTGTAGGCGTAGCTGTTTCTTGTGTGCTTTGAGAGTGACAAGGCCCTCTTGAGATATCTGGTTTTGACATTCTCCAATTCCTTGAGGGTTTTCGCTGTTAGGTGAGTCCTAATTATCTGAATACCGTATGTGGCCGCTGGTGCTACCTTGAGTTGGAACAGCGCCATCGCCGTTGGCAGGGACAGTCTCTGAAGCTTGGGGATGTCGAACATCGAATTTATCGTCGCTGTGGTCCTGTCTTGTATATGCATGGTGAACGTGGTCCCAGTGGTCTGCAGCGTCACTCCCAGGTACTTAAAGTTGGGGACTATTTCTAGGGCTGAGTCGCCGCACATAAAGTCCTTTTTTGATAATCTCCCTCCTCTTCTGAACTTCATTGCTTTTGTTTTGGAGATATTTATTTCCATTGAATTTTCTGACGCCCATTTTCTGATATTCTCCATGGCCTCTTGCAGATCTTCAGGACTCTTGGAGAGGATGTCCATGTCATCGGCATACATTAATAGCATCTTCTTATATATGCCAGGGTAGGAATGGTCTAGAATCCCAGGTAAAGACACTTCTCAGGTCGAAGACTCGAGGACCGACTTTTCCAGAATGTAGGTATAGCTTTGTGATTCGCCGGCCTCACGATTCTTCCCCTACCATACAAGACGAGACCCGACTCTCGCCGTGGCCCGCGAAATTCGAAGGCGATAATTTGATAAATGGATCAATAATGCGCGACAATAATGTAAATAATTGCCGTTTGAAAATGGACAAGAAAAGTACATTATAAAAAGAAGTTTGTTATCGTAAATTAATTTTTTTCTGAAATTCTTAAACTTAGAAATGATCGTTTATTATGGGGAAATTATTGTGTCTTGAGGCAAGATATAGACTCCTCAACTGACATTTTAATTTAGAAAGAGATTTATAATACAGGGGCTGACACAGTAGATGTTGACAGCATAACATGAATACCAGGTATCCTTAAGTTATAGTGAAATTTACGCACTCATTAAAGTAGAATATTTCACCACACAAATCTCCATAAACATCTTTTGTTCTAATTTCTTTATAACATTAATTCATAATAATTTATTCTTTTCTAATTAATAAACTGATAGTTTTACAACACATGTTTGTTTTCTTTATTAAAGGTTATCTCAATCTCGTTGTGATGGGACCCGATGGGCTCTACTACGACAAAATGTTCTTATGTAGATTTATTTAGGTGTAACCCGTTTTTGTACAAGATAACCTTGAATAAAAGTTGATATTGAAATAAAATGGAAACAAATCCGTGATAAGTGGTTACAACACTACTACATTCCTAATTGCCTGCTGGGCTATACGGGGCAGCACCCATGTAATTAATTGCTTGGGCTCTAACGGTGTGACTGATTATTTGAAAGAAACCGCAACCTTGAGGCAGTTATGGACGTACTTGTTAATGTAATAGTACCAGAAGGCTTTGTATACGATCTTCCAAATAAGATAACTAGCAGTTCTCAGTAGGACCCGCGCAGGGGAAATCTTCATGATCAGTGGATAAATATGTATAGGCCTATTATAACTAGCAAGACGCTTCCTAATTAACTTGTAGGCCTAGTTCCTTCATTCTATTTTAAATTTTATCCTTAGGTTCAAATAGGAAAGTTTAATTACAAACTACAGCATATTAACGCTATTATTTTGAATAATTACATTTTTTCATTGAAGGCCTACTATTCTTATTTTTTTAATTTCCTTTGATTTGTTTTGCTTGGCTTATTGTTACACATTATGCAGAGTGTTCTGAAGAAAGATTCCTACATTTATAGAACAGCAGTATTTGATAAAATAAGAAACAAGTTTCTATAACTATGATTCTTAAACGTAATACTCTTTAAGTTATAGTCTTATTTGATAAAGAGTGGCATATCTTACATTCCGAGCGCTTAGGTAAGGAACAAATGAGAAAGCATTGTATGCAGATGTTTGTTACTATAGATTAGTGTTATAACTACACATGCGCCAATTGAGCGCTCACTATTAAAAAATAACTTATCTGACTGATAGAGCAATACTGCAATGCGCAGTATAATAGATAGAGCAATACTGCAATGCGCAGTATAATAAGTTGATCGCTATCGTGTTTAGTTATTACTTGACACAAATACAGATAAGATGTTCTGTGTAATAGTAACTAGCGTATATGATGATATTCCATTATTTCTTTCCGAAGTGCTGAGTGTATAAGATATAAAAAAGGTAAAGTGATCCCGCCATAGGAGACCCTTGGGGTAGGAGGAGGTTAATGCTCCCACTTTTTCTAGACAATCAGAACTTTATGTCAGCCGGGTTGTCAGCTCTTATAAAATAAGGCTACAACACTCGGAATACATCATATTTAAAAACCATGGTTATATAAACATTTTTTTTTGTCGAATACAACCTCCTATGTAAATATATATATATTCTTTTTTTCAGAACTCTTTGTACGCAACACTCAAATCATTCATACACACCTAGACATAATGAAATGTGGATAATTATTTTTATAAAAAAATCTACATGTCCAAGACTGGGAATCAAACACGGAGTCTCTTGCTTGTATGCAGGAACGCCGATCACAACATTAATCAGTCGATTTTAAATGTAAAGTGTAACAATTACCATGTTATTACCTTTTTCATTGTTTTCACGACTGTAAGACATTTAAAATCTACGGCTATTATAAAACCGTGGTTCAGATTTTGTTTTTGCAATTAACGACCGTTGTTTTTCAGTTTTTATGGTTGTCTGGAAACAGTGAAAATATATTACCGTAATCGTGGTTCTGATTTTACGTTTGTAACAAATTACATTTAAAAACAAAATTTTGAAAGTTCCTGAACGAAATTTGGTCTAGCAAATCTTCAGCCGAAAAAAATTTAGACATAAATTCCGAAAAATGCATCACTAGTTGTATGTAATCAAGTATATATGGTAAAATCTTTTATAACATTATGGTAAAACACTTCACTTTTTATTATTTACATCTTATGGGTAACGGTAAACCTCTCGAGGGCTAACGATTCCTTATGAAGCATGTGACTTAGGATATAACAACATGAAGATGTAAATGAACGATATGTAAACATTGTATTGAGGAAGAGATGTCAATGGCCAAAATTTATCGTGGGAACAAGACTAGTTTGAAAATTGGGTGTATCTGTGAGGGCAATTTCTACCGATTTGCGTCGGTACCTCCTGTCAAATTTATTACATTACAGACTGTAATTACAGAGTCAAGTTTACTGTGATAAACCATCAGCACCTCAGACAATTTAATTTCGGTTAATTGCTAATACCTGTTTATCATTGGCACTCACGTTATTTGCCATAGTACAATATTCACTAGATCAGAGGCATCTTCATAACCAGGTTAATTTTATGTTCAGATAAACGTTCATTTTACCGTTAATTAAACATTTTTATTTAGTTTATATTACTTTCTTAGGGCCGGTTTCACCAACAGAGGTAACTGTATTACGCCAGTTTTCCCCGTGTATAATGCATAGCATAAACTGGCGTAATACGTTTACCTCTGTTGGTGAAACCGACCCTTAATACAGGCTTTCCACTTTACAGCAGTTTGCCTTCGATTTCTGCTTTCCAGAGATTCCTATCTTCCAATTGTCCATCTTCCATACCCCTCTTCATCATGACATCATATATTCCCTCATACCATGCTCTTCTGCTTCTCCCCCTCTTCCTTCTGCCTGGTACCATCCAATCCAACACCTGTTTAGGCCACTGGTCTTCCGACATCCGTTGTACATGTCCATACCACTGTAGAGCTCTCTTTGTTATCCTATCGTTAACAGTTTCTTGTGCATCCATTTCTTGTCTGATATATGTATTTCGAATATGTTGTAGCCTGGATATTCTCATATTTCTCCGTAATCCATCCATTTAGTTTATATACAAAAGTGTGTTAATTTGCATTTTTTTCATATTTATGTGTGTGTTTATGAGTGTGTATGTCAATGGCCTATTTCTGTTGAGTTGTCCCGAAGGAGGCTCTGGCATTGAGCTGATGATTCATTCGAGGAGGTCCTCCGTGTCCTTTGTGGTAAAAAAAATGTATCTTATCTAAAGTTTAAAATCCCTCTCCTGACAGGTCATGCCACTGTAAGACCTGGATGGTATGTGGAACGTACAATCATCGGTAAAGGTGAGGGGTTAAGCTGCGCTAATGAGATGGAATGGGATGGAATTAATATTTACTACTTGTTTACACCCTGGCACTGACCTCTAGACTTCTTAACAAGATTATTGCACCTTTTACAATCTAAAACTTTCTTGCAGTATCTCCTTCGCATTGCTCTAATGCCCTCATCTAATTCGTCAATCCACCTACTTCATGGATGTCCTCTTTTTCTCATAAATAATTATTTTCTTATGCCAAATAAAATAATTTTACAGGTCAGCATAAGAAGTCAGAATCAGCAGATGGACGCAGAAACAGCAGCCGGGGATCAGTTGCAGAACAAATCGCCAGGAAACACAATCCAAGTAAGTGATTATATTTCGATACCATAGTTTGGTCGCTTTGGCGCGACATTTGATTTTTTTTTTTGTGTCTAGTAGGCACAAAGTTCATTCTGTCATTAATGTAACTTTTTTAAAACAATTTAAACTTGATATATTTCTAGGCACGTGTGAGAATTTAATTTTTAATTTTCCAATTTGCAACGTATATTTCCATTTTACAACGAATATAATACGTTGCTTCGAATTTGAGCTGAGGCAGATTTTAGACTACAGTATCAGTCATTTTTTTATTTAGCATTTATAAGATCCGTTCCATGTGCGTACGAAGTTGACGAATGGAACCAGGGCAGAGTTTCCTCGGTCAGTTACTTAACTCCATGGCGCGACAGGCCTAGAAGGTCCTTGGTCTACCAGCCGGCTGCTGGTCTCATATCCATATGTATTAATCCAGCCAGTGTAGGGGTGATATGTGGTCAACATATCTTTTGTCAACTTGGAGCCGCCACTTATTGTAGCTACCCAAATTCCTCACGATGCCGATTGGGCACAGGTTCCATACTGGCCGAAATTCCACTAGAAAATTTCATCTCCCATGGGGACTGGAATCAGCGCAAGTCCTGTAGGTCTGCAACAAGGCTTCTTGCCTTAACCACTCGGCTACGGCGCGGGACGTCAGTTACTTACTTACTTATGATATTTTCATTTGCTTATCAACATTTACAAAGGTCACATCATGTGGATTCAAGATACATGAATATGTGCTAGGGAAAATGTTTCTCCATATATCATTAATTTAATATAGTTTCTCTTGTTTTCCCCCACCAAGAACTTAATCCCATCACTTCTCCATACTTACGCCATCAATTTCGTTCCATTTCATTTCATCTGCCCCTATGATTATGCGAACGACCTGATCAGCCGACAACCTTGCATAATAATGATAATGATAATAATGATAATAATATTAATAATAATAATAAGAATGATAATAATGATGATGATAATAATAATAATAATAATAATAATAATAATAATAATGTAATAATATTTTAATAAGAGGGGCTTCATCTCATATCACTCGCTGATCTCGCATTTCACATGACATGAATACAGGTTAATATATTTTAATTATTTCATTAAAGTCTAAGTTTACTGCGCGTGTATACCATGTTCTTAGTTAATAATTTGCAATTTAACATATTAGTTTATTTGGTTTTTGTTGTATGTAAATTATTATTATTGTACATTTTAGACAATTTTCATAAATATTATATTTATTAGATCTAAAATAAAATTTAGCATTTATTTGGTTTAGCTGAGTGTAATATATATCTCCTTCTTACTTACTTACTCACTGGCACTGTCGAACCCGTAGGTTCATGGCCGTGCGGACATAAGCTCTCCATACATCCCTATCCTGAGCTAATGCTTTCCAATCATTCCCTGTATAATCTATTTCCCTCAAATCATAGTTAATGTTATTCTCCCATCTCATTCTTGATCTACCAACTGGGCGTTTTCCCTCTGGCTTTTCTACAAGAAACTTCCATGCAAGTCTTTCATTCCCCATACGTGCAACACGTCCTGCCCTTCGCAGTCTACGAGACTTAACTGTTCTTATTATATCTGGCTTCCTATAAAGACCATGTAGTTCATTGTTATGTAGTATTCTCCATTCACCTGTCTGTTCATCTCTCTTTGGTCCAAAAATTTTCCTAATTACTTTATTCTCAAATACTTGTAATCTCCTTTCCTCCCATAAAGTAAGAGTCCATATTTCGCACCCATATAATATAACTGGTAGAATAATAGTTTAATATATTTTCAGTTTAACGTTTTTTGAAAGAAGTTGGGACATCAAGAGTCTCTGCAATGCATAATAACACGCATTTGCAGAATTGAGCCTATGTTTAATTTCTTTGTGCATCTCATTCCTATTTGTGATTATTGTTCCTAGGTATTTGAATTCAGCCACTTCCTCAAACTATACCTCATTTGTCATTAGCTGTCCATTTCCATTATATAATGAATTTCTACGTGTGACCACATATTTAGTTTAATTGATATTTACTTCCAGTCCTAATTTCTTAGTGTTACTCAATAGTGTGTGTGTATTGTCCTTTAGTATCTCCTCGCTATCGGCCAATAATACTACATCATCAGCATAAACTAACAGCTTATTCATACCATTGAGTTGTAAGCCTTCCTCATTCTCTAAAGATTTAATGGCATGCTCTAGTACAAAATTAAATAGTAGAGGAGATAGTGCATCTCCTTGCTTCAACCCATTCTGGATTTCAAAAGTGTCCGAAAACTGTTTGCCTACACGCACCCTATTCTTTGTGCCATTTAGACACATTCGTGTAAGTCTAACTAAATTTTTAGGAATTCCGAACTCCAGCAGGATACTATATAACTTCTCCCTCTTAATTGAATCGTATGGTTTTTTGAAGTCTACATATAGTTGATGTACAGTACCATTATATTCCCTTTCCTTTTCTAAAATCTGTCTTATACTAAAAATCTGATCTGTTGTAGACCTGTTTCTTCTAAATGCACATTGATGATCTCCTAGAATGTCATCAGTATAGGGAGTAAGTCTGCTTACTAATATATTTATAAGAATTTTGTACGAAGCTGAAAGTAATGAGATGCCCCTGCAGTTGTTGCAATCAGTTTTATCTCCTCTCTTATAAATTGGTACGATAATTGGTTCCTTCCATTCATCTGGAAGAGCTTATTTTTCCCAAATCACACTAAGCAACCAGCGTATCTTGTCCATCAATTTTTCTCCCCCTGATTTTATCAGTTCTGCTGGGATCTCATCTGAACCTGATGCTTTATACATCTTCAATTTTTCAATCGCCATTTCAACCTCTAATGCACTTGGCTCTGCGACTAGCATTTCTGCTGTCTGTAAATTATCCTCCTCAATGTCCTGTTCTGTATGTACATTTAATAGCTGATTAAAGTAACTTTTCGATCGATTTAATATACTCCTGGAATCTGCAATCATATCCCCATTTTCATTCCGAATTATGTTTGTTCTAGCCTGAAACCCTTTATTCTCTATACTAATTCCCTGATATAATTCTCTAATGTTCCTATTTTTTACATTCATTTCAAGATCATTAATCTTCTCTCTCAAATATTCCCTCTTTTTACTCTTTAGTAACTTGGTGGTTTCCCGTCTAATACCACCCAATTGCTCTAAAATTACCTCATTTTGCTCCTGTAACCATTTCATTTTTGCTAGCTTTCTTTTCTTTACAATGTCGGCACATTCCTCATCAAACCATTTCTTGTTTTGCCTCTTTTTTAAACAATCAATACTTCCTGATGCTGACAATTTAATAGTATCTCTTATAGCCTCCCATTCTTTATTTATATCAGTTTCTTCTTCGTTTGCCACATTATCATCTGAAGATTCCAGTACTTCAAATCTGTTAGCAATTGTGATTTGGTATTCTTGCCACATTTCATCATATTTCAAATTTTACAGAATCATCTTTAGCGTTTGTTCCTCTCATAAGCGATAGCCGTTGTCTGATTTTCACTCTGACCAGATGATGATCCGAATTGCAGTCTGTCCCTCTAACTGATCTAACATCGATGATGCTACTGTGCCAGCGTTTATCCACTAATACATGATCTATCTGGTTCCGAGTTTCTCCATCTGGGGACGTCCAGGCGTATTTATGAATATCCTTATGCTGAAATGTTGTGATCTTAACAATAAGATTCTTCGATGTGGCAAATGTAACTAATCTAACCCCGTTGTCATTACTATCTTCATGAAGACTGAATTTGCCTATTGTTGGTTTGAATATATCTTCCCGCCCCACTTTTGCATTAAAATCTCCTAAGACAATTTTCATATGATATCGTGAAAGGCTATCAAATAAACATTATAATTCTTCATAGAACTCATCCTTGATCTTGTCATCTTTATCTTCTGTGGGGGCATGTATATTTACAATCATAAAATCATGTCGTTTACCCTTTAGAATTATGTATGATATCCTATCACTAACAAACTTAATATCTCGGATAGCGGATAGGATCCTCCTTCTGACTAAAAAACCCGTTCCAAATGCAGGTCTTTCTGCACCCCCGTAGTATAATGCAAAGCTTCCTGATTCCTGACTTCCGTCTCCTAGCCACCTAACTTCCTGTAAAGCGACTATATCCAAGGGCGATTTATCTAATTCCCGCGTTAATATCTCTAGTGCCCCGCTATTGTATAAAGTCCTAACGTTCCATGTTCCTAGGAACATGTCCCTGTGTTTGAGCCTTTGGCATGGGTTCCCTGAAGTAGTCCCCGCCTGGAAACCAAATGGGGGACTATTTGACCTCCGGAAAATTTTACCCCAGTTGAACCCATGTCCGCAATTCATGACGGTTGTATTTGTACGGTGAAAGATCGTCACTCTTTCGACCAAGGTACTTTTTTCGTCTGGCTTATCCCCTTCGACAGTCCGACATGGGTAACCCTATCGGCAGCAATGCTACCGCTGGCATAGCTCTCACGATCATTTAAGCACGCAAGCCACTCCACCACGACAAGGTAAAGATACCATGGAGGGAAGAGATATCTCTAACGTCTTAAATCTAATATATACAAATGTTCGTTTGTTTGTTTGTTCGTACTTCATGCGCGGCCATACCGTTGATCCGATTGCGATGGAGCTTTTTGCAAAATTTTCAGTAGATTCCCGGGATGAACATAGGCTATAAGAGAGTTGTAATACTCAATCCCTTCACCCCCTAAAAATCACCCTTTGTAGTGAAAAACGTGAAACAAAGTCCCTCTTTTGACGCTTAAATGTCTAACGCTGCCTAAACCATAACAAATACACCAAATTAATGTAAACAGAATAGAATATCCCAAAAAAACTCTACAAAAAAAGTCCGCGACAGCATTTATAACTCACAATAAACATTTTTGTCTTTCATTGATGCCAAGAAGATCGGGGTAAGTAGATTCCCGGGCAAGCATTAACAGCGCACGGCTGGTGGTAAAAACACACTAACATTTATTTAGGAGTAGCAGCTCACGCCGGGTATTAGCTAGTCTCCAATAAAATAATTCAATGTTGTAGGTATTTTCTGTAATAGTCTGCGCCGCATAAAAACCTACATATAAAACGTTGTTCTTGTATAAGATAAATACATTAATTTGAATTTCAATCTATAAATCTTTATCGAGGAATGCATCAGAGTTAATTAGTTTATTTTACAGTAATGAATGATGTAACTACTGTTTTTGTCTCCCATCCTTTACAGTTAAAATGTTGTTATATAGCTAGCAAATAACTGAAGATGCAAATAGTTCAGTTTTTAGTAATAAAACGTCTGTTATATCGTTGTTAGAGAACTGTCTATATCGTAATATCTGTATTAAAATATTTCATGAAAAATGAGGAATTAACACCGTAAATTATTTTATTTTAGTATTATTAATACTCGCAAATTGTCGGATATTAAAACAAGTGCTCTCGTCTACACATAACAATTTTCGTTTCTTATGATATCTTCAATGATTAATCATCAAGAAATAATATAATATTTTCATCAAACAGTATGAAGTTGGTTCAAGAGGTAGCTTTCAGACTGGTATTCGGGTGGATTTGGGTTCAAACCCCGGTGCCAAACAACCTGACCTAGGATTTTATTTTTCTTGATCGTCAAGGTAAGTTGGAATTCTATTACCAGGTTCAATTTCATCACATTCATGATTTTATATTATAATAAAAAATAACAAAGTAAACAAATAAACCCTGTATGAACTTAGATGTTGAAAACGTCTAAAACATTGATCATAAAGTTGATTATGGATCATATAACATTTGGAACGTGTATTCGGAGGAAGCTAATTAAAAAAAATTGTAGTAAACATTGTATTCAATATACGTTCAATAGAGTTCACAATACAATAAATATGTATATCCTCTACTGCTAGGTCCAAACACCCGGAAAATTCTAGAAGAGGTATCATATAAGATTTGAAACGTGATTTAAGTTGTTAGATATTGCATTGTATCATTGTATTTTGATATGTCGTGCGATTTCAGAGTAGTTGCCGATTCCTTCTTGTAGAACTAAGAATTTCATATTTACTCGTATTTTCTTTCAACTATATATATTTAAAAGCAAATTAATATTACCATCAATAAAGAACACAACTATACGATTGCATGCTCAAGAACATTAAAGCATATATCTACCATAATGAACCGCCATGAAAGCATTTTAGATCGAGACTTATTCTAGCGTGTCAAATAAAAAAACAATAGTTTACTGAATATTAAATACATAGGTCTAGTAATCTATCAAATTATACGATTTATATTTGGACCGCGTTATGTAACAACCGGCTATGCGCCATTATGTAAGTTCCGAGAAAAATGCATTTAAAGTTTTTTTTTTACATTTTAAACTCTAGCATGAGCTAATTAATTATTTCTATCTTGATAATCACTTATTTGATAATACTGTGTATACTGATTCTACTGTATGAGTAAAAGCAATTTGTATTCATATTAACGGTCATTATTCCAATATTTCACTTAGACGTAATGAGAATTTCACAATCGGTCTGCATAAATCAGTTAAGCGCCGCAGAAGGCGTTTACACTATTGATGTGTATTAATACGGAATATTTTATTATGTATCAATCAACTAAGCATCAATGTAATGCGTACACACTGTTGATGTAAAATATTGTAACATAATATTAGTAGTGTTTGTATGCACAATACACTTATTATTCATATGTGTTTATATATTGTATTGTTTTGTAATACTTCATACATTTTACATTATGAAATGTGCGTGTTAAATTAATAATGTTTTCATAAGTAATGCCACGAGTGATTTCCAAATTATCGATAAATTCACGACTCACGAAGTGAGGAGTGAATTTATCTAGAGAATTTGGAAATCAAGAGTGGCATTTGTTAGGACTATTTAACGAATAAAATTAAGCTGTTTACTCACAAATCATTATTTAACTATAGTTATTTTAAAATATTTATATATCTAATGTAAACGGCGATGTTTGAAAACACAAATGAGAAACGATAGGTACGCTTCATCTGCTTCTTTTGTTTATCACTGCAACTAGATCATACTATTTCAGAATATTAAAAAGGAGGAGTTTTCTTTAATATGGTAATTATAACACTGATAAATATTTCGTGAAACACGACTCTGATTGGTTGTAAAACAGAAATCATTGAAACGTGATTGGTCATTGACTCCCATTTGGGGCATGAGTTAAAAGTCAAAATAATTCCATTTTTTTCACACAATAATGGTACATACGAAAAAAACACACAAAAAAAAAACATGCTGTAACAATTTTGTGAAATCAATTTTTTTACTGCTTAGAGTAAAAAGATATTGGTAGACGTCCATCAACTTGAACACAATTTTTTTTATATTTTGAACTATAATATGTTTTAAAAGGTATATACACGACTAATAATGTACTTATATGACTGTAAACAATATTTAAAATAAATGGAACAGTAAATAATACAAATAATTTATCTCATATTTTTTAATATTAATTATTATTCACATTGGAAATTTAAATATATATTAAAATTATCATACATCAAATTTAGAAAAAAATGTACGCTTTGCATTTCATAAAAAAAAAATATAACGAATTTTACAAACTGATGAACAGTGGATCTCCTAACTCTGTTGTCTCTGAATTGACAAGTGCCTGATTTTATCTTTATGTTTATAAAATAGGTGTATGTGAACTTCATGTACGAAAAATATACGATTCACATAATACAGTAAATAAAACTTATATACCTGTAGTGAGACAGAAAATGTCTTTCCATTTTCAAGGCAGTTCTCATAAACCACATGTAAAATTTTCTGATCTCTGGATGTCATTATCATCATCGTCCTTTCAAGTATTAGGCCCAGTGGCCCGTTACGGTCTCCCGCCATCTCCGAAAAAGTCGACCCACAGATCTTCTGCCTCGAGGAATGTAGTGAAGAATTTGTTTGGTATTCTGTGACGATCCATGCGCTGAATATGGATGTCATTATAACTAGGGAAAAGATTTTGAGTTTGGCACCTTTACAAAAAATATAGCTGTTTTCATATCAATAGTTCAATATATATATATTTGGGGAATGAAACGAAGCGAAATGAACACAATTTGTTGCACCTTTTCGTGAGATTACTACATTTCACTCCTCTTTCCCTCTTTTTTATGCTTCAGCACCCTTTCCTGCCCCTCTTCTCTGTGTCTTTAGAAGATTTCACAGAAAAACGTATATTTTTCTTCTTGAACAGCTTTTTAAAATATCAATCAGAAGTCAACAATTTTAAATAAATATTAAAATATCCATCCATCCATCCATCCATAGTAATTCTGTCCGAAGGCAGATCCTTCACTGCAATCATAGCATTTTCATGCTATGCTTGCAGCTTTACTAGGGAATTGTAGTTGTGGTAGCTTCCCGTTGCTTTCCACACCGGTGAAGGATGATGATGATGATGATGATGATGGCCATATGATTTCGGGGATCGTTGGGTCTTAAAGTTTTCCTGACATTGTCTTATAGGTGAAGAAAAACCCAGATAAAAACCTCACCCAGAAAAACTGCCCCGACCGGGGATCGAACCCGGGCCCGCTGCATGACAAGGCAGCACGCTACCTCGAGACCACAGCGGTGGACTATTAAAATATAATTTATGTAATTTATGTCATTGAATCACATCGTGTAGCAATATTCGATGGAACTATGATGATCTATCTCTACGGTTATGAACTTGATGGCTGTATTCTTTATTAAACATAATAAGATTGATGAAAATTGTACTTTTCAGGTAAGTTGCAGCCCAAATTAAATTTTGTTTGCCTAACAATTGAAGATTCATGGAAGCTTCTTGTAGGAAAACCAAAGGGAAAACGCCCAGTTGGTAGACCAAGAGTGAGGTGGCAGAATAATAACATTAACTATGATTTGAGGGAAATAGATATACAGAGGATGATTGGAAAACATTGGCCAGGATAGGGATGTATAGGGAACTTATGTCCGCGCGGCCATGAACCTACGGGTTCGATAGTACCAGTGAGTAAGAGTAAGTAAGTAAGTAACAATTGAGAATTTATTAAAGAGCTCAATCAGCTAATTTCAACAGTTCCCAAAAATAAAAATGTAGGTTCGTGAAGAAACGATATTACTTGTAGACCACAGTGGTGATCGCCGAAAGTTTGTTAAAATTTCCAATTTTTGAACGTAGATTATTATGTGATCGATTGTGGTTACTGGAAATGTATAAAATAGCTTAGCTTTTACATGCACGGCATCATTGTTTCTAACAATATGACGGAGGAAGGAGTTTTCAGAATTCGTTCTTTCAAAAACTTAAGAATACTTACTGCTTAAGTTACAGGCTTCCGGGTAATATACGTACCAATTACATATCTTGCTTTTTTGTGCCTGGAATTTTTAATTATTTTTTGGTTTGAAGGAACAGTTGATTTCAACACGCAAGTCATTTGTTTGGCAGTCTTAATAGTGGTGGTTCATATTAGATCAATAGCCGACGACAAAATTATAGGAAATAATTATCCCTTTAAGCTTCAAACTAGATAAAAAGGTAACATTCTGGTTGAAAATGTACATACAAATATTACATGTCCCAGATAGAGGTCGAATACGTGCTTTGTTGACCTCATAGATAAAACCTGTTTATGTTTTAATATCTCTAAGAAAATCTAAGCAGTTGTTATTTCATTATGAATAAAGAATATATATCACGACTAGCCTCATCATAGAAATATGCTACGTTAAATTCAGCAAAGTACAATATATTTTTGGATTTAGTTTATGTCTTGTATGAAAGTAATAAAATTATAACATATTTTCCTGATTTTCAATTTTTATATCTCAAGTTCCATCCGCGTCGCGAATGAAAACTGGAATTGAAAGAATGGCAAATTATTCTTAGAACCTCTTATTTTAAATTCGAAGTTCTTGTGCGAACCGTAAATCTATGACATGATACTCATGACTTGACGAGTAAAAATTCATTGATCCCGGTCGGATTTAAAGCCATAGGCATCGGATCCACAGATAAGCAAGATAGCTATTAGCCAACATTTGTTACTTCTATTTAAAGATATGACTTAAAATCCGATTTTGGCCCAACTTCAATATTTCAGTGTACTTTTCTATTTAAGGCAAATCCTGGATTGATTCATCATTATTTTATAATTAAAAGTTAATACTAATGATTTTATTATAAACACGATTATGCTCAGTAGGCTTACTGTATTTACCCAAGGATTTAGATGCTGTATCTCGAAGTCTATGAAAATTATTAAAATAAATAACATATTTTATTACAATACTACAATACTCATTCACACACGATATCAACATGGAAGGAAAGTTCCAAAATTCATAATATAATCGGAAATAATGTTATTTTAAAAATGAGTCCTAAAATTAATATTTTATGAACTGTGGTCTTGAATTACATAAACTTATATATATTCCACCGCTGTGGTCTCGAGGTGCTCGAGGTTAGCATGCTGCCTTGTCACGCAGCGGGCCCGGGTTCGATCCCCGGTCGGGGCAGTTTTTCTGGGTGAGGTTTTTATCGGGATTTTTCCTTACCTGTAAGACAAATGTCAGGAAAACTAAGACCCAAACGGTTTCTGAAGTCATATGGCCATCATCATCCTTATCATCATCATGACCATCATCATCCTTCACCGGTGTGGAAAGCAACGGGAAGCTACCACACCTACAATTCCCTAGTAAAGCTGCAAGCATAGCATGAAAATGCTATGATTGCAGTGAAGGACCTGCCCTCGGGCAGAATTACTATGGATGGATATATGTATATATATATATATATATATATATATATATGATATGAAAAGAAAAAAGAATGCTTGAGTCGGGATTTGAACTCGAGTCTCTAAAGTCTGTACCTTTAGCGCTCTAACCAACTGAGCTACCCAAGAATTCCAATACAAGCATACAATTTTCTTATACATGTAGTATTCTCAATTCACACAAGAGGTAGCGGACATTTATTCCAACTGCCATCTCGCGGCTAACATAACAGTTAAGCAAATTTTTAAAGAGAATATATATATATATATATATATATATATATATGTGTGTGTGTGTGTGTGTGTGTGTGTGTGTGTGTGTCGAGCATTTAGATGAAGCTACTGAAGGTCTCTTCAATACAATACTTAAATTTGAAAATAATTATATATCGATGAACGTTACAGAGTTCCTTTCAATATATCATTTTTAAACTGCGCATATATGACAACACTGATCTGGTCCCTTCATGCGCGATTCACTTGGCTTTTTTAAATGGGGTTGGAAAGGAAATACTGAGAAAAAGAGTAAAAAAGTAGTCCTTCATACAACTTATATTCAATAACCAAGTGATGCTCACTTCACTTGAGAACCATACCACCCTCCTCATAGTCCAGGAAGGCTGTTTAAGCCAGAAGCCAGAAGCCAGAAGGTAAAGTAACAAACTTATGCCCACAGATTAGAGATAAACCTGCTTATGCCAAGGATAATCTTATGCATTGTATAGAAAACTTTTCGTTGTATTGAGACATTCACAGTCGAGCCTCCGACATAGGAACACTCTGTAGAAGTATCCGCCACTGAACATGCCCTCCGTAATCTGGAAGAAATACCCGTCATAGACCAAGGTCACATAGCTCGGAATCGCTTAACATTGTACAATCAAGGTTTTTCAGAAATGTGTTTTAAACAATATGGTCGATTTTTGGATGCTGTGCGTTGAATAATTAATGACGTACGCGCGCAACAGCGATATTTTAATAAAATATATTTTTTTAGAAAAAATAACAATACTTAATGTTCTCGAATAAGGTGATCGCTGCCTTTGCATTACAAGAAAGAAGAGTGGAGTTCAACTTCTGCTAAATCTAACGTTGCAGTGCTGGTCACAACATTATTTTGTTAAACTCGGGATATAATACTAATTTAAGAAAAATAACGAATAATTCGTTAACCAGTAAAATCGAACCATTGGGTGTGGAGGTTAATCTGAAACATAAATTTTAAAATCCCTCTAGAGGTTGCAATTTCCGCTTTTTCGCAACGTAAATCGATATATGCTATTGGAATAAAATGAGAAGAGTATTCTTCAATATCAGCAAAGTCTAACCATTAGAAGTGGTGGTTTATCTGATAGTCGAAATTTAAAAATCGCTTTAAAAGGCGCCATATTCGTATTCTCGTAACGAAGCTGTATAAATAAGATTTAATTTAAAAAAGTTCTATCCGTAAACCAAGAAAATCGGACCTAAATTCAGTTTACTGAGGGATTTATATAGTTTACTGCGTAATGGATTTTATTTTGCTGAGAAGTCTTTAATCTTTCATTTACTGCTTTTATTGCAATGCAACCTTCCACTCTATACCTGAGTGAATTGCCAACTTTCTGGAATAATACTGATGGCTGAAGGATTGCCTTTAGGCATTGAGCACGCGTTATCATATTATGTGTAGCTTATATTGTTCATGGTAACTAAATGTATACAGGGATTTAAATGTCCAAAAATCTGAAACATAAGTTCAGGTGAACGAGCAATATATAAGTAATGGTTATCGCCTAATGTTACGGCTAGAATAGGCTGGTATTCCATCTGCGATATGGTAGATCTACATTCTTCAGCAAGACAGGTAACTAGTTCCGAAGGAAGCGACGGTACCAGTCATCTTTTAATGTAGGGATATATCAATCTCTTTTTAAGAATTACCTGCCATGTATTGCTGTTGACTTTATGCTGTTTTTTCTTCAAGTGCATGCCACTTATTATTACGCAAATGTGCGTGTAATTAAATTCTGTTTGTACATTGGTATTAATATACAAACAGAGGATGGGATATATGTTCCGAAAGGCCTTTTTGATATTTTATAGTATTATAAAGTTGGGGACAACTGAGATATCAGGTACCAATCTTATATGTTTTTTAATTTTTACATAGGAATGTCAATGGTGTTTCGTAATGAATTTTAAAAGTATTGACACAATATATTAGTTTTACAATCCACGTTATAAGAAACGGGGTTTCTTTTATAGGCCTATTTCTTATTTAGACCTCCGCTGTAAATATTGTAACTTTTTTTAAAAAATACTCTATATTTGTGAATGCCATAAAAAAGAGAAAAAAGTTCCACATGCTTCGTGACATGTTAAAAGCCTAGTGAAATAAGTCCATTTTATAGGCTTACATAATTAGGGCCACTTATGAAATTTAAATCTATAGTATAAAACTCCACGGCGCGACAGGGCCTACAGCTGACTGCTGGCCTCAAATCCACATGTGATAATCACAGAGGTAGACGATGATCTACCCTCTATAGGGGTGACATGTGGTCAGCATGTCGGGTCTCCCAGCCGTTACAACTGGTTTCCTCAATCTGAAGCCGCTACTTATTGTAGTTACTCAAATTCCTCACGATGCAGAGTGAGCACCAGTCCCATGCTGCCCGAAATTCTACGAGAAAATTTCTTCTACCACGGGGACTCGCCCCAGCGCAAGTCCCTTAGCTCTGTTCCAAGGCTTCTTGCTTTAACTACTGGGCAGCGCAAGTCCCTTAGCTCTGTTCCAAGGCTTCTTGCTTTAACTACTGGGTTATGGCGCGGGACACTCTACAGCATAACATATTATGGTTTATTTTGAAATTGTTTTATCACTATGTGTACAAATTGTTTTAGTACCTTATAATGTTAATCCATCTGAACAGTTGAATATTGTATTCAGTAGTGGCCATATAACCAGGTAATCTGACGGACCGAAAATAAGTGTGATTGAATTAAATATATAATATCATCTAACTAAATGTTCTGAAACAATGAATCTGTAATTTATTTATATAATTTTTATGCGAGAGGAAACCAGCGATAACGAGGAAACTCTATCCTGCACTAGAATTACAGAATCCCTCTAGGGTGTAAATTATAGCCTTACAAATAAAGACATTTTAACATGCCGGTAGTAAACATTCTACAAGTGTAGCTATTGCTGAAATGGCTCGTCAGGAAAATACTAAAATCCAGAATTTATATGATTACTGCTCAAAATCTGAAGATAAAACATTTAAAAGAAAATTATGTACCATAATAACAAGTGAAACATATTTAATTATAAGTAAAAATTGGGCACATCGATACTTTAAAACTAACAGATGTAAAAAAAAATAGCATCTACTAAAAATTTATAACGTTTCTATTTGAACTCGTTGGTAAATTGGAACCTGATTTTTCGTATTCTTTCTCAAAGGTTTTTGTAGAACTTCATTAGCGTATCGAGGTTGAATTTGTCATTCTTTAAACCCGTATACTATAGAAACCGCTATTCCGCCATGCTATTCCTGAATTCTACATTCCTCTATAATTAAAGACTTGAATTATAACTTTAATTAAAAAGGCATACGCTATTACATTTTTTGTAATTTTTTTGGTATATTCTGTAATTTCCAACTTGTCTTCATTTTTATAAATATTTAGAGTAGATTACATTAATGCTTGTTTTTTTTTATTAAACTAAAAAAATCATTACGCCTATTTAACAATTTACATTGATATCCTAATTAAGATAGATTACTTACGAGTGATTTTCCTTTTACATTTTCTACTGAACATTATGTTGACTTCACTGACAGGGTCATTTTCGATGGAGGTACAATTAGTAACGAAATAAAAAAATCATCTGGATATTTAACCAGCAGTCAATTATTAAAATCTGAACAAACAGTTGTAGTCATTAACCAATTTATTTTATCAACATTAGTCTAAAACTTTCAAACTACCACAGTTTTGAGTATTGCTAAATAGTTTCCAGTTCAAACTGACAAATATGCTAAAAGCGCAATTAAAGAAATTCTCCAGTCCCCCGCCGACACTACTAATTAGATGTTATATTCCTCTAAGAGTTTAAGAGATCTTTGAGTATTTAGAACTCCATGGAAAGCTATATTTCAACAATTAAATACCTGTAACATCTTAGAGTAGTAGTAGTTGTAGTAGTAAGTCCTTGTGGTTTCTCAACAACACTTAGACGTTCTCCTCCTACAGGGGAGAAATTCAATCATACTAATTTAGTTACACTTGTTTTCGGATAGATGTTATTGAGTGGCCAGGCATCAGCGTTCCATCACATAGTGCAACATCTAGGAAACAAGTTAGTACCAGGATGGGAATATTCGGTAATTTTTGCACAGGGGCCTTTTATTCAAACTTGTCCTTCTTTTACGAGCCTGGAAATCTTCAGACTCGGGACCCACGGCTTAAAGTCGCTCCCGGAAGACTTCTTCCTTGGATTTTTCCGTCCTAAAAAATCCATCGACCACGCCGGGTTTGAACCCACGTCCCTCGGAACTAGAAGCAAGGAACATAATAACTAGCCCATTGCGGCCGAGAAATCTGAAAATATGCATATTAGCAAAATAAAGAATCTAAATGCTGAGAAGGAATTATGTATCTCTACATTAGGAGTGGGCGATTCCGAACTTTTGTTTACGCAAAAATGTATTGTCCTCAGACAGAAACTAAAATCACTAGTATACGCTTATTACTAACTAGTGTCAATTACGACTTCATGATAAAGGAGTAATATTATACGATCAGTTCCCGGAGGTCACTCATGGGTAGAAAACAGAATCGGACTTATTGGTGCTAAATGACGAGATTCTATAAAATTACAATGCAGTCTTGCTCCTGTAAGAAACCAGGATAATAGTTCTATCCGTTGCTGATATTGTAAAGAGCTATATATACTCGTAAATCCTTTCTCACGTTCTCGAGTTCTGTCATCATGGAAAATTCCCACATCATTTAATTCAAAACGCATTATAAACTTCTCTTACTTGAGCCGAGAAGTTTGGATCTTTCAGTAAGTTTTCATTGTTCTCTTGCTAATAATGGGAGCTCGGACGAGCTGATATCACAGCTATACTTACTTACTTACTCACTGGCACTATCGAACCCGTAGGTTCATGGCCGCACGGACATAAGCTCTCCATACATCCCTATCCTGAGCTAATGTTTTCCAATCATTCCCTGTATAATCTACTTCCCTCAAATCATAGTTAATGTTATTCTCCCACCTCATTCTTGGTCTACCGACTGGGCGTTTTCCCTCTGGCTTTCCTACAAGAAGCTTCCATGCAAGTCTCCCATTCCCCATACGTGCAACATGTCCTGCCCATCGCAGTCTACGAGACTTAACTGTTCTTATTATATCTGACTTCCTATAAAGACCATGTAGTTCATTGTTATGTAGAATAATAGTTTTATATATTTTCAGTTTAACATTTTTTGAAAGGAGTTGGGACATCAAGAGTCTCTGCAATGCATAATAGCATGTTTTTCCAGAATTGAGCCTATGTTTAATTTCTTTGTGCATCTCATTCCTATTTGTGATTATTGTTCCTAGGTATTTGAATTCAGCCACCTCCTCAAAATCTCCCTCATTTGTCATTAGCTGTCCATTTCCATTATTTAATGAATTTCTATGTGTGACCATATATTTAGTTTAATTGATATTTACTTCCAGTCCTAATTTCTTAGTGTTACTCAATAGTGTGTGCGTGTTGTCATTTAGTATATCCTCGCTATCGGCCAGTAGTGCTACATCATCAGCATAAACTAACAGCTTGAGCCATTGAGTTGTAAGCCTTCCTCATTCTCTAAAGATTTAATGGCATGCTCTAGTACAAAATTAAATAGTAGAGGAGATAGTGCATCTCCTTGCTTCAACCCATTCTGGATTTCAAAAGTGTCCGAAAACTGTTTGCCTACACGCACCCTACTCTTTGTGCCATTTAGACACATTCGTATAAGTCTAACTTTTTAGGAATTCCGAACTCCAGCAGGATACTATATAACTTCTCCCTCTTAATTGAATCATATGCTTTTTTGAAGTCTACATATAGTTGATGTGATATCACAGCTATAGGCAGGAAAAATAAAATTGGCTATATTTTGGACAACACGATTTTCGAACTCATTGAAACAACATGAGGAAGTCGACAAGAAGACGAGTCCATCTAACAAGGCACTGTCAAACATTGCATGCTGAAACCTATCTTGATTTTTTCCCCAGAGAAGCGTTATGATGAACAAAGGCCATGTCAAAAATAAATAAATAAATAAATAAATATATATATATATATATATATATATATATATATATATATATATATTGTGGAAAGCAACGGGAAGCTACCACATCTACAATTCCCTAGTAAAGCTGCAAGCATAGCATGAAAATGCTATGATTGCAGTGAAGGACCTGCCTTCGGGCAGAATTACTATGGATGGATGGATGGATATATATATATATCTGCCGTTTTTAATTGCAACACATTACCATCCAGCGGTAAATTTCTAATTTAAACTATAGGGAAATAATACAACATCTGAATTGGTTGGTTGGACAACCATCATTATCTGCCGTCCTCGCCGCTTCCCGCCATACTTCACTCCGCTCTTAATGATGCAGGGAGTTCATCTGCTCCGTACAGTGAGTTGACATTGCTGGATTCTGGCTTTGATTTCTGTACATTTTAGTTAAAAAAAACTGCTATTTCTTTTGGACACAGCCTTGGTTCAGTGCAACACTTCTCTGAGGTTTCGGCATGCAATGGTTGAGAGTGAAAACCAATTGCTGAATATTTCAAAGAGCCATGCAATTTTTTCCTTGCTAGTTGGAGTAAAATCACCTAACACTTTCTAGATTTCTGCATACAGTTTAACTTGAGTCGGATAATTTGTGATGAACTAGTCCTTCTGGCGCTTAAATTTTAAGATTCCACTTGTACCACACAAGTCGGTTATAGATTTGGCAAACGTTTGTACTGTATATAATTTATTTTTAAATTATATTATTCTATATCAATTATTACATAAACTTCGTGTTCCAATTTATGTTCACTTATTGGTCATTTAGATGAAAAGAAATTGATTTGATATTTTTGTAATTTGTAGAGCCCACTTTGGTGGCAAGTCAATAAATTAATACGTTTACACATGGAGAAATTATTTAATAAATAAATATATGGCACAACGGCTCCGAAGAGATAAATACAACAAAACTGGGTGCTGCTATTGAGTAGTATATGACAGTAAGAAAATCAGAGAATTAGGATTATGCAATCTCTCAACATTAATTCAATTGACAAGGAGAAACACTCAAAAATGACCAATGGATTCTATCAAAACTTGTATCAAATAAAAAAACAGGCCTAGCAGTCATACCACCTTGCAACAACTCCGTAAAGTTCAAGAAATTATCAGTTAATTTCGGTTTTGTTTGGGCCTGACCTTACATCCTGTGTCTGTAGGGACTCGAATATATCATTCCGCATTCTGCTTTCGTAGAGCAGACAGTAGAGCGTCTAGCTGAATTCGAAGGCCCGGGTTCGATACTTACTTTCGCCTATTTTTTATAATAAACTGGCTAATACCAGACGTGCGCTACTACGCCTAAATAAATTAAATATTGAATGCTACTTGATTAAATGACATTCACTGCGACGAACCAAATATGGCGGTTGCTAGAGTAAATTTTTATTTTCAAATTTCAAGTAAACCTCCACATCTAACGGTTGGATTTCACTGATTTTTGATAATACATACCTCGGTTTATTTTAATAGGATATTCCGAGTTTTGTTGTGTAATATCGAAAATTATGATCAGAAGAGCCACTTTTTAAATTTTCGTTTCAGTGAATTCTTACACGTAAGGATTTTAGAACATATAGATAACGGCTAAACACAAATTTTCACGAAGATCGGTTGAACTGTTTAAAAGTATATAAAGGACAGACAGACAGACAGACAGACAGACAGACAGACAGACAGACAGACAGACAGACAGACAGACAGACAGACAGACAGACAGACAGACAGACAGACCGACAGACAGACAGACAGACCGACAGACATACATTCGTTTATATATATTACTAGCTAATACCCGGCGTGCCCTGCTACTCCTAAATAAATGTTAATGTGTTTTTACCACCAGCCGTACGCTGTTATAGGCCTACTTGCCCGGGCATCTGCTTATCCCGATCTTCTTGTCATCAATGAAAGGCAAAAATGGTTATTGTGAGTTATCCGTAAAAGATAAACATATGCTGTCGCGGACTTTTTTGTAGAGTTTTTTTGAGATGTTCAATTCTCTGTACATTAATTTTGTGTATTTGTTATGGTTTAGGCAGCGTAAGCCATTTAAGCGTCAAAATAGGGACTTTATTTCATGTTTTTCACTACAAAGGGAGATTTTTAGGAGTGAAGGGGTTGAGTATTACAACTCTTTTATAGCCCATGTTCATCCCCGGAATCTCCTGAACATTTTTCAGAAAACCCCATCTCAATCGGATGAACGGTATGGTAGAGTACGCTTGCCCGAGAATCTACTTATCCCGATATTCTTGACATCAATGAAAGACAAAAATGGTTATTGTGAGTTATCCGCAAAAGAAAAACATATGCTGTTGCGGACTTTTTTGTAGAGTTCTTTAAGATATTCAATTCGTTGCATATTAATTTTATGTATTTGTTATGGATTAGGCAGCGTAAGCCATTTAAGCGTCAAAATAGGACTTTATTTCATGTTTTTCACTACATAGGATGCTTTTTAGGGGTGAAGGGGTTGATTATCACAACTCTCTTATAGATTTTGTTCATCCCGGGAATCTCCTGAACATTTTGCAAAAAAACCCATCAAAATTGGAACAACGGTATGGTCGCGCAAAGAATACAAACAAACAAACAAACAAACAAACAATGATTTTTATATATTAGATTAATCTTGGTGGTTATTATAATGTGAATTAATTTTTAAAATAGTATTAATATTTTTCTTGATGTGTGTTTATATTATTTAAATGTTCCAAGTTGTGAGCAGAAAAGTAGCAGCATTACTATCTCCAATGTATTTTGCCTCATTTCAAGGGCGCCTGCTATAACAAAGTATGTACTTCTTAGTAGTCACCTCTTGTAAAGTGTCAAAATAACAAATGACAAATGAATATCAACATGTGCAACACTTACTTATTAACTACAGACACGAATAATATGTATGAATTTCTGTGTAATTTTTTGTATTTAACTTTGTATCTTAAAATTAAAGACTTTGGTTTTATACATAAGCAATTTTAACGCTGCCAACACCACACAATATTGTGGAAATCTTCTGAAAATTATTTAAATAATATAAACACACAAAAAATAGTAATACAGTTTTACAAATTAATAGACATGATGGCAATAATTAGCAATATCAATACTGATTATAAAATAAATAATAGTTTTAAAAAACTAAAAAACACGCTTATTAGAAAAACCGAACTAAAAAATGAAAAATAATTTTAATTTCCAACCGCTTGGGATAAAATTAAAGTGGTCAATAACAAAAAATCATCTCCAACACATCTAGAATAAAACTAGAGTTATCTACAAAAAAATAATTTTACCATCAAAAGCGTGGGGTGCTTTTTATAGTTTAGAGTCTTTACTTTTACCAATATCTGCTTATTATCAAATATATTAATTGATATAGAGCACACACACGCTTTTGATGGTAATATTTTTTTTTTGTAGATAACTCTAGTTTTATTCTAGATGTGTTGGAGATGATTTTTTGTTGACCACTTTAATTTTATCCCAAGCGTGTTGGAAATTAAAATTATTTTCCATTTTTTAGTTCAGTTTTCTAATAAAGCGTGTTGTTTTAGTTTTTTAAACTACTATTTATTTTTTATTTTTTATTTTTAATATTTTACAGAATAAGATAAAAATGTAAATATCTTTAAATTTGATACTATTGTAGTATGTGCTAAAAGTATATACTCTTCTAAAAAAAGTCCTCCCAGCCTGATTTGAACCAGCGACGTATGGATTACTGAAATTATATACCACTACAGTTCACCGCTCTACCAACTGAGCTCTTACAACGACTGACTAATAAGTTGACAAGTCCGCAACCTATTATACCAGTTTTCATTTTTTTTTATTTTCTGATGATTCTGGCCAGGATTTTAGAAAAACAATATGAAATGATCGTATTGTCACGGGTCCTTTACAAGTATACAAAGTTTCAAGTCGATCCAATGTTTCTAAGTGGGTGAAAATCGTGTTCTAAGATTCCGTTACATAGATACAACAGACACTTTTTTGATTTTCTGATGATTCTTTCCAGGATTTTAGAAAAAAAGTTATGAAATTATTGTATTGTCATGGGTCCTTTACAAGTATACAAAGTTTCAAGTCGAACCAATGTTTCTAAGTGGGTGTGAAAATCGTGTTGTCAAATATTGCTTTACATAGATACAGGTCAAGCTAATATAATGCGTTTAAAAATAGTCGAAACTTGGTATACAACCCGGGCCTTCATGTTCCCAGCTAGACGCTGCAGACGAGGTAGTGAATGCAGAACATGCATACGCGCTCTTACTGACTCCGGATGTTGCGTCTCGCACAAACCAAACAGTAATTAATTAATTACTCGAAAGTTACCGAATTGTAGCCCCATGTATAAAGGTGACTGCAAATTTTTATTTTTTTTAATTCATAATTTTTATTTATTTTTTACTCAAGTATCATTAATTGTATTTTCTATTTATGTTTCCAAATAGCTACTTTTTTAAAAGCAAAATGTATTCATATTTAATTATTTATTTAGTCGATATCTGGTTAAAGACTGTATTAATTAGTTTTTACTAAATAGTTAAACAGATTTTTATAGAATGACTAGTGGACCCGATAGACGTCCTGCCCGAATGTGCAATTATAGTGTAATAACCGGGCGATAAACATAGAAGCTACTTTTTTTACCATAAAATTCACTAATTAAGATGTATTAATTAAATTCGCAAGAAAACTCCTCACTGCCTTCTATTAAGCGTGCATGATGACGTCACATTGTTGCGCGGAATGAATAATGCAGATGACTACACATCTGACAAAAAATCCTATAACCCGACCGCAGCGCCACATACCAAGTCCAATAATTGTGAATGTGAACCATACAGGAACCCACTCATACACACACAAATAACTTCATCAAAATTGGTCCAGTCGTTTAGGCAGTTTTTAATTTCGGGTTTCAAGTAATCCTCCACTACTAATTATCTAATTTCGCTCATTTTTGGATAATATCTACCTCGGTTTATTTTAATAGGATATACTGAGTTTCGTTGTGAAACATCGAAAAATGTGACCGCTAGAGCGATTTTTAAATTTTCATTTCAGATGAACTCCTACACCTAATTGTTTTAGAGGGTCGAATTGTGAATCTAAACCATCGAGGGAACAATCAGACACACACAAAAAAAAATCATCAAAATCGATCGTGTAGTTTAGGAGAATTCAGAGACAAACACACGTAAAGAAGAATTAATTATATATATATATATATATATATATATATATATATATATATATAAACATACTAACATATTGTTCAAAAGTACGTATGAATAGCAAAATTACAGCAGCGTGTTTAACGTAATTACTTAATGAATACGTATAAGAAAAAAAAAAAAAAAGGAAATTATAGTTTGACATAGAAAGTAAACTTTACGTGTAAGAGATTCACTTTTAAGTAAATGATAACATTAAAGTGGATATGTTGGAATTATCTGTGTGGTCAACATCACGCATGCCTGCATACAGGGAAAGTCAGGGCCATCAAAATGATAAACAGAACATCATCTCTGTAGAGAAATCTTCATGTAGTAGACTGATTTCTGTATTACGCTATTAAACTTTTAAATTGTCTGTATTGTTCTAGTTTGTAATCTCCGAACATTGAAAATATCTTAAAGTTTTTTATTCTTTGCACAAAAACCAAAATAATGGCATTTTGGGGAAATGAACATATAAAATAAAAAATCACAGTAGATAACAAACCACTGGAACAAGTAACAAATTTTAATTATTCGGGTTGTAACTTTACTACAAACACAAAAACTGAAAGATACATAAATGTGAAACTGTTGAAATTTGAAATGATATGTGGAACTATACATAAACATTAAAGAACAAAACAAGAAGAGATACCGGTACTAGATTGAAGTTTTATAAAACATTGGCAGTTCCTGCATTACTTTATGGGAGTGAAACTTGGGTAACGACCAAAAAATACAAAGTAGAATACAAAGAGTAGAAATTAACTTCCTTAGAAGAACAAAAGGCTGCACAATATTGGATTGGGTAAGGAATGAAGATAAAAGAATAGAGTTAAATATATATCTGCTGAATGATAAAATAAAACAATATAGAGAAAAATGGTTTAGACATGAAGAAAAAATGAATGCAGCAAGATTACCAAAAGCAGCATTTAACTATGAGCCAAGAGGTTAAAAGAATGTAGGCGGAACAGGCAATTTGTCTAGCCCGTGAATTGGAGGAGGAGGAGGAGGAGGAGGAGGAGGAGGAGGAGGAGGAGAAGAAGAAGAAGAAGAATCCTTGACACGGTAAATGTAAAAGTATAATTAAAATCCATTTTGAATTGTAATTTTCGTCATTAAAGTACTTAATTAACATATAAGAAATTAATGTTTTGTTTGCACATGAAAATAAGTTCATAAATAGAATGCAATTACAAATTTCAGCCGCGATGGACTAGTGGTACTGCTCTTTGCTTCTGGTTCTGGTTCCGAGGGTCGCGGGTTCAAACCCGGCCGGGGTCGATGGATTTTTTTTGAATGGAAAAATCTAAGGAGCAGGTCCTCCGGGATGGACTTTAGGCCGTGGATCCCGAGTCTGAAGATTTTCAGGCTCGTAAAAGATTCTTAAGCCTGAATAAAAAGGCCTCTAAGCAAAATTTACCGAATTTTCCCGTCCTAGTACTACCTTGGTTTCCTAGATGTCAGTATGAGGTGGAACGCTGACCACGGACCACCCAAATGACATCTATACGAAAACAAGTGTAGCTAAATTAGTATGGTTCAAATTCTTCCCTGTAGGGGGAGAGCGCCTAAATCTCTGTTAAGGGAAAATATGGGCTTACAAGTAAGTACACATTTCGTAGAGTTTATAATTTCCTTGAACAACATTGCAAACAGGATAACACCCATCGATCCTAAAATGGAAATCGATACAGATCAGATACCTATATCTAAATTGTGTAATCCAGTGTCCCGCGCCGTAGGCGAGTATTTAAGGCAATAGGCCTTGGCGCAGAGCTACGGGACTTGCGCTGGTTCGAGTATCCATGGGGGAACTTCGGTCAGTATGGGACCGGTTGCCCATCGATCATCGCGAGGAATTTGAATAGCTACATTAATTAGTGGCTCCAGGTTGAGAAATAACGGCTCGGTGACCCGATATGCTGATCACATGTCACCCCTACACTGGCTGGATGATCGTCTACCTCTATGATTAACACATGTAGATGTGAGGCCAGCAACCAGCTGGTAGGCCAAGGGCCTTCAAGGCCTGACGCGTCAAGGAGTATATCAAGAAGCTTTGCATGTCTAGTCCATTCATGTGTCTTATGAAAATTCATAATATTTTAATGGATTACGGAAAGACTACTTATTATGAAATAGACTGTTATGAAATTAGGTGAATCGACTCTCGGGAATTGATTATTTAGACTTTATAGGCCTAAACATGACTCTCAGATGCTACCATCTAACAGTGCTACACGTCATTTGACAATTTGATCATATTAGTTTTACACTCTTTTCAAGATCATTCCTAAAATGTGTTCATATCAACATACTATTTCATTTATCGAATCAAAAGTATTGGAAGTTAGCTTTTAATTTGTTTTTAATTAGCCAACTAACAGAAAGGTTTTTAGATATATTTTCTTCAAATAATTCAGGAAACTACTCACAAATCCATGTGTTATATATCTTGAGATTAATGCCGGCAATCCTGTCCTACTTCCGTTGTGATTTACGACTCTCATGCAGCGGACCTGAATGCAATCCCCAGTTTGAATTTTCTGATCGAAATTTTGTAGATTTTACCTCAGTCTTAAGCAACATCATGAAAACAACTAACCTGAAAAATCATCAACCAGCCTCATAATTAGCGTAATATGTTCTAAGGAAGAAAGTTTAAACAACAGAGCCATCTAGTTTACAATAATAAAATTACTGTATCATTGTTTAATGAGTTAGCGCCAGCGCCTTGTCAGGTGAGATTTTTAATGCCTTAACGTATACAGTAGATAGTAAAGTGATCCCATGACAGGCCTCGAGAGGCCTTAGATACCGGTACAAAATGTCTTCAAGGTTTTCCATTGTATACGACTCCAGCAATAATTTCGATAAAAGCTACGATGTGGAAATTGTACTTAAAGCAATTAGTTATCTCATCCATTTTAAAACATATAATTTTTAACAAACATATAATTTGAATAACGCACGCTCATACATACACGCGTACACAATAACCTTGGGATGTTATTTAGAGTAAAGTATGAATACGTATATATATAATTATGTTCGTCTACGCCACACTACTTCCCCATCGGGAAATAATTAAAACATGTTACCGTACTACTATTATTTACTATTTACTATTATTACCTTATTACTATTATTAATCAATTTCCACTCTTGAATTTGACGTTAAGAAATTTACCAAAAACAAACTGAGTTTTGACCTGTGCTATGTCCATTAATTTAACCTAATAGGATACATTTTAATAAGGTCGCAAGAAATGCAGAAGTATTTTAAATATTTGCAAGTAAATTTGTTGGTTTACATTATGTAAACACAGGAAAGAACTAATCAATAATTTATCGAAAATTTAGCTTTTTACAGAATCTGTAAATTTTTCCAGCAAATTTAAAAAAAAAAAAAAAAGTAGATTATTTCTTAATGATGGGGTTTTATCAAATCCCTAATTAAGGTACATCATATAACCCTACTTAACTTAAAAATCGAAGAATGAGTATGCAATGTAAGTAAGTGACTGATAATCGCGATATTTAGTCTGCGCTCTTGGGTTCCTTATCTCAAATTTATTTCCTGCAAGTCTCTATTATCGGGTAGCTTTCTTTGATTTTATTTATTTATATAATTTGTGGATATTATTATATTGAATATCTTTTAGGATGTTTTTAAAGAAAAACTAGTATATAGTATTTCAGGTAAATGTGCAGTTTCCTGTTTGAAAAGAATACAGTTAATCATTTTTCTAAGTCTCATTTTTAAGTGAACATTGCTATTGTTAATTTTGGTGCAGACCTGTTTAAGAAATGGGCCTAATTTTGAAATAGTTTGAACAGGAAGTACGGTATTTGTACAATATTTTCTTGAAATGTAAGCAATTATAGACGAACTATCTTAAAATTAACGTGAAATTTTACTTCAAACTTAACTAAATTCACAAAACAAAATAATGGTTTTAGAGTATACACGGGATTTATTGCGATGTCTTTTTAGAACAGAAAACATACCATTACGATGGATATTCGAAGTTATTAGAGATAATATATAAAAGAGCAGAGTGAATTGTCAAAGTAGAAAAATACATAATTGTATACGTTTGTTAAATATCATTCACTGAGAGCATTAATAACAATAATTACAACAAGACCTAATCGTTATCTCACTCAAAAAAATTCATTTATGAAGTCAACATTTCAATCTCTTTGTGTGAGATCATTTTCAAGACATGATTGTTTATTATTTATTATATACAACTTTCCTCAGTGGAGGATTGCCACAAGGACAAAGTGATACAGACAATCTAATATATAAAAATGAATGTTTGTTTGTTGGTTGGTTTATTTGGTCGTATTCTACGCGCGGCCATACCGTTGATCCGATTTTGATGTTTTTTTTTTTGCAAAATGTTCAAGAGATTCCCGGGATGAACGTAGACTAAGGAGTTCTAATACTCAACCCCTTCACCCATAAAAGTCACCCTTTTTAGTGAAAAACATGAAATAAGTCCCTATTTTGACGCTTAAATGGCTTACGCTGCCTAAACCATAATAAATAAACCAAATTAATGTACACATAATTGAATATCTCAAAGAAACGCTACAAAAAAGTCCCCGACAGCATATGTTTATCTTTTAAGGATAACTCACAATAACCATTTTTGTCTTTCATTGATTCCAAGTAGATCGGGATAAGTAGATTCCCGGGCAAGCGTGCTCTGCCATACTGTTCATCCGATTGTCATGGGTTTTTTTGAAAAATGTTCAAGAGATTCAGGGGATGAACATAGACTATAAGAGAGTTGTAATACTCAACCCCTTCACCCCTAAAAACTACTCTTTGTAGTGAAAAACGTGAAATAAAGTCCCTATTTTGAAGCTTAAATGGCTTACGCTGTCTGAACCATAACAAATACACCAAATTATTTTACACGGAATTGAATATCTCAAAAAACTTTACAAAAATGTCCGGGACAGCATATGTTTATCTTTTACGGATAACTCACAATAACCATTTTTGTCTTTGATTGATGCCAAGAAGATCGGGATAAGTTGATTCCCGGACAAGCATAGCAGCTCAAGGCTCGTGGTAAAACACTTTAACATTTATTTAGGAGTAGCAACGCACGCCGGGTATTAGCTAGTAAATTCAATAAATTTAAATGAACAAATTTAAAATTCAAATTTATGATTAAAAATATTTTAACAAGGAATCACATGTTTTACACCATTCATTTAAATCTTTTTGTTTATTTCATACTTTATTTGGTTATTTTTTATATAAAAAAATATTGTCTTAATAATGGTAACTATGTACTATAATAAACAACCATGTCTTGAAAATGATCTTACACAAGGAGATTGAAACGTTGACTTAATAAATTATTTGTTTTGACTGAGATAACGATTATTATTTATTTATTTATTTTACCTGATGGAGTTAAAACTTCCACTTTACGAGGGTTAAATTATTCATACAATAAGAATTATCATTAATGATACATAATATATATAAACTAGACAATATAAGTTGACAAGAGTAAGAAAGAAAAATAGCAATAATAATAATAATAATAATAATAATAATAATAATAATAATAATAATAATAATAATAATAATAATAATAATAATAATAATAATAATTAAAATTATAACTTATAATTAGATTAAGTAAATGGCTTGGTAAAGAAATAAATCATAAAACAGTGAATCAGTATACATGATTATATATTATATTGTCTAAGGAAATATGAAATGAGTTTCCTTTTAAACTGTTTTTGAGTTCGGCAGTCCTTGATATACGACGGGAGGGAATTCCAGAGTCGGGTGGCTGAAACAAGGAAGGATGATGAATACTGAGATGTTCGATGTAGAGGAACAGCTGGAGTTAAATTTTCTCAATCGTGTGTTCATATTATGATGGGAGGATAGCGAATGAAAGCGAGTAGAAATATAAAGGGGTGATGAGGTGGACAAAGTGTTGTATAAGAAGCAGAGGCAATGTATCTTTCGTCTGTCTTCCAATCGGAACTAGGGCAACATTTCAAATACTGGAGTTATGTGGTCTGATTTACAGAGGTTGCATATATAACGTGCATAAGCATTATGAACTCGTTGCAGTCTTTGTCCGAATGTAATATGCATATCAGTAAAGAGTAAGTCACAATAATCGAAATGCGGCATAATCAAAGTTGACGCAAGTACTTTTTTCAATGAAGAAGGAAGGAAATTTGTTCTTGTTGTAGTTATTATTATAGACTATTTAACTCATGTTCCAAATGGGAGTCAATGACCAATCACGTTTCAATTATTTCTGTTTTACAACCAATCAGAGTCGTGTTTCACTAAATATTTATCAGTGTTATAATTACCATATTAAAGAAAGCTCCTCCTTACAATATTGCGTTCCTTTGGCAATAAATAGTATGATCTCGTTGCAGTGATAAACAAAAGAAGCAGTAGAAGCGTACCTATCGTTTCTCATTTGTTTTCAAACATCGCCGTTTACATTAAATATATAAATATTTTAAAATAATTATAGTTAAATAATGATTTGTGAGTAAACATCTTAATTTTATTCGTTAAATAGTCCTAACAAATGCCACTCTTGATTTCCAAATTCTCTAGATAAATTCACTCCTCACTTCGTGAGTCGTGAATTTATCGATAATTTGGAAATCACTCGTGGCATTACTTATGAAAAATAATTAAAAATAATCGTTCCATGGTGCTTATTATTTCCACAAATATCTGCACCGTCTGTAAAACATAATAATGCGCAAAAAGTTCAGATAAAATAAAAACAGGCAAACGCGTTAGATATAGATAATGGTCTATCACGATAGAAAATTATATTTACTTTTTTTGAAATGCAAATAAGCAGATTATTTATGTAAAATGAGCATTACATCTGCCATTAAAGAAGGAACATGTATACTTGACCTTTTAAAGAGGGTTAACACTACTCTTGTGGTTACTACATCACTATACTGGGCGTTTCGCTTATAGGAATATAATAATTGCATTCAAAACCACATACATTGACATCCTACAAAATGGTATTTTAAAATTACACAAGTCAATGATATCGACCTACCCACAAAAAGATAATTTTAAAATTACAGTTTTTCTTGCATAATATGACAGACACAGCGAATCTTGGCTTTACATTTGTTGATTTAGGTCTAGTTGCTATCAAAAAAAGAAACACAATTGAGATTGCACTTCTTAAGAAGTTCTGGTATAAAATACAAGCTTCATGAAACTTAACTTTATTACTTATGGAACCCGTAGATTCAATGGTCCCTATCATCACCCAATTGAATCCAGTTCACATCTTCAATATCATCATCATCATCATCATCACTCCAGGGATTAGGCAATTGCCCGTTCCGACTTCATATTGCATCAGCCCAACGTCTTCTAGGTCTTCCAACATCACGCCTTCCTCTTGCTTGATAATTTCTGGCTAACAATGGATATCTCTCCTTGCTCATTCCATCCATGTGATCAATCCATTTCTGTCTGTAATTCGTGACTTTATCCAATAAAGGCTGTACTTTCAATTCTTCTCTTATATCCTCATTTCTTATTCTATCAAGTCTTGTACATCCTTTTACTTGTCTTAGGAACCGCATCTCTGCCGTCTGTATTCTATCCTTCTGTCTTTTCACTGGAGCCCAAGTTTCACATCCATACAATATTGTGGGAACCGCCATAACATTATACATTTTTATCTTGGTTTCTTTTCTAATTTTATTTTTGAATGTTCTCTGTATTGTTCCACACACCGTCTGAAATTTATTTATTTTGGAGTCAATATCTCTTTCCACATTGTAGCCAACATCACAGCCCAAATATTTGAAACTAGACACCTGTTCTATACTTTGATTTTCTAAAATAATTTTGGTTCTCACTGGATCTCTTCCTCTAAAAGCCATGGTCTTCGTTTTCCTTACAGAAATTTTTAGATCGTATAATTTACATATTTCATTTAATGCATGCATTGATTTCTGTAAGTCGTCTTCATTTTTCTGTATTATGATTACATCGTCAGCAAATAAAAGATTATTTATGCACATTTTATTATCCATTCTTATTCCTGGATTTACTAAAACTTTCCATTTATTAAAAATATCGTCTATATATATATTAAACAAAGTGGGTGATAAACTACATCCTTGTCGTAATCCAGTATTTGTTTTGATTGCATCTGTTCTTTTGAATCCGGTATCTATAATTATATTTGTGTCTTCATATAATGTCTTTATTGTTTCAACAAGGCACAGCGGGTATCCTTTCATTCGTAATATTTCCCATAATTTTGTCTGTTTACTCGATCGAAGGCCTTATCCAAATCTATAAATCCTATGTGAGTTTCTAAGTTATGTTCTCTTCTCTTTTCTATGAGTTGTTTCAGTGTAAAGACATTGTCTATACATGACCTTCCCTTTCTGAATCCACTTTGATTTTCACTTATTATTACTTCTGTTATGTTTCTCAATCTATTATTTATTATTTTCGTATATATTTTGTAGCCAGTATTCATTAAGCTAATCCCTCTGTAATTCTCGCAATTTCTCCGGTCTCCTCTTTTGAATATATTCTTGACAATTGCTGTTTTCCAAGTGGTTGGAATCCCATAGGTCTGCCAACATATATTAATTAGATGAAGTATTCGTAGTTTACACAATATTCCACTATATTTGATTAATTCCATATTTATATTATCTAATCCTGTTGCTTTCCTATTCTTAGTGGTTTTCAAAGCCATTTCTAATTCATTTATGTCTATTACATCAATATTTTCCACTTTTATTTCTTCCTCATTGTTCTCTTTTCCTTCAATTTCCTCCTTTTTCCAAAGTTTTTCATAATGCTGGATCCATTCTTGTTCTGGGATTATATTCAATCTGGCAGAATCTTTCTCAGTCTGATTTAGATGTTTCACTAATTTATAACCTATTTCTTGTCTTCCATACATATCATGTTCTACTGAGCTTATAAATTTATCCCATGACTCCTGATGGGATTTTCTTATAATGCTTTTAGCAATTCTCCTTTTCATTTTATATTCTTCATAAGATTCTTCTGTTTTCAGTCGTAAGTATGTATGATATGCTTTTTGTTTTTCATTCACTGCATTTTGTATATTCGCATTCCAAGTTCTCAAGCCCTTCCTATTCCTTATTCTATTTTTCTTTCCTAATATCTCATTTGCTGTTTTATGTATTACATTTGATATATTTTCCCATTCAATATTTATATCTTCTGACGTCGCTATCTCTGATATATATTTATTCATTCTGCTTTCATAATGTTGTCTAATACTTTGATCTTGTAATAAATATATTTTATATACTTCTTCTTGGTTTCTTTTGTTCTTTATGTTTTTTTTCCGCCATTTAGCTATTATGTTTATTTTGCTTATCACGAGATAGTGATCAGAGTATATATCGCTGCCTCTATGTACTCTCACATCTTTTACCAAGGCTCCTAGCTTGTTGTTTACGATTAAATAGTCAATTATTGATCTTGAGTTATATCCACTTCTTGTATATTTATGTATGTCCTTTTTTCGGAAATAGGTATTCATTATTTTTAATTGATTATAGGCTGAAAACTGTCTCAAATCCTGTCCATTATCATTTATTGTTATTTCTCCATTATTTCCTATTACATTAGGTATAGGGACATTGCCTACTCTGGCATTTAAGTCTCCACTTATTATTAAATGATGATCTTTTGTATATTTATCAACTAATGTTTGTAATGTTTTATAAAATTTTTTTGTTTTCTTCTTTCTTGCCTTCCTCTGGGGCATACACAGCAATTATCATCATATATCCTCTTTCAATTTTAAATCTGGCTATCAGGATTCTTTCATTTATAAACTCATAGCTATTCAATTTGTTCTTCCATTTTTCATCTATTAAAATTGCTACTCCACACTGCGCTATCTTCAATATCTTCAATATCCAATCTCTAATTAAGGTCCAAGCCTTTCTCCTTTTTAATATTAGTACCGTACCGAATTAAATGCAAACAACTTTAATAATGATAACTCAGGCTATGTTTTGTCCGAGATCCTTGGTTCTTTATTTAAAATTGTCTGTCTACAACACTTATATATTATAAATAAATTGTATATATCTTTTTTATATTTTTACACTCCGTCTTCCTCAATATTTTTTTAATATTGTATGTATTTTATTCTTGTGAAGCTTTTCGAAAATTTTATTTCATCTTCATAACATTTGTTGTATTTGTTATGAAGATGAAATAAAATTTTCGAAAAGCTTCACAAGAATAAAATGCATAGAATAATAAAGAAATATTGAGGAGACGGAGTGTACAAATAAAAAAAAAGGTATGTACAATAATTTATTTGTAATAAAATATAGCCTCATTGATGTAATATGAAATAATAAAAAAATGAATTCCATAAGTAAAAACCTCTCTATAACAGGCAAATATTATCGTTTTAATTAAACAATAAGATAATAACCACGCCAAATAGGCCCTAATGTTAGTGTTATTAGTTGGCATATACTGTAGGCTATTGACATTGCTTACTTACTTACTGGCACTATCGAAACCGTAGGCCGCAATGACAAACTCTCCATACATCCCTATCCTGAGCTAATGCTTTAAAATCATTCCCTGTATAATCTACTTCTCTCAAATCGTAGTTATTGTTATTCTCCCACTTCATTCTTTGTCTACCAACTGGACGTTTTCCCTCTGGTTTTCCTACAAGAAGTTTCCATGCACGTCTTTCATTCCCCATTCGTGCTACATGTTCTGCCTAACGCAGTCTACGAGACTTAACTGTTCTTATTATGTCTGATTTCCTATAAAGACTACGTAGTTCACTATTATGTAGTCTTCTCCATTCACCTGTTTGTTAATCTCTCTTTGGTCCAAAAATTGTTATGGCATTGCATATGAATCTTAATAGTGTTAGAGGACAAGATCCAATGTTAGTGTCGATTAACTTGGCATTACAATTATTGAGGGGGGAAGAAAGGGCAATTAATAATCACAATCATTATAACTGTAGAAATATAGAAATAATTATGGGATGTCGGTTTAATCGGATCCTTTTAGGAGGAAATATGCGCCTGTGTCTAACTGGTATCCAGGAATCCCAAGTTGGATTCCCGGTTATACCATTGATATTTTTTCTTTGTGTATATGGTCTAGAACGGGGTTCGTTGAGCCTCCTTAGGACAACTGAATATCGTTTTTGATATGAGAGGTATCGAAATCGGGTTAAGAAAACTTAGCGTAAGGTTGAAGTCTTGCTTCGCTCTA